>CM055273.1:89943095-90322737 GCA_029237695.1 Conchocele bisecta
ATTATTATGTTACAATGTCACCACCTTAATGTTTAACAGTGTAGATCCGGAAGAGACGACTCACTACATGTTATCTCAGCTGGATCTACATTGTTATATATTATTATACCCCCACACACAAAGTTTGAGGGGGTATATAGGAGTCAGCTTGTCGGTCGGTCGGTCGGTCGGTCGGTCTGTTGGAAATTTCCCTTCCGCTCTATATCTTCTACACCCACGCATGTATTATCAAATGGCTTGGCACAAATGTTTCTCATGATGAGAAGGTGTGTCGTGATCAATAACCACGCACCTACGTCCAAGGTCAAGGTCACAGTTGAAGGTCAAAGGTCAAACCAATCGAAATTCCCTTCCGCTCTATATCTTCTACACCGATGCATGGATTATCAAATGGCTTGGCACAAATGTTTCTCATGATGAGAAGGTGTGTCGCGATCAATAACCACGCACCTATATCCAAGGTCAAGGTCACAGTTGAAGGTCAAAGGTCAAACATATTGAAATTCCGTTTCCGCTCTATATCTTCTACACCGATGCATGGATTATCAAATGGCTTGGCACAAATGTTTCTCATGATGAGAAGGTGTGTCGCGATCAATAAACACTCACCTACGTCCAAGGTCAATGTCACAGTTGAAGGTCAAAGGTCAAACCTATTGAAATTCCCTTCCGCTCTATATCTTCTACACCGATGCATGGATTATCAAATGCCTTGGCACAAATGTTTCTCAGGATGAGAAGGTGTGTCGCGATCAATAACCACGCACCTACGTCCAAGGTCAATGTCACAGTTGAAGGTCAAAGGTCAAACCTATTGAAATTCCCTTCCGCTCTATATTTTCTCCACCGATGCATGGATTATCACACTATGCCCAGGGTCAAGGTCACAGACTTGATGCGTTTGAAACCTTAACGCTCGACTAAATGGCTTATAATAAAAAATGCCTCGCTTTCTTTGGCTGCCAGTGGGGGTATTCGTGTGCCGACAGGCCACATTTCTAGTTATTTTTGATGCAGGTTTCAGAAGACACATTTCTCATTTCTGGACTAATCTGGATATTTTTCATGATAATTAATATGATTGTAAAAAGAAATTTTAAATTTTACTTTTAAAAGTTTACTTTTATTATAACGTCAATAGGGGTGATATTGTAAAATTGCAATTGTAACTATTATATGCATTGTTATACATAATGGATAGAAGATCTAATCTTTGTCTTAATATTTAGCCATTTAGTAATAGTATTGTTTATACACGATAGAGACGCTAAATGGGTGCAGTGTGGTTTAGTTTATTTACTCAATATTCACTATACCCTAATGCTATTCATCTCCTAATTTTGACTGCTGACATAATCCTTGTATTATTCACCCCCTAAGGCTTATCCCTACCTGCGTTACTAGACACATCCTCTAGAATTATTACTATTACTCAAAATGTTTTGACAAGATCCCCTAAGTTTGACTGCTGACCTAACCCTAGTGTTTTTCATCCCCTAAGGCTTATCCCTAATTTTGACTGCTAACCAAACCCTAGTGCTAGTCATCCTCTTGGGCTTATCCCTTCCTGTGTTACTAGACACATCCCTATGATTATTATTATTATTACTCAACAATGTTTGACAAGATCCCCTAATTTTGACTGCTGACCTAACCCGAGAGCTATTCATCCCCTAAGGCTTATCCCTAATTATACCCCCACAAACAAAGTCTGAGGGGGTATATAGGAGTCAGCTTGTCGGTCGGGCGGTCTGTTGGAAATTCCCTTCCGCTCTATATCTTCTACACCCATGCATGTATTATCAAATGGCTTGGCACAAATGTTTCTCATGATGAGAAGGTGTGTCGCGATCAATAACCACGCACCTACGTCCAAGGTCAATGTCACAGTTGAAGGCCAAAGATCAAACCTATCGAAATTCCCTTCCGCTCTATATCTTCTACACCGATGCATGGATTATCAAATGGCTTGGCACAAATGTTTCTCATGATGAGAAGGTGTGTCGCGATCAATAACCACGCACCTACGTCCAAGGTCAAGGTCACAGTTGAAGGTCAAATGTCAAACCTATTGAAATTCCCTTCCGCTCTATATCTTCTACACCGATGCATGGATTATCAAATGGCTTGGCACAAATGTTTCTCATGATGAGAAGGTGTGTCGCGATCAATAACCACGCACCTACGTCCAAGGTCAAGGTCACAGTTGAAGGTCAAATGTCAAACCTATTGAAATTCCCTTCCGCTCTATATCTTCTACACCGATGCATGCATTATCAAATGCCTTGGCACAAATGTTTCTCAGGATGAGAAGGTGTGTCGCGATCAATAACCACGCACCTACGTCCAAGGTCAATGTCACAGTTGAAGGTCAAAGGTCAAACCTATTGAAATTCCCTTCCGCTCTATATCTTCTCCACCGATGCATGGATTATCACACTATGCCCAGGGTCAAGGTCACAGACTTGATGCGTTTGAAACCGTAACGCTCGGCTAAATGGCTTATAATAAAAAATGCCTCGTTTTCTTTCGCTGCCAGTAGGGGTATTCGTGTGCCGACAGGCCACATTTCTAGTTATTTTTGATGCAGGTTTCAGAAAACACATTTCTCATTTCTGGACTAATCTGGATATTTTTTAATGATAATTAATATGATTGTAAAAATAAATTTTAAATTTTACTTTTAAAAGTTTACTTTTATTATAACGTCAATAGGGGTGATATTGTAAAATTGCAATTGTAACTATTGTATGCATTGCTATACATAATGGATAGAAGATCTAATCTTTGTCTTAATATTTAGCCATGTAGAAATATTATTGTCTATACACGATAGAGACGCTAAATGGGTGCAGTGTGGTTTAGTTTATTTACTCAATATTCACTACACCCTAATGCTATTCATCTCCTAATTTTGACTGCTGACATAATCCTAGTATTATTCACCCCCTAAGGCTTATCCCTACCTGCGTTACTAGACACATCCCCTAGAATTATTACTATTACTCAAAATGTTTTGACAAGATCCCCTAAGTTTGACTGCTGACCTAACCCTAGTGTTTTTCATCCCCTAAGGCTTATCCCTAATTTTGACTGCTAACCAAACCCTAGTGCTAGTCATCCTCTTGGGCTTATCCCTTCCTGTGTTACTAGACACATCCCTATGATTATTATTATTACTCAACAATGTTTGACAAGATCCCCTAATTTTGACTGCTGACCTAACCCGAGAGCTATTCATCCCCTAAAGCTTATCCCTAATTATACCCACACAAACAAAGTTTGAGGGGATATATAGGAGTCAGCTTGTCGGTCGGTCGGTCGGTCTGTTGGAAATTCCCTTCCGCTCTATATCTTCTACACCCATGCATGTATTATCAAATGGCGTGGCACAAATGTTTCTCATGATGAGAAGGTGTGTCACGATCAATAACCACGCACCTACGTCCAAGGTCAAGGTCACAGTTGAAGGTCAAAGGTCAAATCTATCGAAATTCCCTTCCGCTCTATATCTTCTACACCGATGCATGGATTATCAAATGGCTTGGCACAAATGTTTCTCATGATGAGAAGGTGTGTCGCGATCAATAACCACGGACCTACGTCCAAGGTCAAGGTCACAGTTGAAGGTCAAATATCAAACCTAAGGTCACAGTTGAAGGTCAAAGGTCAAACCTATTGAAATTCCTTTCCGCTCAATATCTTCTACACCGATGCATGGATTATTAAATGGCTTGGCACAAATGTTTCTCATGATGAGAAGGTGTGTCGCGATCAATAACCACGCACCTACGTCCAATGTCAAGGTCACAGTTGAAGGTCAAAGGTCAAACCTATTGAAATTCCCTTCCGCTCTATATCTTCTACACCGATGCATGGATTATCACACTATGCCCAGGGTCAAGGTCACAGACTTGATGCGTTTGAAATCTTAACGCTCGGCTAAGTGGCTTATAATCAAAAATGCCTCGTTTTCTTTGGCTGCCAGTGGGGGTATTCGTGTGCCGATAGGCCACATTTCTAGTTTTGACTGCTGACCTAACCCTAGTGCTATTTATTCCATAAGACTTATCCCTACCTGTGTTACTAGACACATCCCCTATGATTACTATTACTCATCATTTCTTGACAAGATTCTAACTATACAGTATAGTTTTGGTCAGTGACTCGATAATTGACTGCTGACCTAACCCTAAATCTATATTGACTATTCCTAACCATAATAATATTCATCCCCTAAGACTTATCGTCAATTGTGTTACTAAACACGTGACCTATTATTATTATTATTAGTTTACTAAACAATGTTAGTTAATCTGTACAAATGATAGCTTTACTTTGTATTGCATACACACAGTATCAATCACTGAAATGCTGATCTCCTTATCTGTTTCATTAACTAATATTGGCCCAATAGTTACACTAATGATTACAATGATATGTCATGGTGTTGTCAACATATCACACTGTGATCACACATTTTTATCCTATTAATCTTTCCATGGATAACATATAATTTTGCATCTGTTTGGTTGATTTACAATGTAATTGTTTTTATTTTTATTTTTAACTTCCGTTGATTTGTAACTGATTCAGTGTGATGATGGTACATTTAAATTTATTCACTACACTACATAATATTTTAAATATTTCTGACGGTGGCGTGGAGGGTTCGTGCACGTATAAAACGTTTAACACGCCATTTTTGTCTCCCAAGGACAAAACCGTACACCTATATGTTATTGTTCTAAACATAATATTGTCATATATTGTAATATTGTATGATATGTCAATTTTGGCGATGATATGTGAGAAATGTTACTCGTTTACACAGGAATTTCTGACATTTACCATGAACACAGAAGCAACAGAAATGAAGTTTATATTATTTTGACATTATATTATTGTAACATACAATATATTAGTATCGATGAATGTAGATAAGTAACGTGATTGTACTAGCATTCAAACCCCATTCCTACCCTACCAGCATGATTTTACATTATGCTTATTTCCTCTACTACATACCGTAAATTTTGACAATACAACATGCAACTTCTGCTAACCATGTATCCAAGTATAACATCGATTCCCATCTTTAGCCACTATATAGTTGTTCACATGCCACTTTACCACCATATTTGCTCACATGCCGCTTTAAAACCACAATATATTAGCTAATTGTATCCATACTAAACCCTATTGAACCTATTTGGAACGGTTGCGCTGCAGGTTCACCTTTATGATTGTTTATTTGTTTTGTGACTAGAAATGTAATATCAATTATTGTAATCAATACCTAATTTGGCGGATATGATTGACATTGATATATAAATAATTATGACTGACACATGTTACACATGAGCAATTTACCAAATTTATCAAACAACAATCGATCAGTCTTACTGTATACCTTTCTTGGAGAATTTTTGTCACATCTCTATATACATTGTGTATTTTTCTAGGGTGTTTGTTTGGTTATAAACTGGTTGACATGCTTGAAGATCTCAAAAATGAAACGTAGATGATATAATGTAACTATCCCTAGCCTGAGAGCTCCATCATTGAGTTGGCCCCTTTCTTCCACTGAGAACTCCTTCACTGAGTTAGCACCGTCTTCCACTGGGAATTCCATCACTGAATTAGCCTTCTTACACTGAGAACTCCATCATTGAGTTGGCACCATCTTACACCACGACCTCCATCACTGTATAGATCCCCTTCTTCCACTGAGAACTCCATCATTCAGTTGGCCCCTTCTTCCACTGAGAATGCCATTACTAAATTATCCGTCTTCCACTGAGGACTTATTCACTTAGTTAGTGCCCTTCTTCCATCATTGAGTTACACCCTTGTTTCAACTGAAACCTCAATCATTGAGTTGGATCTCCATCACTGAGTTATCCCCCGTTTTCCACTGAGAACGCCATCATTGAGTTGGCCTTCTATCCACTGAGACCGTCATCATTGAATTTGCCCACTTCTTCCACAGTGACCTATATCATTGAATTAGCGCCGTCTTCCACAGTGAACTCCATCACTGAGTCAGCCCATTCTTCCACTAAGAGCTCCCAACATTGAGTTGGCCCCCTTCTTCCACTGAAAACTCCATCATTGAGTTGGTCCCCCTTCTTCCACTGAGGCCTCCATCAATAAGTTGGCCCCGTCTTCCACTGATAACTCCATCATGTGTTAGCCCCTTCTTCCACTAAGAACTCTATAATTTAGTTGCCCCCCTTCTTCCACTGAGACCTGCATCATTGAGTTGGCCCCTTTATTCCACTGAAAAGTCAATCACTGAGTTACCCCTTTCTTACTCTGAGAACTCCATCATTGTGTTGGCCCCCTTCTTCCACTGAGAATATTTTGAAACTACATATATAATAAAAAATATTACTACATAAGCATGGAAATATTTTGAAGCTATAATATATATTTGCTGACAGTAAGGTTTCATAAACCAGATGCGACCAATAGAACACCCATGAATCGTATATATTTTTTATATTGTATAGTAACATCACATAAGTATAACATAATAGTTTAAAAGGTAATATACTTTCTTACTGACCATAGTGGCTTATAGACCGTTCACAACCTATAATTCATTCCTTTTAATTTCATAACTAGAGCAGCACCTGCACAACAGATCTCTAACTTCATAGTCATTGTCGTACTTATATATGGAGATGTGATAATTATTAGAATGTAATAATCATAGTTAGAATATTACATGAATGTTACATACAAATATGATATTAGCAACGAGATGTTTTGATTTGTTTTGTGCCTGTTTTTTGTTGGTTACTATGGTTACCATATACAATTCATGCGCAAAGCATAGCATTTACAGTGGCTGATAGTACATATATTTTTATTTTACCATATAGCCATGCACTATTGATTTCTTGATTTTATATTTATGGCGATACACTCGTACCACATGGTACACTTACCAACCTATTGAACCTATTATGGTACTCTAAATTAACCTGTTTTGAAGCAATATGATATATAGTTGACATACATCTTTATGTGTATTGGTTGTATGGTAAATATAACATTAGGTCTCCTTGCATATATGTAGACAGTTTTATGTTATCAATTATAATACCAAATTTCCTTAATAAATGTGTTGGTATACAATTATTACACACCTATTTGTTGTGTTATGACCCTTTCTGTGGTCGTGTGGACAGGCTGTATTTTTCGATTAATCGATTTATTATGATTTGACCATCATTGGTAGACCAGGGGACGACATTATAGGGCTTGTCAATAGCAGATACACTCATTGACTTGCTGTATGTAGCGCATATGTACTATCGCCGTATACCGGATTAAAGTTAATATACGATTGTGCCGATGCTTGCTACGTTGACATAGGTCTGGCTGAGGTCCGAGACAATTTGTTAGCCAAACAAAATACAAACCTAATACAAATTTAGATATCACCGGGTACATGCATGTATAATTGGGATTGAGCCTAATACAGGGGCGCCGGAAGCATCGTAAGATTGGTCCGGCTAATCTACTGGGTACCCTCGCTACCCACCCAACATGTATGTTGTTACCCCTCAGTTGTGAGAAATGAGAAAATTGCAGAAAAAAAAATTACATTTCGTTTTATGTTTATACATGAATTACAAATATGTTGAAACTATTGATCCGGCAGTTGCCGGACTTGCCGGACCTGTTCCGACGCGCCTGTAATAGCTGACCCATCTGTAACCAATGAAAATACATACACTATGTTTAAGTCCTTAATCGGTAAGTCTTGTTTAGCCGATACTGCTTCCGTAAATCACATTGTAAGTTTACATTCAAATCCACATGACATATTTCTATTGCTGGACGTTATTTATGGAAAACATAACAGATTTTGAAAGGATCTGCACAGTCTGATCAGGATCTGCACTGTTCGCCATTCCATCAATAAAATAGCTGCCATGCTTCTAACACGCACCATAGATCAGTATCCGGTATCCGGTTACAGGAGTGTGATGTATGGTGCGGAGCTACACTGGTCGCACATCTGAAAGCCATGTTCAGGCGCGGATCCAAGATTTCGGGTTAGGGGGGGGGGGGGGGCGGTAACTATTTTGCAATACTTGACAATATTATCGAACGAGCATAGCTCGTTCGATAATATAGTCAGGTATCGCAAAATAGTCGACCGAGCAGAGCTCGGCATAGCGCTAGGGGGGTCCGGGGTCGGGGTTCATCACCCCCCCCCCCCCCGGACCCGGAATATTTTGGAAATCTACATCGCATTTCCTGCGTTCTGGCGCATTTTGGAGCAGAAATATTGACACTGTCACCGTATGTTTAGACATGATTTTTGATTGAAAACCTTTAAATTTTGAAACAATAAGAAAACTACCGAAAAATGCATAGAATACATGGCACTTGGCATGAAACGTGCCTTGTAACTTGTAAAAAATATTTAAATTAGGAATCTTATTGGTCAATAGCGTGATGTTGACTACGACAATGAACGTCATGTATTTTAATGACGTCAAACAAACTTTAAGGCCATATACAAGTACATTGCTTCTCAGATATCGTCGTGTCAGAAAAAATCGCTGCGCGTCGAGTATTGTATCGTCATGGAGAAATAAAATCATACTGTAATTCGTCACATGATCAATAAAAAACACTACCATGCTAAAATATGTTAAATCCAATAATAGCTGACATAATCTGTTGATTTTTCACGAGGTTATAGTAACTTAATCAGATACGAACATTTCAAACAAAAAATGTATCAAAAATATACCTCCCGCGTCATATTCCACAAACTCCGTGTCTGAGAACGTGCAGTTATGCCATTCCATGCGTAATCGTTTCCCCAAACGACGGGGATTGCTTGGTAATCCGGTTTTACATCGCCGCCTGCGCTAATCTTGCCTATATTTGTCAATTTCTTTATTGAAAAATGCTTGAATATTGTGCCTGAAAGCAAGCAGCTTGGTTGGCTGAGCCTGAGCTGTGTTACCACTTACTACAAAAGTCTTTATTGCGAGTTGATATTGCCAATAGATGTTTATTAACGTTGAAAGATTAACGGAGGCGGAAGTGTACTGGATGATAAGGCGATTATTGTCGTCGGGGGACTACGGATATGTATTTGTGACAGGGAAATATGTGACCAATATAGTAGTATTAAAACAGTTTACAAGCTTATATAACTCCTCTCCATAAATGATCTTTGTTGGAAATAAGACTGGTGTCTCGATGACTAAATTGCGAACCGTGTATACCTTTATCTGGGTCACAAACTCCACAAGCCCACTCTATCTGGCAATGCATATAATTTAGGAATAAAACCACGGGTTGTTGTGTTTACTGTAGTATGTAACACAGTTTGGCACTCTGTTTAAAGTGCGTAAAAGGACTAGTTGCAAACTTTAAATATACCAAATGTGTTCACACTACAGTAAACGCACTAGCCCATGTGTTATTACTTATATTGACATTGCATATTTTGAGTGTAAATAACCGAATATGTTGTTAAAAATAAAAAATCATCTTATTTTACGTCGTCTTTTCGCAATTCATGGAACAGCGACGGTGCCGGTCAATAGCGTGACAAACTTTAACGAATCAACCACGTCGCGCGACATGACGTGGGGCTAATATAATGCATTGGGATATAAAGACAATCCGTTGAATGGGCGTTTCAATTATGAATGTATAGAAGCTGCGAATATTTGGATATACGCGTATGCTTGTGCATATTATGTACGAAGTCGCGTGATAACGTTTATTGATAAGACTTGCGTATTAAGCACCCGTTCTATACTTGATAATCGTTTGATTCAATGATAATTTCTTCGTAAATGTGATGGAATATATGTATAATATATATGTGAACACTGCCTCGTTACTGTATCATATACGACACATGGAGTGGCCAACTCAGCCATCTTTGCGTGTTCAAGCCATCAGACACTTTCACCTCTTCTGGCGTTTGCCACAAAACGCAAAATATGAAGTAGAACATATGATATAATGTAGTTAATCACATGTAGAAAAAGCCAGGTGACCGGACTACTATGAATTATATTACACTAAACAGTAAAATATGTCAAATTTCTGAACAGATTTGTGCCTGTGTTTTTAACAACTTGAACCAAAATTATAAATGGTATCATACACAGAAAATCGCAGTGTATCACTTTTACCTGGCAAATCACACAACAGATACCATAATATATACCCACTACTGTCAGATTGAAAAGTTTACACATCAAAATTTATTTTCATATTGACGGGAGAAATGCTCAGAAATCTCATATTGTGTATAGTTTGCTGACATAGTATTTATAGCACGCTGTTCACATATATGTCTATGCTGTATGGCACAAACTACTGTCATGTTATTTGCTGTATGTGTCAAACTCACGATGTGGTCAAACTGTACGATGGCTTGTACATACAAAGATGACGGTGATGGCAAATCAATGTACAATATAGTATACAGTAACAAGACAATATTCACATATGTTGTATTCATATATCACACAACTTTTATGAAGCAAATGTCATTGAAGCCAAGTTTATATATCTATGACCTACTACCGTATCATTACCTACTTGATTAATATGTGGCTGTGACAAAACAAAACGGGTTTGCGACCAATGAACATCCAGAACAGCCTGTGCATCAGAACCGGCTGATCCAATCCATCAATGAAGCACCCATCGTGCTTCTACCAAGTAATATAGATTGTTATCAGGCTACAGCCGTGTGCTGTTTACTCAGGAGGTATACTGGTCACAAATCCCATAAGCCCCATTTCTCCAGTCACAACCACATATATGTGCAGTCACGTAGTTCATGCATGTGTACCCATCTCCAGTTGGGTTCTCAATTGTTGACCATTCTTTCTCGAGGTGTATGCGGCGTAATTATAATTGAATACATAATTGCATAATGGAGAAGGGACAAGCTTCCCGTGCACGTGCTATACCAATGGAGACTATTCTCAAGGTGAGTGAGATTATTATTTGACCCTTTGAACCCTAAGTAACCGGAATGGATTTTTATTAATTTTGCAATCAATCCAACCGTCACAAAAAAAAATTCAGACTAGTCCATTTATGAAAAGGGGGTATTTTTGTTCTAAAAAAATTGAAAATTACTTGCAAAAAGTGCAGATCCTGATGAGACGGCTCGTGACGAGCCGGCTCATCTGGATCTACACTGTTTGCCAATACCACTATACAGGCCGGTGGTGTTGAGAGGTTTACTTGACGTCGAGAAAGGTCATGACTGTTCATGGTTAAACCTGGTCTCCCACATCCCATGTTGTAATATAGGGAGACCATTCCTAGATATGCCATTTTTCGGGCAAAATAAACATTGATTTGCCATCACCGGACGTGTTAATTGACATTATTATGTTGTTGTTTTTTTTATATCAAACCTGAATTGCGAGTTTGATATAAGGGGCGACAATCGCGTTTCCTTAAAATGTTAATGGAATCAACCATTTATTCGCTCTTTATTTTGTTTGATGTGCAATGATCATACGTTATAATATGTCGATACAACGGTGATGCATTTACAAAAAGAAACGAGGCAAAGCCACGAAGGCCACGATTTTTCCAAGCATAGACACTTGGATAACATAATGATACCCATTGTTTGTAGACTAGATGGCCGTGGCCTGCATGTCGCGCCTTGGGGCGAGGCATGGACACTACAAAAATAGATATAGTAGATGGAAAAACTTTAACCAAAAAACTTTGACCGGACACACGGACGTACGGACGTATGCCAAAATGCCGACGATATCGCGCTTTCCGCAAGCGGGCACGACAATGATGATAAACACCCATGTGAAGTATCAAGGTAATGGGTGAAGCAGTTGCAGAGACATAGCTACACTGTTCACACGTTCGTTTAATCTCTTCCTGTCGTGGCGAGACAACGTTATGTACAAATTTATATGCAACAACATTCCACCGACTAGCTATAATCCCGTCCAATATCCATACATTAACTGTGCCTGATTGTTTATACTGTGTCGCATTTCCTCTCACAATCTAAATTGTTGGTTATTAGCCCAATGATACCAGACCAAGATGTGAACAGGGTTGATCCTGATCAGAATGCACATAGGTACAGTTTGAACTGGGCCTACACTGTTCACAGCGTTGCTCCTGATCAGATTGCATGGGTGCACTTACCGACCTGGAGCTTCAATGGTCTTACGCGCAGACATTCCCGTTTATCTGGTGAGTCATATATATATTAAGTAATCTGGTAAATAGTCCTTCATTGTCAATACTATACATCGATAATAACCTACCTCAGGCAATTGTATCTGTGCAATCCGTTACCCACAGGTCACACTCACGGTACTACATTGTATGATAAAACACTTGAATGTCGATCATTGTCTGAACTGTTATCATGTAATTGACAACTTTGAACGTGAAGTGGACCTGATTCCGGGACGTCAAGATGCCTGTATTAAGCAGATGTGGCGTCGCGAAATTAAGGCCAATTCAGCTTTACCTACACTTAATCATATACATGATATATACTGCTCAAACTAGGTGCTAATTATTTACTTTATATTGTATATTTACACATGCATTTGTTACCTAACATTTGAAAGTGACATATAGGTCCATAGGGCCGGATGTTTTCGTCAATATTATATTGTACATATTCCCTGTTTCGTTTAACACATGTCACTATAATAAACAAATTACTTACTTACTTACTTACTTACTTAGTACACGAACAAACTTTAACAAAAAAAAGTCATTTGACCTTGACATTGGGCACAGGGGCCGCACGGTTGGGGGGTAGAATGAAAATATGGATGATGATAAACACCCATGTGGAGTTTCAAGGTAATGGGCGAAGCAGTTGCAGAGCTATAGTATAACGGAAAACTTGTAACCAATCAAATTTAACCAGACGTACGTTTAAGTGTTAACGTTGAAAATGGCTAAGTCAATTACTTAGAAATAATAGGTGAAGGTAAAAAAAATGGTCACATGTTGGATAGTTGTATCTGGTGGACACCCCTTGGTAATGAAGCTGTGAAAGTGGTCCTAGGTGGTACAGTACCAAAGAAATGGACTTAAACACGAAAACTTAACATTGTAAACGCGAAAAGTTAACATTGAAAATGGCTAAGTCGACTGCGCGGAAAAAATGGGTCAAGTTCAAAAAAAGGTAACAAGTTGGATAGTGATATGTGGTGGGCACCCCTTGATTATGAAGCTCACCCGCCGCCCGCCGCCCGCCGCTCGCCGCTCGCCGCTCGCCGCCGCCCACCGCCCGCCGGGGACATTGATTGTGGACGCAGCCCACCCGCCGCCCGCCGCCCGCCGCCCGCCGCTCGACGCTCGACGCCGCCCGCCGCTCGCCGCCGCCCGCCGCCTCGGAAATGTCGATTTTCGGTTATGTCGAGGTGGAAATAGAGTCCTGATAGCATGTTTCCTTCATATTTGTATTCTGATAACTCGATTTGAAAAATAAGCGCTTGGCACCGCCAAGTCTGATTCAGAGATATTATCTCAGTTAAGTTTTCACACGTCTATAGAATTCAAAAATACCGCCTCTAAAATGTGTTAAACGTTGCACAAACATGTTAAATTAATTCACTTAGACAATTATTTACCAATTAATCAATGTGATATCGGATCACTTTAACATGAAGATGAAATAAACGGCGTGGCAATCAAGTCAATTGAACTTGACATTTCTTAACGCCGATTCGATTCAACTTGGGCCGAATTTGCTTATGGCCGACGAGTCTAGTCCGTCATGGTTTGGGGACGAAATGCGGGTCTTGCATTTTGCGATTTAATAATAACATCGTCAGAAAAGACGGCGAGCGTTAACATTTAGATGTAACGCTTATTCATTGATGTGTATTGTGTATGATTTGCAAAACAAATGTTTTGTACTAGAAATTGTGTCATGCATATGCGATATATTTAGTACCGACGCATGCGCATTTCGTTATTAGAAAATGCGCGATTTATGAAAACCCGGGAGTAAATAACGATAATTACCTGTATTTGTATTTGTATCCGGGTGGAATAGTTACACAAGTATTCACTTATTCAAGAAACGTGTGTACCTAACAGTGGCATCCCAATTGTACATGCAACTGTCTAGTTGGCACATTAGTTCGATCATGAGCTAAGAGCGTATGCTGGTTTGTGAATCACACAGTATTATGGGTAACATACAATGGAAGCACTCTAAATTGGACACCATGCGCAGGTACAAGGGTGTCCGATTTAGACTGGATGTTCCACTGTAAATCAGGCGACTGAGCACTACAATATATGATTATGACTAATAAAGTATGTGATATTGTACGTAAGAACATGTGCGATATCGCATGAAATATGTATACAATGCTTACGTTATTTTCCACAAATGACGTCGAAAACTGATGAAATTATCATAGCAAATATGAAAATTTCGTCATCTTACGACGTCATAAAATGACAGAAAATATTACAGTTTCTGTAAATATATTTCATGAAAAACAGCAATGTTCGTAGGTACAAAATCACATGGCGTGCCTCATGTATGTGTGTTGGTGCCCGGTTTAGATAAATGCTACGTTCATTAGAAACATATAATGTACTCGAATATTGAAACAAAACGTTTGTATTTAAAGGTGCAGGCCCACTCAGTAGGCACAAACTGTTCATTATAGGTATACTCCCGCTAAGAATCGAAACAGGACAATATATAGGTGAAACCTCCGACCAGCGGCTATGCAGATTTTGTGATCTGCAGGCAGTAGAGAGTGAAACTCACTTCATTCTACACTGTGAACTGTATACAGACATAAGAACAAACCTTTTTAATTACCTAAATACAGCAGTTAACTTCACAACTCTTAAGTGATACAGATAAACTTCACTTTCTTATTCAGAACTGTGCTAGACAAATAAGCAAATATATTGTGAAAGCATATCTGAGACGCCGAAACATCATTTACAACTAAATCCTACAATCTGTGATCACAATAACCATCTTAAATCAATAATATCAAACCGAAAATGAGGCTATCATACAACAGGGCAACCAGTGTAGACCCGGATCAGCCAGCGTGCCACTGCGGATTGGTCAGGGTATATATTGTAGGCCAACATATCGCATCGCATTGGTCTGGTGTGTATGTGTTATATTTATTGAGCAGTTTATTTCCTCATCAGACTGCGGTGATCCGTATGCTGATGAGCATATACACTGTTCACAAATAAACCCTTAATTTGACAATATAAGTACATGTACACTATCACAAGTGAAAGTCGTCAAATGCTATGTGATTAACTCGGATGACACACATTTACTCACCAGTTATTATTCAACAATACCTCACTCAGCGACTGACGTATGCACCTATTTCATTCCTTTGTGACCAGAGTAAATCCAGATTATGCTGATTAGTAACACGGCATGATTGAACTTTGCTCTGTTCAATAATACTAGCCAATTGACAGTTTAGCTTCGACTCGAACTGCGTATACACGCATATCGATTAAAAACTACACTGGTCATCGACAAGCCAAATTGTATAATTCGGTCGCATGTATTTGCTGGAAATCCCGAGCCTGCTAATCCACCTGCTCACGCATTTGTACAGAATACGGTCGCATTAAGACATCAATGCTGTCAGTATTGATGGGTAAAATGTTCCGTAAGCTGTTGTGACCGTGGGTCGGGGCTGAGCGTTGGTCCGGTCATTGTCCGGCAAATGCATGCAACCAGAAACTCATGTTCTGCAAACACCAGACATTATTTGAATCAAGTGAAACATTTATGTTGCAACAAGGTGACATATAGGTCCAATGGGCCGGGTGTAATTAGTATGATTATCAATGTTATATTTATTCGTGTACGTTTACACATGTCACTATAATAAACAAATTACTTACTTGCTTACTTATAG
Organism: Conchocele bisecta; assembly: GCA_029237695.1. Taxonomy (NCBI): domain Eukaryota; kingdom Metazoa; phylum Mollusca; class Bivalvia; order Lucinida; family Thyasiridae; genus Conchocele; species Conchocele bisecta. The sequence continues at coordinate 89,959,043 of CM055273.1, forward strand.
GAATTAAATAAGTGTATAATTCTGTCACTATTCCACCAGTTCTAACAATTACGAATGCCCGCTATAGAGATATAATCATTTAGTAATAATTATGTTACTGATAGTGACTCGCGGTGGTATCAGGCTACTTTCATATGCAAATGAGGCATGTTAATTGTTCATTTTAATTATTTATACTAATTAAATGCGTCACCTGGAAAAATAATATTGTCGACAGATTATAAAATATGATGATTGCACATCAAAAAATAAATACAGTTATTGCACGGATGCGGCGAAATCCTTTGATCTCCTCAGTGTGCTAACTGCCGGAAATCACTGTCTGGACCTGTCTGGCCCACTTCCCCCGTGTGTTAATTCACGGAGATACACTGTCTAGCGTGTGTTATTTGCTTGAGATTAACGCCTATTCTACATGTCAGGATAACCTGCGCATGCGCAAACATCAGCAATCTTAAGTAGAGCAATATCGGTGCGTAACCTTTAACCAGTCATGGGAGCGCAGTGGCCTGGTGGTTAGAGCGTCAGACTGCTGATCTAAAGGTCGTGGGTTCGAGCCTCACCGGAGGCGCTGCATTGTGTCCTTGAGCAAGACACTTTATCCACACTGCTCCAGTTCACCCAGCTGTGAATGGGTACCGATAATTCGTAGTTGCTCTGTAAATACGAATTACCGGCTTCTCTCAAAAATCTCTACCTCCGTTCTTTCTCCCATTCTTGGGAGACGGCATGCAAGGTCCTCGAGTCAGTGCCGCCGTTAAATATAAGCAAAAAAAAAAAAAAAAAAACAAACCAGTCATGCCCTGATAACATGACCCATTCATGATTGACAGGCTACAAGTGACTGGGCGACTTTCGGATCGATACCCCGAATATGAAGTTTCATGGCGCTGTGTTACGAAAATACAAAAATAATATTAATTAGTGCTATTACAATGCCAATAACACTAACAGTTCGTGGAGTGATATAATTGTTTTAGTGCACGGATGCGGCGAAATCCTTTGATCTCCGCAGTGTGCTAACTGCCGGAGAGAGATCACTGTCTGGACCTGTCTGGCCCACTTCCCCCGTGTGTTAATTCACGGAGATACACTGTCTAGCGTGCGTTATATGCTTGAGATTAACGCCTATTCGACAGTCAGGATAACCTGCGCATGCGCAAATATCAGCAATCAATTAAGTAGAGCAATATCGGTGCGTAACCTTTAACCAGTCATGCCCTGATAACATGACCCATTCATGATTGACATGCTACAAGTGACTGGGCCACTTTCGGATCGATACCCCGAATATGAAGTTTCATGGCGCTGTGTTACGAAAATACAAAAATAATATTAATTAGTGCTATTACAATGCCAATAACTACGGAAGCCCAATAGGGCCACTTCACTTTGTTTTACCTTTTCTTGAATTTTCAAGATCATTTCTTGAGTTTTCAAGATCTTTTCTTGAATTTTCAAGTTCTTTTCTTGAATTTTCAAGATCTTTTCTTGAAAATTCAAGAAAAGATCTTGAAAATTCAAGAAAAGAACTTGAAGTTGAATTTTCAAGAAAAGAGATTTTGAAAATTCAAGGAAAGAACTTGAATAAATGGAAATTAAAAAACAGTGAAGTGGCCCTAGTGGGCTTCCGTAAATAACACTAACAGCTCGTGGAGTGATATAATTGTTATAGAACCACGAACACCGTAGTAACTGATCAAGCAGCGCAGGTGTGCATGCAGTGTTGGTTATACACTGATTGCATGCAAACGTAATAATGCAGCTTCGGTAAGATTGTGAACCAGATAACAGACGCCTGCTTATATGTGTGTCACTTTTAACTGGTCAAGTGACCGCAGGGTATTGAGGACGTGTCTGCGGAAATGTAAATAAAAGTGGGGTACCCAAGAGGAATGGCTGGAATTAAATTGTGTAATTATAGTATTTGCATTAAACTTACAATAAATTCGACGAAATATATAATTTTATCTCAGGCTTTCGAAGTATCCGTGCAATAAATTAGTTAGATAATGTCGTCTCGTTGAATATGGTTAGTTAACAGCGCGTGGGGGGATTTAAGGCGGCCGAAATACGTCTCGCCTAGCGGCTCGACGATTTCAGGCCCCCTAAATTTCCCCCATGCGCTGTTAACTAACCATATTCGACTCGAACACATTATCTAACTTATACATAATAAATAGTAATGTCCGTTAACATTTTAAGGAAACACGGTTATCGCCCCTGATATCAGTGTGCAAATTTACATCTGATATCAAATTTATAATAATGCCAATCAATACGTGGGGTAATGGTGAATGAAAGTTTATTTTACCAGAAAATGTCTGCATACTATACAAAACTATCTGTCTCCCTATTGTATAACATGAGTGGGCATGTCCCTTTAACACTCTGAATAACAATTAACCCTGTTGATATCAAGTAAAATATACGTGCTTTGATTATATACCTTTCTCATTTGCAGGCATTTCAAGCGGTGCCGGACACGACTATAGGAGACGTACGATTACAGCTAATCTCCGAGGAATACTTCGACCGTGTCCTTGCCTTCGAGAAAGAACATTTCTTCCCAGATGAGCCGATCAGCAAGGCAATAGGCATGTACCTCATAGCTTAGATAATGTCAGCTATACGGATTGTCACGATAAGGTGGATTTTATCAGGTATTGAAGAAATAATCCCTCCAGCAGATACCTGAACAATGGGTGACTGGTTTATAATGTAACACCGAGTTGGTGCTTAACGTCTTAGTGACAGTGCATTTTGTGCATATTTATTCCAGTCAATGTATGGATTTGGAATACATGGGCTTAGTGCCGGGAAAAGCTTTGTGCTAGTGGCTTAGTGCGTAAACGAGTTTGCGCTGTCGTGCTCTATAATCTGTGTAGGATACATTGACAGTGTGTAATAATATTGGTACAGTAAAGACATCTGGGCTGTAATTTTGTGTGCATATGTAGGGGAAATAGGCCATGTACTATGTGATGAGATCGATATACATGTGTATAGTGGTGTTTTATTGGTTTGTGCAATAAATTGTAAACCATACATCTAACTGATGATATTCCATCCCGATGATTTGTGACACGGATGTATTTTAATATTTCATCTGCCTTTTTTATATTTTCTGTATCTCTCTATATAGCTGAGACACCGGGGGCCCGTTTTCACTAAGCTTCGCACGACTAAAATGTTCGTATGTGCAAATTTAAGATCGTCTGTCAATTTCAATTGATGGCTTTACATATACAGCCTATGCTCAATAAATGTAAATCCAATAATTGTTTACAAGAAAACGTTATTAATGTGAAATTTACAGACTATCATAATTGTGCACTTACGAACATTTTAGTCGTACGAAGTTTAGTGAAACGGCCTTCTGCTGTGTATTGTTTGTCACAATAACAACTCATTTTCAGTAATGTGATCCTCGCGTTTTGCTACCTGGTCTGAAGAGCGTATACTTACATCGTTGTCTTTGGTTTATGGATGTATTTCAAATTTAAGACCGCAAATATGTGTTGGACCCGGCATTGTTGCAATTCATACGCTCATTTAAAAGCCTGTGCTTGAAAACAAGCAGCTTGATTGGTTTAGTCCGAGCTGAGCTTAGTCTCAGGCAATCAAAGCGTCTAAGTTCAATTCACTGGAATATACAGGGAAGACATGTAGTGGTTGGAGTATGATATTAGATCAGATGTGCGGAATAGTTTTATAAAGCATGGATTCTGATTGTCGACCCTCCCCACTCTGCCACATGCTACCAACAAACCGTTTCCTGCCATGGCACCCAACTATTCCCGGCCAACATTTCGCCGCCAACAATTTCCCACACCGAGACCCTGCCATTGCCCGCACCGACGTATTCAAATTCAGTTATTATGTGTATGACCACGAGTTGAATACTTCCATATCAGTGTACATTAAGGTACGTGAGTATACACCGTTCTGAATATGTACTCTGTTCTCTGGTAGTTTATTTAACCGAGGCGGTCTCAGCCAATCAACCCTCCTGATTTATACAGTGGAACCGCTCTAAACCGGACACCCAGAAAACACCTCTGATCATATTTTTGATGAGTGTTTTGGTCATTTATCTCAGGTGATAATGCCTGTTCGTGATCGCATAGCACACATATATGGCTCAGAATTATCAAATGCCTGATTTACAGTGAAACCTCCCTAAGCCAGAAACCATGGGGACCTCTCAGGGTGTCCGGTTTAGAGAGGTTTCACTGTAGCACGAACTTGGATAACTGGTTTACATGTAACACACTGAGTCTCGTCAAGTTCAATAATTGATATAAAAAAGAAGTAAAGTGAGAGCAACAGCAGTCGGTGACATACTTAATGTATGTCTCATATTTATACCGTCAACACAGTGCGTATGTGCCGTGAAAAACGCTACCATGAAACATTTTTGATATCCTGTCAATACGATTTGGAGATGCGGCTGAGGTTATCTTTTTGCATTTTAAAGCTATTTGTAATGTTGACGGGATAAATAGAATAGTAGGTTAGTGCCAAGAATGGGGAAAATATCTGGCGCGGCTCGGAAACGGGATGTGCTCGGCAGAGCCTCGTCCATCCCGTTTCCTAAGCCTTGCCAGATATTTGTTCCCATTCACGGCACTAACCTACTATTCTCTATAACCAGTACATATGATGTATTTAATATTCCACAATGGTCTTGTAACAGTTATTGTACATATGAGACACGCCATGTGATTTTGTATCTTCGGACATCAGCGTAATTACATGAAATATGTTTACAAAATTTAAAACATTTTCCGTAAATAGCGTCAAAATTATATTCCGCATGTACTCTGAAATTTTACTTTATTTATGAAAAATATTGTAAATTGTGTAAACGTATTTAATGAAATTACGCGGATGTCCGAAGGTACACTATCACATTGCGTGTCATTTAAAGTTATCTGTTTTCTCTAGGTATGCAATGGAGCGGAGACCTGGAGAAGACAGTGATGCCGGTTCTGGAGCAGAATATGTCGCTGATGGCGGTGGACCTAGACACGGGTGAGGTGGTGGGGGTGAGGATGATACGGGTGGTCAGGACCGGTGGTAGTATCGACACGGACCACGTTACCGACGGTGGGTTTAAACTCATGATGGAAATCGTGAATGACATGGAGGCGAAGTGCGATGTGTTTAACCGATACGGAGTAACTGAGGCGATCCATTTCTTCGGATTGGCGGTTAATAAGGCATATAGGAATAAGGGGATTGGAGGGAGGTTAATGACAGCGGCTGTACACTTCGCAAATGCGTTGGGTCCGCTGATAGGTGTTACTTGTATCAAAGGGGAAGGTAGTTCAAACTTTTCTAAAAGAATTTATGAGAATCTGAAATTTGATCTGACCCGGGAGCTGCCGTATGATGACTACAGACTTAATGGAGAGGCCGTGTTACAACATACAGGGGAACACAAGTCATACCGCGGCTACGTGAAGATGATTCAATGAACAAAGAGACACGCCATGCGATTTTTCGATGTCACTTACAGAAATGATCGCAGTTGTGTAAGTAAATTTCATGAAAATAAATTGTCTCATATTGCAATATTAGGATACATCATGGCGACAAAGGGAAGATTGGGTTGTTGTCAAGTACGTATATGAGATAAGCCATGGGATTTTTCATGAAATATATTTACAGACACTGTGATATTTTCTATTTAATGACGTCGAAAGCAAATTAGGGGATAACCATGCTTTGCTTTTCGATTTTAGAGCGGTATGTGGGAGGTTTTATGGTCTGTGAATCAGTTTTACGGCGACGCGTTAGCTCCAAATCGAAAAACAAAGCATGGTTATCCCCATGCTAATGCACATAGTGTGCGCCCTACTTTCTGCCACGTCGTAGCATATGACGAACAGCGCTATTTTTCAATACGTCATCAGGTTAATGCAGCCTGATACCAAATAAATTTGAAGAAATGGAACTCCGCCGAAGAATATTCCCATTTCAAATTGAGATTAACGGGACTTTTTCTAAGAGACGTATACATGAATGCAACTCTAAAGTATATTTTAACAATTGTATTGATTGCTTTTCTATGTGTACTTGCAACTAACAGTTAATTGATTGTATTCATTAAAGAAATGTCAACATTTCTGAGGTGGGTTCGTGTGATGTTTACAAAGGAAATTCAAACAACGGTCAACAGGATTTCACAGGATTTACGACTAATTCAGGTGATTACCCATTTACAATACAGCGTATTATGTACAGTCATGTATGTGCAAATTGGAATTCGTAAAGTAATAGGCTGGTACTCGCATACTGAGTTTGCATTTGAGCATTTTAGTAAATTCGTCTGTGTTTTGGGCTGGTGGGGTAATATTTTTGGGAATTCGTTGAAGGCCCACCCTGAAGTCATGTTTGTCAGTCATTAGTCGATTCCCTTTTCCGCTTTGAGTTGTACAGCAATATGGCAGAATGATTAACCGAACATGTACCGAAAATGATTTGGGAAATATTTGGATTCCCCGCCGCTGGCCATTGTTAACACAAGCACGTAGGGTTACATAAATATGTCAAGTTGTAAAACACAGACTGGTAAAGCGGAGATTTTATATGCTGTGATTTTTCATATTTCATAGGCTGTAATTTCAATTGACCATTCAGATGCGTGCTTTCTATTTTCTGTGCATTAGAATGAGAAATTCTATTCCACATGTGCTCTGAGCATAACGTCAACGTTCGACGTCATTTACGGTAATATCGTAAAGGTCGTTAAAACAATCATGATATATCGTACATTGTCTACGGTACAAAATTACATGGTTTTCATGATCCGTCTGAGCCCATAAGCAGAGTGACCGACCCTGGAAAATAGTAAAATGTGTCTCAAGGAGACCAAAGAGCGCGAAAAAAACCTGTATTACAAATACACCTTTGCCTACACTTTCGCATCACTATTATTCTGATCGAAAGGTGACGAAATGTCCCTAGCCAGCCACAAAGCACACATACCTTCGAATTTCCTCGCCTTGATGTCTTCCTGAATGGCAAGACAAAGACGCCTATTGATTTTGAAAATGTTCCGATACTTATCTCCCCTTGGCAGCCATTTTTAATTTTCGCACTCTGGATCCTTGTCCACGCAATAACTCAAGTTCTACTTGACCGATCATATAACCAAATGATGTATACATGTTTATCACAGCAAGACGAAGAAGCCTATTGAGTTTGATAAGTCGAGTTCTACTTAATGGATCGTAACCAACTTTCGTTTACATGTTTATCACGTCAATATGAGTTATCTCCCCTTGTTGACTGGCCTTGCCTCGACGGGCGTATATTGTGACCTTCGGTACTCTTGTTTTTGTTCTCAAAAATATGAAAATTACTTGCAAAAAGTGCAGATCCTGATGAGACGGCTCGTCACGAGCCGGCTCATTTGAATCTACACGTTTTGCAAATACCATTATACAGGCCTATGCGGTTGAAAGGGTTAAACAGACACGCAATTAAAAAGCGTATAAGTCATATTAACAAACGTCCTAGATACGTGTGTTTCTACACGTTCTACATTTGTACAAAGGTGAATATTAGATAAAGAGAGAGAACATTTCAAATTTACATAATAACGTAGCAAAGTTCATGCAGTTAATATAAACGTTCTACGTCATTTCCAAGTGTCATGGTCCAGAGCTCCAGATAAGCCGATTATTGATGTATTTTACACATTTATTTTACCTGTATACACATCGATTTTCAACCCGACCTTAAGTGACATCAGCTGTTGACATGCTGTTAAACACCAATAGATCAACTTTTCAACATGGGAGTACAAATATGCACAATTTAAAACTACTCGGATGATTTTCAAAATGAGGAGTAAAAATTAGCGAATAAATTTGAAAATTCACATATTTCAGTGCTTTTTTTTTGCAGATCAAATATGTGAATTCAGCTCCAATATGTGAATGTTTCAACATTGCTTGCTTTTTTTGCTTGCTTATTCTCTATTTTATTTCAGTAAAGTCCCGATAAATTTAGTAAACAATTTGCCAATATAAAATACATGATATTTGAAATCAAGGTGGGTTCGTGGGTGGCAGGTGGGAGCACGCGATGGGTAATTTAACGATCGGGGTTCATCCTTACCGGAATCCCGACTGGAGACCTGGTTTGGCCCTCACATACGTCTTTGGCATTTTGTATGTGACAGTTGAATCTGGTTATACCCCCTATAAGTGTAATCCTACCGGTATTACTTTTAAATAGGGGAAGGGGCCAAGTGACTTTGGTGCAGTATAGACCTGGCACCAGGTCAGGTTATTCTAATCTCAGGGCTGAATATGTTGTATCTCGATGTAAATATTCCGTTCTGATTTTGGGATTTTCCCTCCAATGCAGCAGGTTAAAACGGGATCGAACCTGTTTGCCCGGCCTTACATGACCTTAGCTGTTGATAGGCCGTTAAACACCAATAAACAAACAAAAACAAGGTGGGTTCTACTCCAGGCGCCCGTTTCACTAAACTTCGTACGACTAAAATGTTCGTAAGTGCACAATTATGATTGTGATCATTGTAGCCGCACACCAGCTTAACCCTTTCAACCCTAAGGAACTGGAATGGACTGTGATATGCTAATGTTCCGACCAATCCAATGGTCACAAAATGATTTTCAGATTCATTCATTTATGAAAAGGGGGTGTTTTGTACTAAGAAATATTAAAATTACTTTCATAAAATGCAGATCCTGATGAGACGGCTCGTTACGAGCCGTTTCATCTGGATCTGCACTTTTTGCATAAACCGCTATAGCGGGATTTCTCGTTCAAAGGGTTAACATCTTCTAGCACGATCTACACTGTTCAATCACCACTGGTGACGTTGGTGTGGTATGGACCTGGTACCAGGTCAGGTTATTCAAATTTCAGGGCTGAAAATATTTTTTATGCAGTGTTTGGACTTTATGTCCGTGTTTCAGGCACATTAAGAAGTTCGCAGGAGTTTCTCAATTATGTCATAACTTCTATATCCCTTGAAGGATTGATTAAAATTTCAACACAGCATACCTGTGGACAAATGCCACATATCCATGCTGTCATTAATATGACCTTGACCTTTTGACCTTGACCTTTTTTAACCTACACAACTTTGAACTTTTTCACACATTACGAAGTTTGCCGGAGTATCTCAATTATGTCATTACTTCTATATCCCTTGATAGATTACTTCAATATATCAATACATAATACCTGTGGATAAATGCCACATATCCATTTGCCCTTAATATGACCTTGAACTTTTGACCTTCACAACTTTGAACTGTTAATTCACTTTTCCTCAATTATGTCATAACTTCTATAATCCTTGGTTGATTACTTTAATATTTCAATACATCATACTTGAGGACAAATGCCAGACATCAATGCTGCCCTTAATATGACCATGACCTTTTGACCTTCACAACTTTGAACTGTTTCACACATTAAGCAGTTTGCCAGAGTTTCTCATTTCTGTCATAATTTATATATTCCTTGATAGCTTACTTCAATATTTCAATACATCATACTTGTGGACAAATGCTACACATTTGCAATGCCCTTAGTATGACCTTGTCCTTTTGACCTTCATAAATGTGCTTGTGAATACTTATCACTTTGCTTAATGAACTTTGCCACAGATTATCCAATCTGCCACCGGGGGCATTCGTGTGCCGACAGGCCAAATTTCTTGTTTTTGATGCAAATATTCCGTTTTGATTTTGGGATATTCCCCCCCCCCCCCCCCGCATCCGGATTACTATTTAACCTAAACATTTTTCTAGCAATAATATCTTTGATTTTGCTACTGCTGGCTGGTGATGTTGAAAGAAATCCAGGGCCTGAAAATGAGATTGGATCTTTTTCAATTTTACATTTAAATATTAGAAGTATTCGCAATAAGGTCAGTTATGTCGAGGACACTTTTACAGACTTCGATATTCTATGTTTTACAGAAACGCACTTATCATGCGCTATAGAAACGAGCAGTTTACAACTGAATGGATATGGCTTACCATTCCGAAAGGACAAAGCGCCACATTCTGGGGGTATATTAGTATATGTCGCAGACCACTTTTTAGCAGAAACAAATGCAACATTTAGAAATATTTTGGGATGAAACCATCTGGATTCAAGTTAAGACAAACCGTAAAACGTTCTTGATTGACACGATTTACCGACCCCCGTCGTCAAATATCAAATTTTGGGAATTACTTAATCGCAATCTAGAACTTGTATCCGATATAACAAATAATATAATTATTGTTGGCGATGTAAATGAAGATCAATTAAATGTACTAAACCACAAGTTAAAAGACGTAATGATTATGAATTCATTGAGAAACATAATTACATCTGCAACTCGGGAAACAGCTACTACTTCAACCTTACTGGATCCAATTATCGTTAACCAAGATCAGGTCATTCTCAAAAGCGATGTATTATCTGTTTCGCCAAACATAGGTGATCATAAGGCTACATGTGTCATCATACCAGCTGAAAGTTCATATAATAATTCATATAAACGAACTGTATGGAACTATAAAAGAGCAGACTTTGCTAAATTTAACGTGCTCATGCTTAATACTGATTGGACAATTTTAAATAATGATAGTGTAGATGATGCATCTAATATATTTACATCTACGTTCATTGAGCTAGCTAAGCAATTCATTCCATGCAGTCAAGTTATAGTGCGGCCTAACGATAAACCATGGTATAATTCCGAAATTCGCCAAACAAGCAAGCTAAGGGACAAGTTACGAAAGAAAGTAACACAATTTGGACGGGTGGACGATTGGAATAGATACAAAACAACTCGGAATAAAGTTAATAATATGAAAAAACATGCAAGAGAAGCATTTTATAACGACATAGAGTTTAATCTAACAGAATCATTTTCGAATAACAAAATATATTTCTGGAAGCTAATCCGACACTTTGTGAAAGACAGCAAGTCAAGTGGTACTATTCCTCCATTAAAAACCAATGACGGTAACAGAGAAAATTTATATTTGTCTGATGCCGAAAAAGCAAACTGTCTTAACAACTTCTTCGTTTCAATATCAACTGTTGATGATACTAACTCTACTTTACCACCGTTTGAATTAAAAACTAACCAAGTTCTTGATACGATTAATATAAATGAATCTGAGGTTAGAGATATAATACAAATTTTGCAAACTAATAAAGCTTGTGGATACGATCTAATTAGTCATAGAATGTTAAAAGGAACTATTACATCTGTCTCAAAACCTCTGGCGATCCTCTTTAATAGATCTGTTAATGAATATCAATTTCCGATGGCGTGGAAATTAGCAAGTGTAATTCCTCTATTTAAAAAGGGGTGTCCACAGACGCCTTCAAATTATCGCCCGATATCGTTATTAAGCTGTCTAGGTAAGGTAATGGAGAGAATAATGTTTAAACATATTTATAATCACTTACACTCACAACAATTGGTTTATAACAGGCAATCTGGTTTTTTACCAGGCCACTCAACTGTATATCAACTTATAGACATTCACCATCAAATATGTCAGGCATTTGATGAACGACAATCTACATGTATAGTGTTTTGTGATATTTCTAAAGCCTTTGATAGAGTATGGCATAAGGGGTCAATATTTAAGCTAAGGCAAAATGGATTAAATGGTTGTATTTTACACTGGATCGAAAACTACTTGTCGAACAGGAAACAGACCGTATCAATGCGGTCCACAACCTCAGATACCAAATTAGTTACTGCTGGCGTACCACAAGGTTCGGTACTCGGCCCATTACTATTTCTAATATATGTCAACGACATAACTGACCATCTATTACGTATTGTTCGATTATTTGCTGACAACAGCTCTGTCCTTTTCTTCAACAAATGTTGATGATCTAGAAGGCATAATAAATCATGACCTGCTAATGATTTCTGAGTGGGCTAAACAATTGTTGGTTAGTTTCAATCCGAACAAGACTGAAGCGATGCTTCTAACATTAAGAGAACGTGATCGACCCTTAAAATTAATCTTTCAGAACACGTCCATAACCTTTGTTGACAATCATAAGCATCTTGTTTTAACACTGAGAAATACCGGAAAATGGCATACACACATACAACATATAATTAATTCGACTACGAGAGTATTGGGAATAATACGTAACCTAAAATTTAAAATAAGCAGACAGTCTTTAAACCAAATATATATATCTTATATGAGACATATACTATAATATGCTTCATCAGTGTGGGATGGGTGTACAGAATATGAAAAGGATTCGTTGGAAAACAATCAGAATGAAGCCGCGAGAATAGTAACAGGATTAACACGGTCAGTATCACTCGACAACTTAAGGCAAGAAGTTGGATGGCAACTTCTATCTGTTCGACGTAGTATTCAAAAGCTTTCGATCATGTACAAAGCCAACAATAATCAAGTACCTAGTTATATGTCTAACCTGATTCCGTCCACTGTTAATAATATATCTCGTTACAATCTTAGAAATCAATTTGATTTACATGTCCCCACTACACGACTGGAAGTATACAAACAATCGTTTATACCATCATCGGTACAACTCTGGAATGAAACTGACCCGTTGCTGAGAAATGTAGATAGTCATTGACACTTCAAAACATCATGAGCCCAACAACTATATACTCAATATAATATACCACCATACTATTTAGAGGGAGATCGATTGTTTTCAGTTATGAATGAAATTATTCGAAATAAATGTACCAGTCTTAATTGTGATCTTTGCAATAACCACATCAGAGAAACTCCCTACTGCGAATGTAGAGAAGTTGTAGAGGATGCTGAACATTACTTCTTTGAATGTATTAAATATCATGCGCAACGTCTAAATTTATGCCAGTCTCTGCGACAATGTTATCCCCTAAACGCACATATACTTTTGCATGGCATACCTGAAGAAAGTAATGAGTGCAATACTGTTATTTTTAAAGCTGTGCAATATTATATTAAAACTACGAAAATATTTGAGTAACACACTTGGTGGATGCCTGAGACACAAGCTCTATCGGATGCTTTCTATTTGCCAACATCATCCAGTACCACCTGATAACAACGAACACTGAAATCAACTGTAGTGCACATCTATATATGCATTAGGTTATATATTATATGTACATTGTGACACATAACTCTTTCATTCTCCCAATGTCCTCTCTCACTTTCTTTACTCTCTCTTTTTATCTGATTTTTCTTTTCGTACATTGTGCAAATATATATATATATACCGCATGAGTATTGGTATGTACCCATGTACATATACCTGCATACTTATCACAATTGCTGTTAAATTGATGTATTGTTGAAATACTTAGGTAAGGGCTGTAATTAATGTTGTGAGAACTTGTAGCCCAAGCCCATTGTACTTATATGCAATAAACTATGTTTAAACTATACCCCCCTTCCACCAATGCAGCAGGTTAAATACGTGGTCGAACCCGTTGGTCCGGCCTTAAATGTCCTTAGATGTTAGCATAGGCCATTAAACACCAGTAAATCAATCACCTCTGTTATGTTGTTAACACTTTGTATACGCCTGTTTGAACAAACGGGACGTATTATGTATTCACCTTGTATGGGCGGGCAGGCGGCGGGCGAGGTGGCTGGCACAACTTTTCCACGCAATAATTAGAGTTCTACTTGACGGATCATAACCAAATGTGGTATACATGCAAGACGAAGAAGCCTATTGATTTTCAAAAAAATCCAATGACATCTCCCCTTGGCGGCCATTTTTAACTTTCGTACTCTGTCATTGTCCACGCAATAACTCCGGTTCTTTTTGACTGATCGTAACCAAATTCGATATACATGTTTATCACGGCAAGACGAAGAAGCCTATTGATTTTGTGAAATTGCCAATGTCTTCTCTCCCTTTGGTGACCATTTTTAATGTTCGCACTCCGTATCATTGTCCACGCAATAACTCAAGTTCTACTTCAGCGATTGTAACACAATTCGGTATACATGTTTATCATGGCACGCGGAAGAAAGCCTTATTGTTTTTTCAAAACATCGATGAATTATATCTTGGCGGCCATCTTTAATTTTTCGTGTTTGTATCCTTGCCCCCAGCAATGAACTAGAGTTTACTTGACGATGAGAAACCAAAAATTCGGTATAATGGTTATTTCACAGCAAGATGAAGAAGCCTATTGTATTGAAAAAAATTCGAAAACATATCTCCCCTGGCGGCCCATTTATTGTAATGTTTCGGACTCTGCTTCCCTTGTACACAAGAACTCAAGCTCTTCTTGAAGGATCGTAAACCAAAATTCCCGTATACTGTTTATCACGGCAAAGGGACCGAAAGAACCCTATTGGATTTAAATTAAAAACCAATCCTTTACAAAATTCATTATTCGGAAATCTGGTTCGAAGGTTAAGTGTATTGTCCTTTGAAAACACGTGTAGTTTAGTACTTCCGAGTCTAATTGGTCCACTATCAATGCAGGCGTTCCCCATGGATCTATTTTAGGACCTTTATTGTTTTTGATATACATAAATGACATAGTCCAAGAAATTAACTCCAACATTAGATTATTTGCAGATGACACTAGCTTGTACATAATATTCGACGACCCAATATCGGCAGCAACTGCATTGAATAACGACCTAGAAACTATGAATCAATGGTCAAAAACATGGTTAGTGACATTCAACCCATCCAAGACAGAGACAATGATTTATTCAAGAAAACATAATAAACCACAGCATCCACTTCTTAAAATGAACAATCGTCCTCTTACAACTGTTAATGAACATAAACATCTAGGAATAATAATATCAGAAAACGGAAAATGGTATCCGCATATTTCATCATATCTAAATAAAGCATGGCAATGAATTGGCATATTACGATCTCTGAATTCACCATAAACAGGTCCGCTCTTGAACGCATGTAATTTTCTTTCGCTCGACCTCTTTTGGAGTATGGTGATGTTGTATGGAGTAATTGCACAGACGAATTAAAACATCACATCGAATCAGTACATATAAAATGCTGCGCGCATAATGTGTGGAGTTACTAAACTTTGTAATATTGATAAATTATATCAAGATCTCGGTGGGAATCCTTAGAAAACAGACGAAATAAACATAAACTTATACTATTTTACAAAATGGTAAATAAACTATCCAAGCAATATCTTAGCGATCTGATTCATGAACAGATGCAAGCACGGTATACCCTTAGAAACGCTTATAATATACCATTAGTACATTGTCGTACACAATTGTACTCAAATTCATATCTATTCCACACAATTCGTGAATGGAATAAATTGTCAGAACACGAAAAAAATGCAATCAGTACCGTCCTTTAAGACAACGATAAATACAAATGTTACAAAATCATCCATCTTGTGCAATATAGGTTCCAGACAAGGACAAATACTTCACGCCCGTCTTCGTTTGTCATGCAGTTCCTTGAATTATGACCTCCATCGTAGATCTATCGTTGATTCTCCAAATTGTACTTGTGGTGCGGTAGAAACAATCAATCATTTTCTACTATACTGAGCAAAAAAAGGAACGTCCCTCCCTGTGTAAGTGAAGATTGCCAGATACCCAAAAGAGTTACAGTAATACATCCCAGATACAAATGAAGCTCATTCAATTATGGATCGATACCAGTTGGTTAGGTGTTGCTAGCCTGGATGGTTGCGGAGCAATACGTCGGCGACGTCGATAGGGGTCAAAATGAAAAATCCTGAACATATTGACATGCTTGTGATAATGATTTAAAATGACACATAATCGTCTGCAAATACCGTTTTATATTATTCGTCTTGCGTGACATCAATTTCTGTGCATCTATACTGTAATTCGTGAATAAATGATGTAACGTAACGTAGACGTGTGGCGTTAGACAAATTCCTCTATCAGCGCTACAGCGGTCGCGAAAATTATGGATGTGGGAATTATTGGCGATTCATTCTCACTTTACGATATGCCACTTAAAACGATGACTAAATGGTTAGAGAGTTGGTTCCTCTACTTGAAATGACGTCGAGAAGGACCACAAAAGCGGGTAACGCTTGGTGAATAGGGTCCATTATTGGGTGCTTTATTTGCGCAGTTCAATAATTGTCTAGGCATAGCGTCTCAGAAGTTCATGCATGTATATATTGCGAAAACTACCAACGTCAAAGACATCTTTACTTAACAGAAATGCCGTGTCCACCGATAGCCAACAATCTTCTTTATGGTAACGAACGATTAACATTTGAACAGAATACCTCCGTATTTTTGCAAGTGCATACATATATAATATCTACAAAACGCTTTTAGGCCAGACTAAAGTAATTAAATTCCTAACTATATAAACAGAAATGCGTATAAATACTAATGGCTTGTTTTCAACTCGATTTCAAATCAGACAATCAAAATAATCAAGTACATGTATAGTGTTACAATTGTGATAGATACACACATCAAGCCTAATGAAGTTTTGTATATACACGTATAGTGTTACAATTGTGATAGATACACACATCAAGCCTAATGAAGTTTTGTATATATAACCAGATATTGTGTTCCTGCGACTTATAATGTACATGTATATGGATTATCAACCAATGAGACGGTTGCTACCTCTGAGAGATTGAATGTGGTTACAGCGAGCGCGGGTGTTGTCCTATTGGTGATTTCATATTTAAATACTTTTCAAGTACGTGTAATTATTGCAGTCAGTAGCTCATATATGAAATTTCATAAGTATTGTTATTATAGAACCATATTTTCATTTTCTGTGATCAAAAAGTAAATAATATTAAACTATTTCATGCCACTGTTCAATAACTATTGTGTAATATGTGCATCCTGCTAAGAACATGGACCTTGCGATATATGCGACCAGCGTGGACCCATATCAGCCTGCTCATCTGAGCAATCTGCTCAGGGCCTGCACTGTTCGTCTTTCAGCTAATGTAGTAGCAATAATCACACCAGCAAGGCGAGTACATGCAAATCATACTGTGTGAGGTACAACAAACAAAGTATGTCTCCAATTATTGCCAATTAACGCAATCGATGTAAGGTCCGGTATCTCAGCCGGCGGTCCATAAACTGTTAAGGAGAAGAATTCACATAAGCTTTTATAAATCTTGTTTTCTAATCATATTATCAATTGTCTTGTGTATATGTAACCTGCTATGTATGAAATAAAACAGTGTTTAAACCAAAAACAATCCCATGACTTATCTCCCCTTTGCGGAAATTTTTAATTTTTGCATTCTGTACCCTTGTCCACACAAGAATTCAAGTTCTAATTGACTGAGCGTCAAGATGAAGAATCTTATTGGTTTTCAGTGAGTTATCTCCCTTTGTTGACTGGAATTGCCTCGACGGGTGTATATTGTGACCTTTGGCACTCTTGTTATTACTTATATTGACATTGCATATTTTCAGTGTTTCAAATGTCAATAGCCAGATATGGTGTTAAAATTAAAAATCATCTTTTCGCAATTCATGGAACAGCGTTGGTGCCGGTCAATAGCGTGACGTCAAACAAACTTTAACGATCAACAACGTCGCGCGACATTACGTGGGGCTAATATAATGCATTGGGATGATATAAGCACAATACGTTGAATAGGCGTTTCAATTAATATGAATTTATAGAAGCTGTGAATATTTGGATATATGCGTATGCTTGTGCATTGTAGCGTGATAACGTTTATTGATAATACTTACGTATTAAGCACCCGTTCTATACCTAATCATCGTTTGATTCAAAGATAATTGCTTCGTAAATGTGATGGAATAAATGTTGCCTCGTTACTGTATCCTTTATGGCACATGAAGTGGCCAACTCAGCCATCCTTGCGTGTTCAAGCCATCAGACACTTTCACCTGTTCTGCCGTTTGACACTAAATGCAAATTCTAATGCACCATAATGAAATTGTCGAAATCTGATTGGCTGATGGATCAATTACCTGCAAGTAAATCCACGATTAACATGTAGGTCGTATGTCATGTGATCACATTTACATAATTAGATGTATTCTTACGCTCCGTTTCACCCTGTGATTCGGAATGTAAACAATGGCGTCGCTAGATATTTTCGGGAGTTTCAACGTCGATGTGATGGATGAAATAATATTCGAAGAGATGCAGGAAAGTGACGATGAACTCTGCCAATTCATGGACATTATTGATGAGCAGGTGGATGATGGAAACACGACACTAGAAGAGCGTGAACTCCCGGCTGAGAGTCAGACGCCCGCAGTTGATGTGAAGAAAACCCAGCGTTTCGGAACTGAAACTGAAAGATTTGCAACCGTGTCAGCACAAGAGATTGACGATCTACTGGCCGGCTCCTCCAGCAATGGCACTAAGAAAATTACGAAATGGGGAATTTCCCAATTTAAACGTACGAACATGCATTGCGCATTACCCAAAATCAATAAGATATTGCAAAGAAAATAATACCCCACCAACCACTTTTCCCCACTTTTTTCATGGCAAACTTTGAAATGTCAACCAAAAGAAAACCATGGTCTGATAAGTTTGGCATATGAATATTCAATATTCAAATTTATGCCATGGTAATGAAAATCCTAATAAATTCAAAAATATCTGTAGTTAAATGCAAAGATTAGGATAAAATTCTAAATTTCAAAACAAACACATCGTCGGTGTTAAGAGAAAATTACGAAGCTCAAATTTGTACAAATTTATTTTATTTGTGTTCAGGAGAAAGAAAAATAGGTTTCACAAGTAAGCACAACTCGTCCTTTTGATTGATATTTATGTTAATTCAAGACATGGTAATGTGCAAGTTATCAAATAGCAATCCAAATCAAAATTAGTGAAAGATATACAAACTTGTTGTGTGATAGTTCTGTCTATATTAGCAATGAGTAGTTGCGAACAGTAACTGTTGCAATGTACTCGCATACCGTCCTTAGCCAGAGTTGCGATTCCACTAATAGGCTTCCTCTGAAGAATAGCGAATCCGATCTGAATCGCACTTTCGAATTTAATTGTGAAAGTTAGTCTATATTTTTTAATTGAAATAAAGTGTCGATAGTATGAATTAACATATTGCAGTAATGTTGACATACATTTACATATGTAGATGACCTGATATTTTTATAAGATGGAAAATATGTCACAATTAACTGCGGAAGTGTGAATCAGATCTGATTACCGGTAGCTATTCTTCAGAGGAAGCATAGCTATGAGTGGAATCGTAACTCTGGCTACGGACGATCCGGGAGTATATTGCAAGAGTTACTGTTCTCAAGTAAGCAACTAGGTACAACATTTTAACTGTGAGATACGACATGTGTGCACAAAAAGGTCTCAAATGAAAATGAAGCAATCTAATAGCAAAAAGGTTGCATCTTAAGGTGATTGGATAGAAGGTAGTAAACGATGCGGGAAAGCACAGAGATTAAGATATTAAAGAAACAATGCATTTGCGTACAGAAATTGAGCTTCGTCATTTCCGACGACATACATAACTGAACAAAAATAGTAAGCACATTGTAATGTATTTACAGAATGGCTGTCTACAAGAGGCGAAAATGAAAACTTCGAGGAATGTAATGCTGAGGAACTGGACAAGAACCTGGAGAAATTATATGCTGAAGTTCGAAACCAGGATGGAAAATCGTACGGAAAGTCGACATTTGTAGGATTAAGATCTTCAATTAACAGGCATATTCGAGGACCGCCTTTCAACAAAGACATTTGCTTAATGAAGGACAAAGATTTTCACAAATCTAACCAAGTTTTCCTTGCAGTGTTAAAAAAACTGAAACGAGAGGGTCTTTACCAAACTCAACATTATCCGCCAATAGCGGAAGGTGATCTTAACAAAATTAGGGAATCACTTAAAACAACCCAGTCAAAATGTCTGCAACGCAAAGTTTGGTTCGACATTACATTATCTTTTGCGAGGCGCGGACGTGAAAAGGTTGAGAAAATAAAAAAAGATGCGTTTGCATTCAAAATAGACGATACCGGCCTAGAATATGTCGAAATGAACTACAATGAGGCCACAAAAAATCACCCAGTAAATGAAAATGACACCAACCATGAATCCAAGACGCGAATGTATGCAACAAATCAAACAGACTGTCCTGTGCAATGTTTGAAATTTGACCTGAGTAAATTGAATAAATCAAATGATCTCTTGTTTCAACAACCGCGACGGAAACACTGCTACAACGATGATGATTGGTATACAACCCGTCCAGTAGGTCCAAGGACATTAAACGACATGATGAAACATATTTCAAAAGATGCAAAACTTAGCAAAGACTATACCAACCATAGCGTCCGTGCAACAACAATCACCCTACTTTCTCATGCTGGAGTAGACACTAGATATATAAAGCAAATTTCAAAGCACAAAAATGAAAGTTCTGTGAAGTTATACAACAGAGATTGTTCGGACAACCAGAAACGTCATTATTCGGCTATTTTCCAAAATGCCGGAGCTAATTAAGAAAACGAGAGCCCTCCCAAGTCCGTATCAGCTCAACAGCTGTTACCTGTCCAGCATCAAAGTCATGTGGTGCCCTGTCACAACGTCAACACTGGTTACTTCCACAATAACCAGCAAAGGGTGGAAAATCACATCCTTGTACAGTCTACGACACAGGAGTTTACCAACATCCATCGCCATATAATTTTCAAAATTGCACTGTGAATATACACAACCATAACTATTACAATCATTAATTCTAATGTACATAAAACTTAAAAATGTCAAGCTCGACAAGCAAGCATCAGCGATGTCGGCCATATTGTTCTAACTTTGAATGGGAATTCCCATCAATGTGGGTCATTGGACAGTTATTCTAATAGTCAAGGTAGTGTTGAACCATAGATAAAATAGTCATTAGTGGATGATAAAGAATATATAGATGAAATAACATTTTGAAAATTGTAACACAATTCTTCATTAGTTTACGTATTTGTTTCACACTATTTATTGTCGTCTATTATGTTTATGGCAGTTGTCACGGTTGCAGACAAGGTGTAAATGGGCCAACATAGTGAGGGTTGTAATGGGGAGGCCAATATGGGTTGGTATTTTGTTCAGAAATCAGGAAAATGTGTGAACAATGATGGTCGTACATTAGAATAGAGATAACCGTATTGAAAATTGTAATTTGGGGAGATACTCGGTGGATTTACGGTTGGAAACTTCGATTTACGGCGACGCCATCATTGTTCACACATTTTCCTGATTTCTGAACAAAATACCAACCCATATTGGCCTCCCCATTACAACCCTCACTATGTTGGCCCATTTACACCTTGTCTGCAACCGTGACAACTGCCATAAACATAATAGACGACAATAAATAGTGTGAAACAAATACGTAAACTAATGAAGAATTGTGTTACAATTTTCAAAATACTTGGTGGATTTACGGTTGGAAACTTCGATTTACGGCGACGCCGCAGGCGGAGACGTAAATCGAAGTTTCCAACCGTAAATCCACCGAGTATCTCCCCAAATTACAATTTTCAATACTGTTATCTCCTAAATATAAAGTAGAAAATATGATATAATGTATTTAATCACATGTAGAAAAGTCAGGACAACTGATTCCTATGAATTATATTACACCAAACAGTTAAATATGTCAGTTTTCTGGACAGATTTGTGCCTGTGTGTTTAACAACATGAACCACCATTATAAATGGCCTCATGTACAGAAAATCGCACAATGTATCACACAACACATACCAAATCACAATTCACACAACATATACGCACTACTTTACTCAGTTATGAGCTATCAAATACAGTCACATGTAAGCAGTTACCTGAGTGTATTTTCCCTGGTGTCTACTCACCTAGTATGCGAGTAAATATGGCTTTACCTATGGGTAACGTGTACATTAACATTAACAGTAGGCTGTTCATCAGATTGAAATGTTTAAACATCAAAATTTATTTTGATATTGATGGGAGAAATGCTCAGAAATCTCATATTTGGTATAGTTGGCTGGCATAGTATTTATAGCACGCTGTTGTCATATCTGTCTATGATGTATGGCACACAATATTGTCATAGTATTTTCTGTATGTGTCAAACACACGAAGTGGTGAAAATGTACGATGGCTTGTACATACAAACATGACGGTGATGTCAAATCAATGTACCATATAGTATACAGTAACAAGACAATATTCACATGTGTTGTATTCATATATCACACAACTCTTACGAAGCAATTATTATTGAAGCCAATTGTATATATCTATGACCTATACATGACATACGATAATAAGTTGCTGGAGGTCAATCGATGAGTCCAAAAATAGGTAGACCAGGTTTATTATTAGCCGATCTATTTATAGATCGGCTATATATTGGTTATCCATTGGTTTGTGAAAAAGTTTGTAACCACCCTTTTCTCCTATATTCGGTAATCTACAAACGCGAAATCACTTCCAAACTACATCAACCGGAAATAAACGTTTTAACTACAAGAGTTCGGTAAACTGGCTATACATAAACGTTTTAAAAATAACTACAAGAGTTCGGTAAACTAATGTTAGGCGGTTTGCCTTCTAGTCCCGGGCAATTTGTACGGAGCGTGCGTCTATTTTTAGATGGCACTGTAACCGGTAGCTCCGGTAGCTCCGCCCACTCGCGTGCTTCCACAGAATTCGGACTACAACTTTGTGTATTGCGGAGTGTAATCTGTAGATAAATAGAGCATACAGTACAGGTTTTACGCTGGAATATTTCGCAACATAATGGTGACAACAAAACATTGCTGCTATGGCGATTCACGAACCCTGAAACCCGGTGAAGACCAATACTTTATTGGATGGATTTGGGAACGGGTTTCCAAAACCTGCACAAAATCGAGAAAAATGTCAACGCTGGGTACAGAACAGTGGTCGAAAATATTTTACCATTGATTATGTTACCAGAGACACCTACATATGTTCGATGCACTTCGTGGGTGGACGAGGCCCGACAGCTGAATATGCCGACCCCATCAAATGCGGAACACATGTACATTAGGCCTATTAATTAGTGACATACATGTACATGCACAGTAGGACATATACAACTTGTAATGTCGGAGGTGTGTCCGGACAGTGCAAATAACCGGATTATAATATTGATCTGAACTGGCCACTCAAGAGTCAGCCTGTGCATTTTGTTGAGTAATAATCATGAATGTTGACCCTGATCTGAGTGATCAGACTGTATTGATGCACATGCTGGTTTGGCTAACACATGTCACAAAGGTCCGTATGTCCGTCTGTGTGTGGGGAGTGTGTGCATCCGTTTTTCAACTTAAATCATTGTAAAATGGGCCATACTGTTTTACTGTTCATACGATCCAGTTCATATTATGCCATGCCCCTAGCCCTAAGGTCAGTCAGTCATAAGTGTGCAGTTTGATCTGGGTCTATGCTGACAATAGTCCAGACCTTGCTGATGCACCTGATAATGAGCTCAGCATGATCAGTCTGCTCATCTGGATCTATTGAAATGGTTCTTAATGAAAATAATGGTATTTTTTGTAAATTTTCTATTTGCAGGTCACAACTAAAAGAAGACGACCAGCTCAGCGTCATGAATATCGATCACCAAAGCAAATCAAACTGGAAAGATCGGATGCAGCGCAGAGTCTACTGCTGTTGATGGATACAAATGAAAGTGATGTGGGTGTCGTGGGCTCCAGCGCACCACAAGTTCCATCAACTTCACATACCAAGACCATTCCAGACCAGCGACAGCTCTTTATACGTGTTGGAACCACATGTAAACCTTCTGTACGTGATCATGAATGTCAAACAGACAATCAACCAACAACTGAAGTAATTAAATTAAGTATACAAAATAAAATATTGGAAAACAGTGCCAAATTAAATGAAAGTGTTACACCATTTGCATTACTCAAGCCTGTGGGTAAAACTCAAACCTCGGACACATCTACTGCATTTCATGACACATTCAATGTTGACAGTGTCAAGGATGATGATAAAGCCTTTACATTTTGTATTGGATTAACTTACATTCAATTCATGTGTCTGTGGGATTTTTTAGGGAAATGTACAGAAAAGATGAACTATTGGAATTCCAATGTGTCTGATGCCAATAAGACTCGGAGTAAAAGACGAGGGCGCAAAAGAACTATGTCACCAATGAACCAATTATGCATGACCTTAATACGTCTACGTCTCGGCTTATTGCACCAGGATTTAGCTTATCGGTTCAAAATCAATACACGTCTAGTTTCCACCATCATCATCACATGGATCCAGTTAGTGTACAAACAATTATATGCACTTCGCAAAGCCATGTTTGCTTCAATAAGGAAATATAAGGTGTATAATAGATTGCACTGAAGTTCATGTCCAATCGCCTGGTAACTTCGAGGCTCAAGGAAATCAGTACTGCTCCTACAAGGGATATACATCTCACACATTTCATGTAGCTATTGCTCCAAATGGTGCTATTGTTTATGTAAGTGATGCATTTGAAGGAAGCATTAGTGACAAGGAAATTGTAAAACAGTCTGATTTTTTAGATTTTCTTGAGCCAGGTGATGTCATTTATGGGGACGGAGAGGGGTTTTGTTAATTGATGTTAATCTCCTGAATGAACGTCAAGTGAAAATGATTAGGCCACCATTTATTGGTACGAGACACAGATTTACTCCACAAGAGGAAGCTGCGACAAAAGACATTGCTAAACATAGAATTCATGTTGAGCGTTCCATTGAAAGAATGAAAAAGTTCAAAATCCTCCAAAGAATCATTCCACAATCCTTGCAGCCTGTATTCACTCAATGTGTTTTCGTAATTTCTTGTTTGGTAAATTTTCAAGCACCTCTTTTGGAGTAATGGAGTGGGGAAAATGGTAAAACACAGATGCATACAATTTGATGTATATTATGTATCTTTGAAATAAATATTATTGGTAAACATTAATTCATAAACTTGTGAGGATATGCTACACATTTTCACTGGGTATGATCTATGTCTGTATAACTACAAGGAACAGTTTTATGGTGTACGAACGGTCAAAACTATATTTACAGGTGCAGATATAAAAATATACAGGTGCACCTGTAAATATACAGGTGCGGCTGTAAAAAATACAGCTGCACCTGTAAATATACAGCTGCATCTGTAAAAAATACAGCTGCACCTGTAAAAAATACAGCTGCACCTGTAAAAAATACAGCTGCACATGTATTTTTTATTGCTGCAGCTGAAAATGTATAATTGCACCTGCAAATAATACAGCTGCACCTGTAGTTTTATAGCTGCACCTGTAAATGTATAGCTGCACCTGTAAAATGTACATCTGCAGCAGTAAATGTATAAGTGCACCTGTAAAAAATACAGCTGCACCTGTATTTTTGTAGCTGCACCTGTAGTTTTGTAGCTGCACCTGTAAATGTATAGCTGCACCTGTAAAATGTACATCTGCAGCAGTAAATGTATAAGTGCACCTGTAAAAAATACAGTTGCATCTGTAGTTTTGTATCTGCACCTGTAGTTTTGTAGCTGCACCTGTAAAATGTACAGCTGCAGCTGTAAATGTATAGCTGCACCTGTAAAAAATACAGCTGCACCTGTATTTTTTATAGCTGCACCTGTAAAATGCATAGCTGCACCTGTAAAAAATGCAGCTGCACCTGTAAAAATACAGCTGCTTCCGTAATTATATCTGATTGGAGCGGAAGTAGGTATATATATAATATTCCGGCACCTCGTGTTAATTTATGGCACCCGGTGTTTTTATAAACATGAATGTATAAGGTTTCCAAAAATCCGGGTGCCATTTTCTTTAAACCGATTTCGGTGACTTGCTACATATTTGTGTAATGCTAAGAGCCTTCACCTATATTCAAAGGTTAATTCTTTCAACTGGAATAATGTTGCAGTTAACATACTCCATTGTCCGAAAACTCAAAATGACCACCAATTAAATAGCAAATCCATAGTAATTTACACCCACAAATGTAGGGCATACAAAGTCTGGACGTCTGTTCTCAACACAGACGACAGTCGCAGAATATACTACATTTACAGAGCTTCAGAATATCCATCTTGAAAATATGACCGCCAGATATGTGAGTTGAAAATCGAATCTTCCTAAAATGTTAAGTGTGTCTATTAGTCGGTTCTTCTGTGTAATTTATACCAGTTTAGGGTCATATAATCATATGTATACACGACATATTGGTGTATAATTCATGGTACACGGGCTGCAATTATGCCAAAACGGTCATTGAAATGACCTTGAACGTGTCCGATAAAAATGGCACCCGGATTTTTTGGAAAGCCAGACCCCAAATGTATACAAAACCACCAAGAAACAAATATTAACACGCGGTGTCGGAATCTCGACAATTCATCCCAAACTATTCGCTACAAAACGTGATATTTTGTATTCGTGATTTGATTGGACCGGACCAATGTTGGCTCACCCAGCTGACCAATCAATGGAAGAGTTGCCGATCACGTGATCTTGATAAGCACACAACAGCTTCATTTGCAAGAAGATACAACAATTAGATACAGGTAATTTGTTTTGCAAAGTACATTTGAGTATAAATACCGCCGGGAATATACGCTACAAACTGTTAATTAACAATATACGAGTGGGGATTATCCCTGCAGTATATTGATACTGTACCGAGAGAAAAGTGGAGCCATTACGGCCCTTAGATGCCAGATGTTTTGGGGGAAAAACATCAACATTATTTTATGTAATGTTGGCTTATATTTAGCGTTTTTACGTTTAACGGCGCTACAATGGGGGATATACAATATCCATTCAACACTGAAACTACTACTAATTGCTGATATGGTGGCAGGTTCCCTTACAACACCGACTGAACATCACTTGGCCCAATATGTATAACGGAATCTAATTATTTTGCTCAAATATACCAGTCTATAGAGAAATTATTAACACGTTAGAATATTGTATAAACTTGTGGCTAGTTCATTTACATTTGACTACCATAAGTATTGCTATGATCAGATATTAATGATAGCTAAATATAACTGGGAGAATTTGGTTGGGGAGGAAATCAACACTTCTCTCACTTTTACCTGCGATTCCGTAACTACTAAAATGTGGACATATATTGAACCCGGATTTGATCGGCTAATAACATCACGCTCTTCATGACTTTTCATTATCATATCATAGCCTTTGCGTGCAGACTAACTACATTATAAAGTGCACGTGCATGCATGTCAATATAATAGTGTATATTGGTGCGCAGAATAGACATGTAGTGTGGCTCAGTGGTATCGAAGCGGGTGAATATCCATACGTTTGCAAAACTGTTGTTCATTGTATCTGGTCGCGAGTTCTATCCTCACAAAATGCATTACTTTTGTCGATATCATTCTGTTATTTTTATGACTGCTTGCTGGAGAAGGGAATAAGTGAAACGGCGAGGGTTATCACTCTTGCTGTATGACCTCATTGTGATATGATCGGCGAGAACATACGAGTTTATATTGTATATTACACATACATGTGTTACCTAAAATTTGAAAGTGACATATAGGTCCATAGGGCCGGGTGTTTTCGTCAATATTATAGTGTACATAAATTCCCTGTACACATGTCACTATAATAAACAAATTACTTACTTATTCCCATATGCTTCATGTACTCACATATGAACTAACTGTGCATAGTTATTAGTTTTCTTCAAAGTGAGACTAACGTTCTACATGTAATCTATCTCATGCTTAATTAATGTAATTTGTAAGAGCAACACACATAACAGAGAAATATATAATAAAATATAAACAAATCAAAATATTATGTGTATACAAAACTAAGATTCAAATTCACTACCTACGGCATTGATACCCGTCACTCTAAACCCTCGACTACATAGGACTTGATGACAAATATCAAAATAAATATTGAAAAGGAATACTATAACGGGTATATTTACCTGTCTCACCTATTCTGTGTTTTGTTTATGACCTGTTTGTTTGTAAACAAGTAACAAGTTATCGTCTGCGGACTATGCTACCGTATCATTATTACCTACTTGATGAATATGTGGCTGTGACTAAAAAACGGGTTTGCGACAACTGAAGATCCGGAACAGCCTGTGCATCAGCAACGTCTGAACCAATCCATTAATGAAACACCCATCGTGCTTCTACCAAGTAATATAGATTGTTATCAGGCTACAGCCGTGTGCTGATTACTCAGGAGGTATACTGGTCACAATTCCCATAAGCCCCATTTCTCCAGTCACAACCACATATATGTGGAGTCACGTATTTCATGCATGTATACCCATCTCCAGTTGGTTTCTCCATTGTTGACCATTCTTTCTCAAGGTGTTTGTGGCGTCATTATATTTGAATACATAATTGCATAATGAAGAAGGGACAAGCTCCCCGTGCACGTGCTATCCCAATGGAGACTATTCTCAAGGTGAGTGAGATTATTATTTGACCCTTTCACCCCTAAGTAACCGGAATGGATTTTGATATGTTAATTTTGCAATCAATCCAACAGTCACAAAATGATTTTTCAGACTAGTCCATTTATAAAAAGGGGTGTTTTTGTTCACAAAAATATGGAAATTTCTTGTAAAAAGTGCAGCTCCTGATGAGACGGCTCGTCACGAGCCGGCTCATCTGGATCTACACTGTTTGACACATTGACGCCGAGAAAGGTCATAACTGTTCATGGTTAAACCTGGTCTCCCACATCCCATGTTGTAATATAGGGAGACCATTCCTAGATATGCCGTTTTTCGGGCAAAATAAACATTGATTTGCCATCACCGGACATGTTAATTGACATTATAATGTTGTTGTTTTTTTATATCAAACCTGAATTGCGAGTTTGATATAAGGGAAGACAACCGTGTTTCCTTAAAATGTTAATGGAAACAACTATTTATTCGCTCTTTATTTTTGTTGATGTGCAATGATAATACGTTATAATATGTCGCATAGGCACTTTATGGGATGAACGAAACCGATGTGTTAATGACTCCTATCGCAGGATGTATAGTATACGAGAATGTGTTTTTGTTCTTGTTGTTGTTTTTTCAACCAACGGAAGTGACGTAAATTAGGCTACCTTTGACTGCTTTCGTGATTTATCTTGCTGTTCACCAGCTGATTTTGTTTTTGTGCCAGATCGACACTGCCTGTGTTGACATACAACATGGAAAGTCACATTAACATGAACACATGGCAGGAAATAGCCCATATTAATGTCGTGTACAATATTTAATTCATGATTACCTATTCAGATAAGTGACAAAACAAATCACGTTGGTTGAAAAATGGTTTCCAGTCTACATGCGGATTAGTAACTTACAATTAGCGAGCCGGTCAAAGGTAAATGAAGTTACTTCCGTTGACTGAGATGATGAATGCTGTCATTCCTTCTAGATTCATACAGATCCTCAGTGTAACTGGATTATCACATCGGCTTTTCGTTCATCCCATAAAGCTCCTATGATATGTCGATACAACGGTGATGCATTTACAAAAATGTAGTTGATATTTATAAATACATGTACTTTAAAACAAACTCATCTCATTCGCATATCAAAATAGCTTGATACAACTGCGCATCGTTATCAGTAAATTAAATATTACTAAATGATTATATTTGTATAGCGGGCACTCGTAATTTCTAAATCTGGGTGGAATAGTTACACAATTATACACTTATTCAAGAAACGTGTGTGCCTAACAGTGGCATCCCAATTGTACATGCAACTGTCTATTTGGCACATTAGTTCGATCATGAGCCAAGAGCGTATGCTGGTTTGTGAATCACACAGTATTATGGGTAACATACAATGGAAGCACTCTAAATTGGACACCATGCGCAGGTACAAGGGTGTCCGATTTAGACTGGATGTTCCACTGTAAATCAGGCGACTGAGCACTACAATATATGATTATGACTATGTGATATTGTACGTAAGAACATGTGCGATATCGCATGAAATATATATACAATGCTTACGTTATTTTCCACAAATGACGTCGAAAACTGATGAAATAATCATAGCAAATATGAAAATTTCGTCATCTTACGACGTCATAAAATTACAGAAAATATCACAGTTTCTGTAAATATATTTCATGAAGAATAGCACATGTTCGTAGGTACAAAATCACATGACGTGCCTCATCTACAGTATGTGTGTTGGTGCGCGGTTTAGAAAAATGCTACGTTCATTAAATTGAAACATAGAATGTAGTTCGAATATTGAAACAAAACGTTTATATTTAACACTCTGAATAACAATTAACCCTGTTGGTATCAAGTAAAATATACGTGTTTTGATTATATAGCTTTCTCATTTGCAGGCATTTCAAGCGGTGACGGACACGACATTGGGAGACGCACGGTTACAGCTAATCTCCGAGGAATACTTCGACCGTATCATTGCCTTCCAAAAAGAACATTTTTTCCCAGATGAGCCGATCAGCAAGGCAATAGGCATGTACCTCAGTTTTGGACCCGGCGTTGTAGCAAGTGCTACGCCATACTTATGATGTTGTACCTGTTTCATGAAAAATATTCAAAAACTTTACGATAGTGTCCGTTTGAATTCCGCATTTGCTGTGAAAATTTCGTCACTTTTTGACGTCATTTACAGAAAAGATCACAGTTTCTGTAAATATATTTCATGAAAAATCACACATGTTTTTATGTAAAAAATCACATGGCGTGTCTCATTTGACATTCTGTGCTCGAAATCAAACAGTCTGTCTGGTTTAGCCCGAGCTGAGCTCAGTCTCAGACAATGAAACTGTGACACTCATATTGCATTTCTACAGAGAAGACGTGTAGTGGTTGGAGTATGAGATTAGATGGTTTTATGGGGTCCTGATTGTCAACAACAAGGAGTTACCCATCGATCCTCCCCACTGCCAGCTACTAGTAACCATTTCCCGGCATGGAACCCAACCATTCCCCGCCAACCTGTCGCCGCCAACAATTTCCCGCACCGCGACCATGCCATTAATGGCCTGCACTGATGCATTCAAATTCAAGTATAATGTATGTATATTAACCCTTTCAACACCACGTGCCTGTATATTGGTATTGGCAAACAGTGTACACCCAGATGAGCCGGCTCGTGGCGAGTTACTTAGGGGTGAAAGGGTTAAAGTGGGTTAAATGCTACCAGATCTGAGTACATTAGGGTAGGTGAGTATATACACCGTTCTGAATATGTACTCCGTTATCTAATTCTGGAAGTTTATTTGACCGAGGCGGTCTCAGCCAATCAAGCCTTATGATGTATACAGTGGAACCGCTCTAAACCGGACACCCAGAAAACACCGCTGATCTTATTTTGTTGTTTTTGGTCCTTTATCGCAGGTGATAATGCCTGTTCGTGATCGCATAACACACACATATGGCTCAGAATAATTAATTGCCTGATTTACATTT
Source organism: Conchocele bisecta (assembly GCA_029237695.1). Classification (NCBI taxonomy): domain Eukaryota; kingdom Metazoa; phylum Mollusca; class Bivalvia; order Lucinida; family Thyasiridae; genus Conchocele; species Conchocele bisecta. The sequence goes on from CM055273.1 coordinate 89,990,521, forward strand.
GAACCTCTCTAAGCCGGACACTCTGGGTGTCCGGTTTAGAGAGGTTTCACTGTAGTACGAACTTGGAGAACCGGTTTACATGTAACACACTGAGTCTCGTCAAGTTCAATAATTGATATAAAAAAGAAGTAAAGTGAGAGCAACAGCAGGTCGGTGACATGCTTAATGTATGTCTCATATAACCAGTACATGTCATGTATTGAATATTCCACATGTTCTTGCAACAGTTAGTGTACATAGAAGCTTATCTGTTTTTATCCTGTCAACACAGTGTGTATGTGCCGTGAAACACGGTGCCGTCAAACATTTTTGATATCCTGTCAATACGACATAATCACTGCGTATGCATATGTGCGGTTCAATTCTCCGATTTTGATGATGCGGCTGGGGTTATTCATTGGAGTTTAAAGATATTTGTAGTGTTGACGGGATAAATAGAATAGTAGGTTAGTGCCCCGTGAATGGGAAAATATATCTGGCGCGGCACGGAAACGGGATGGGCTCGGCAGAGCCTCGCCGGTCCCGTTTCCTAAGCCTTGCCATATATTTGTTCCCATTCACGGCACTAACCTACTATTCTCTATATCCAGGTATGCAATGGAGCGGAGACCTGCAGAAGACAGTGTTGCGGGTTCTGGAGCAGAATATGTCGCTGATGGCGGTGGAGGCAGACACGGGTGAGGTGGTGGGGGTGAGGATGATACGGGTGGTCAGGGCCGGCGGTAGGATGAACACGGACCACGTTACCGACGGTGGGTTTAAACTCATGAGTGAAATCCTGAATGACATGGAGGAGAAGTGTGATGTGTTTAGGAGATACGGAGTAACTGAGGCGATCCATTTCTTCGGATTGGCGGTTAATAAGGCATATAGGAATAAGGGGATTGGAGGGAGGTTAATGACAGCGGCTGTACAATTCGCAAGTGCATTGGGTCCGCTGGTAGGTGTTACTTGTATCAAAGGGGAAGGTAGTTCAAACTTTTCTAAGAGAATTTATGAGAATCTGAAATTTGATCTGATCCAGGAGCTGCCGTATGATGACTACAGACTGAATGAAGAGGCCGTGTTACAACATACAGGGGAACACAACTCATACCGCGGCTACGTGAAGATGATTCAATGATCAATTAGACACGCCATGCCATTTTATACCTAAGTACATAATTGTGCAATATCTCATGAAAACATTAAAACAACGTTATTTTCCGTAAATGACGACGAAAGTTTACGAAATGTTCGTATCAAATGCAGAGTTTAAAAGCTAAATAGAAAACATCGTCAACTGTCGACGTCACTTACAGAAATTATCGCAGTTCTGTAAGTAAATTTCATGAATGATATTGCAATATTAGGATAGATCATGTCGACGAAGGGAACATTGGGTTGTTGGCAAGTACGTATATGAGACAAGCCATGTGAGTTTTCATGAAATATATGTACAGACACTTTGACATTTTCTGTTTAATGACGTCGAAAGATGACGGAATTTTCATAGAAAATTAGGGGATAACCATGCTTTGCTTTTCCATTTGGGGCGGTATGTGGGAGGTATTATGGTATGTGAATCAGTTTTAAGGCGACGCGTTAGCTCCAAATAGAAAAACAAAGCATGGTTATCCCCCATTATAATGCACATAGTGTGCTCCCTACTTTCTGCAACGCCGTAGCATATCACGAACAGCGATATTTTTCAATACGTCAGCTGGCTAATGTCGTCATTGGAACTAGCCAGCTATTCATTCAAGATGTCAACATGCCTTAACATTACAACTCTACATTCAACTCGGTATTCCATTGGAATGTTGATTGGCGATCTACGATTGCAGTGCTAACTTCACACAGTCCATCGATAACAGGCTCACACCAAATGAATTTGAAGACATGTACCTCCGCCGAAGAATATTCCCATTTAAAATTGAGATTAACGGGACTTTTTCCAAGAGACGTATACATGAATTTAACTCCAAAGTTTATTTTAACAATTGTATTGATTGCTTTTCTATGTGTAGTTGCGACTAAGAGTTAATTGCTTTTATTCATTAAAGAAATGTAAACAGTGTGTTAGTGTGATTTTTACAAAGGCCATGCAAACAACAGTCAACAGGATTTCACAGGATTTACGCGTAATTCAGGTGATTACCCATCTACAATACAGCGTAGTATGTATAGGCATGTATGTGCACATTGGAATTCGTATATAGGCTGGTACTGGCATACTGAGTTTGCATTTGAGCATTTTAGTAAATTCGTCTGTGTTTTGGGCGGGTGGGGTAATATTTTTGGAATTTGTTGAAGGCCCACCCTGAAGTCATGTTTGTCAGTCATTGGTCGATTCCCTTTTCCGCTTTGGGGTGTACATGTCAATATGGCAGACTGATTAATCTGAAATGTACCGAAAATGATTTAGGAAATATTTGGATTCCCCGCCGCTGGCCATTGTTTACACAAGCCCGTAGGGTTACATAAATATGTCAAGTTGTAAAACACAGACTGGTAAAGCGGATATTTAATATGCTGTGATTTTTCATATTTCATAGGCTGTAATTTCAATTGACCATTCAGACGCGTGCTTTCTATTTTCTGTGCATTAGAATGAGAAATTCTAATCCGCATGTGCTCTGAGCATAACGTCAACTTTCGACGTCATTTACGGAAATATCGTAAAGGTCGTTAAACAAATTCATGAGATATCGTACATTGTCTACGGCACAAAATCACATGGTTTTCACATATATCCCACTACTTATAACAGTCCGAGTCCATGATCCGTCTGAGCCCATAAGCAGAGTGACCGACCCTGGAAAATAGTAAAATGTGTCTCAAGGAGACCAAAGAGCGCGAATAAAACCTATATTATAAATATACATTTCCCTACACTTTCGCACCACTATTATTATGATCGAAAGGTGACGAAATGTCCCTAGCCAGCCACAAAGCACACACACCTTCGAGTTTCCTCGCCTTGATGTCTTCCTAAATTGTGTACATCGCCGACATCGCAGTTACTTCACGTGTATATCCATCACCTACCTTCGAGTTTCCTCGCCTTGATGTCGTCCTGAATGTTGTCCATGGCCGACTCCAGCCAGAACGGCAGTCGCTTCATGAACAGTCGCATCTCCGAATACAGCCTGGATGGTAGAACATAGAAGATCTTACACGGGTGGTGTCTTATTGAGACACGCCGTGCCATTTTGTACCTAAGGGCATGTACGATCTTTCATGAAATCGATTGACAGAAACTGTTCAATCTTCTGTAAATTACGTCGAAAGATGACGAATTTTTCACAGCCGATGCGGAATTGATGAAAAATTCGTCATCTTTCATAATGTCATCAACTTTCGTCTTCATGTTCTAAGGTACGAACTCGCATGGCGTGTCTCATATGGTCTTTAGTTTACTGATTACATAAGAAACATACCGACAATAACGGAACACAATGGATAAAAGGATGTTTTCGTGAAGCGTTTTTGTTGTCTCCTCAATCCTCACATACTACTGTGAATATGACACGAGTTTATTCTAATGAAAGAAAATGCTATTTAAACAAAGGTACATGTACACGGCCTCCTGCGTTAATCTCGCCCTGTGTACGTTTCTAAACATCGATTGGCAATATCAACTCGCAATCAGGCAGCTTGATTGATTGAGCCTGAGCTGTAGCACAGCTCAGGCTCGACCAATCAAGCTGCATGATTCCAAGCGCAATATGGAACTACAGTCAAACCTGTGAATAAAGGCCAGTCATGGGAAGTAAAAAAAAATATGGCCTTTGTTCACAGGTGGTCTTTATTCGCATGGTCATTTATATAGTAATTGTGCCATTGGGACAACACATATGTGGCCTTTCCAGCCAGGTGATTATTATTCGGAGGTGGTTTTCTTGCACAGGTTCGACTGTATTTTGAAATAAACAAATTGACAAGATCAACGCATCTAGTGTAACGCTGCTGGTGGTAGACATATAGAGGTTCCTAGACGAGTGATGTTCTAATCTGGTATCAATTTTACAAGTTTACCGGCAATGCATTGATAGTGGATCTTACACGAGTGACGATCTAATATGATATAATTGTATTAAACGAGTCTACTGATTTCACATGAACAGAGGCAACCATTGCCGCGTTTCTGATGAAGTCAGTAACCGAGTTTAATAAATGATGTACCGATACAATCGTGCGTTTTATTTGTAGCGGCCTCATATACAGTGCAACCTCTCTACAACAGCCACCCATGGGAAGACGTAAAACTGGCTGTTGTAGAGAGGTGGCTGTTGCAGGGAGGTTAATGCTGAATTACATTTTATCGTCTGATCTTTATTTATTTTATTCGATAATTCTCATCAAATACATGCTTTGACAGCATTTTAGAATCATTTCCAATGGAAATGATTCTAAAGTGCTGTCAAAACATGTTTTTATTGAGAAAGAATGCAAAAGCAACATCAGACGACAATGTTCATGCTCATCAGTCTAATGGTTAGATATAGAGGAAATCATCTATTTGGGAGATAAAATAGCGGCTGTTACAGAGAGGGTGTTGTTGTAGAAAGGTGGCTGTTCGGGTAGGTCGACTGTATGTACGCATTACACTAGTGTATGATGATTTTAATACATTGCATTGTAACACTGCGAAAACCAATTGTATGCAATGATGTACGAGTATGTGCACATGTGTGATATGCAATTTGGAAATGGAGCAATTGGTGAGTGTAGCTCCTGGTCAGTTCATACACTCGTGCAGCCATTATACCATTATAAACACATGTCACGCGGTGTTCGAGGAACATTCAAAGTGACACAAGCATGTAATCCACGACCAGTGGTGTACGGTCCCAAAATTAAAGCAATTGTACGTGCAAAGTACATACAAAATAAAACAACCACAGCGAAGTCCTCACAGGATACACTACAGAAACACCGACAAATCAAAATTCTCAACAGGAAAGCACAAACACTAAATTAAAAGTACCGTACACAAGGGTGCCGCATTGGAACTGTCAGTGAAGAGAATAGAAGAACCTGGTTAGCGCGGCGTCGCAAACCTTCCGCTTACTCCAGTTCGTCATCATGTGTCACAAGGATAGCAGGCAATACAAAGCAATGCCTTAAAATGGACGAATGAGACAAAATAATAACATGACAAATTAGAAGACAAAGTCAAGAGATCCAATTTAGTCGCCGAACACGACTACTAGAGAATATATATATATATATATATATATATATATATATATATATATATATATATATATATATTATCAATATTACACAAGACGTAGTGTGGCTTTATTGTACATGCTCAACCACCCACGTATACGTGTAGTCACAAACCAGTGCGTGAGACTTATTTTCATATAATACTACAAAATTTACATTAATCTTTGTATATAGTGTAATATAGCACATTCATCGAGACAAACACAGCTGTTAAGTAAATCATAGGTTATCTATCTAAATTACTTAACCGAAATCTGTGATATTCGGAAAGTTTGTCTCGTTGTCTAAACAATATAACCGGCTCGAGTTACTTTATCATCACTTCCGAGCGGTATTAATTGTTAATCCCTGACAGCAACACCTTGATTAAACCCTGTTATCTGTGCATGTGTTTGGTGTCCGCAATCCTTCACCGTAATCCGCCGTGAAATATCGTCGTTGTCCCGGATACGTGTCGAGAATTATGTGGTCGGCAAGATACCCGGCGGCTCGCGGCAATTTCCCTGTATCATTAGGCTACTGTTTAACAATATTTAAAGGATTCGTAGATTCGGCATACACACCAGGTATGTTGTCATGGCGAACTTGGTATGTCGATGTGGCGAGTGTGAGCTTTACTTGTACAACTGCGATCATTCTCCATTAAACACCATGGGGCCGTTTCAATAATAGTTGTGTACATGTTTATAACCTAAGCATTTACCAAATGAAATTACAATTCACTGCTAATTATCGTTTGTGTATGTATGTTGTGGGACTTACTTTTCTACAATATGCGTCAATTCTGCTCACGATCTACACTAAGTATAAGTTAGACAATGTATTCGAGTCGAATATGGGTAGTTAACAGCGCATGGGGAAAATGTAGGGGGCCGCAAATCGTCGAGCCGCTAGGGCCGTCTGCAATGCCCCCACGCGCTGTTAACTAACCATATTCAACGAGAAGACATACACAACTGAGTGGTAACTACATACACTTTGGGTGTTTGTGCATCCCGGTGTAAATCAAAGTACTGAAAGTACTGAGCTGCGAGCCCAACTGAAATGGGTTGTAAACAGTGTTTTAGTATATTCTCCTTTAAATATTTCAAATAGAGTAATTGTAGTAAATGGTGTTATGGGAAACTGTATATCACTCGACATATTTTGTATGTGGAGAGGGGAATAAGCTGTACAGGGGTCATACCAATTATCCGGACAATCAATTTATCGGACAACTGAAAATAGCTGTTAATTAAACGCATTCATTTGATCCGATTTTGCAATAAACACATCTAAGTCACTCAGGTGCTTGCTGTTTCCATGCCAGTGTGAATAATATATCGCCAATGTAAACATTTTAGTAAAATTTTCTGAAAACATTCCCCCAACTATGTCCACAAGTTTTTTACAACGTCAATCGTCGCGCAGGGGCTTGTATATATCACTGCGCATGCGCATAATTTGAGGTCCCTATAGAGGTTTTCAATATTCTGTTGTGTGAAGTATGCAGACGATACGATACATTCCTCCAATATCATTTTCAGACTGTTTAATACACATGTGCAATACAGAGCAGATAGGAAGGAATGCGAAAATGTATCATGATAGAAAAAGAACGAAGAGCTACTTATCCAAAACAAATAATAATTGTTCCAAGGCCAAATCGCCGCAAGCCATTTCGGACCCAAGCCATTACACACCATTTCGCACCCATATTAATTCGTGGGTAAAATCGACAGGTGCCAAAACACCAATGTACGAAACGGTCAGAATTTCCTTTATGGGCCTCATTACCGCGGATTTTTCTACCAAATTATGACGAGGTCAATCGAGTGCGCCCAATACGTCATTGCAGAGTTGTTCTATAAATACACTAAATTCTATAAATACTATGTTTTCCAAGAAGCGAATGGATATTGTTTTTTTCTGCAGAACTACACAATGCTGTTTACACTGGTTTTCAGGTGATAACATTATGAGTTTTAAGGCGAGAATACAAGTTATAAGACGGTTATACATTTGTCCGGATAATTGATTGTCGATGTTAATTTTGGGGCAATCTTACGACTGATGATCTGACCCAATTTTAGGTGAGAAAGATGGCACAGTTTGCTAAATAGTTTGCATGCGTTGAGAAAGCAATAACCGACGATTGTTCTGTGAAAATTGTACGCCCGTAGCTGCTATTTTAAGAAAAATATCATAAAACAACTGCCATTTTTGTCCGATAATCTAGAGGATCCCTGTATAGAAACAGGAACAATCCAGTAAGGCTTAGCATTTGTTTTTTATGCATTACATACACATCCGCATGAGCTCTTTTTATTAATTTTCGACATCATTTAAGGAAAATATGACTGATTTTCGAAATCAATATCGGCGAAATACGGCGATGCGATAAGGGTGGTAATTCCATATCCGCGCTCAATTATTGTAAGTGAAAGTGTATGCTATTACTACTCATTCGAAACATGCCGATGCGACGATTCAAATGAGTGAACCATCTAGACGACACGGTTAAAATGAGTGGTAACAGTATATTTTTATCAATTTTCGACATCATTTAAGGAAAATATGACTGATTTTCGAAATCAATATCGGCGAAATACGGCGATGCGATACGGGTCATCGGGTGGTAATTCCATATCCGGATTCACTCTTCAAACACCAGTGGTTATAGTGTTGTTTTATGCAAATTTGTACACGCCGTAGATGAGAATGAAAAAATCCAGACAGGTGCCAGACAGGTGCCAGACAGGTGTGATTCGGGTTTACACACCATTAGTTACACACCATTAATGCGCGACCAAAATATCCCGTTTTATTTGTGGAAAATGAACGGCTCAATTTGAGGTTCCGTTGGTTTTTCTTCAATTAATTATGTATCAAAGATACACATTCTAATAAATGTGAAATGTAAAATAGCATAAAACGAGTGGTTAACAATGACCTAGATACAAGATGTATACAGACGCGCCACAAGACAAAATAGCGCCGTGATATCTGACTGTATTTTGAGAACCGGCTACATAAGCTGCGAGAGGCTCGCAGCTAAGAAACTAGGCACATGTTATAGAGGGCTTCACCGAACCGGCCCCGCCTGGGTCCGCGCCTACAAACGGCCGGACAACTTACGTGTCTGGCAGCTCCTGGATAGACGACGGGATCAACACGTCCACCAGCACCTGGAACACAGTTGTCGTCCCTTAATTTACACAAAAGTCTGTAAGAGTTAATGTTCTTTTGCGAAACAAGCTAACAGTGTACTGTATAGTGATTGCAAATGGATTGGGCACTTGTGCGAGATTACTGTTGCGTCTAACGTCAAGGTTTATGTATTAATAATTTAATATGTAGTATAAGTTGTGCAGTGTATATGGTGTTTATACGACATATTTGAAATGTCTCAACAGGCCACAGCTATATATAGCATATGTGTATAATTCCTTTGAGAACTTACCAATTCAAAAGTACCGTGATCTGTACACATACGTATCGTTTTGCCAACAGCTCGGACATATAACTACTGTCTGTTTCACGAAACCTGCCCAAATGTTATGGCTATATAAATAATGCAAAAACAATATATTTTTGGATAATATTAAATTATAGCAAAAATTAAGAATGAGCCTATTTTTTATTTCGTGAAATTTGGTCCAATATTGATTTTATTACGAAAAAACAATTTCCACGTGTTAAATCCCCATAGACATCTTCACAGAGTGAAGATGTCTATGGGGATTTAACATTGGGATTTTTTTCTAATTTCAGAAATAGTGGAGCGATTTTAAAAATGTAACTTTCGTTTTCTTAGTCAGATCATTTCCAAACTATCTAGCTAGGTTTCAGAATCAATTTCCAAAATGTTTCGTTTTTCGACTCCTCCTCCAGGTTAACCACCTCTTTTTTCCCCATGTTAAATTCCCATAGAGAACTCATTTTTGGTAATACAATCAATACTTGACCAAATTTCACGAAATAAAAAGAAGGCTCATTCTTAAATAAATGATAAAATTTAATATTATTGAAAAAAAAATTGTTTTTGCATTGTTTATATGACCGTAACATTTGGGCAGATTTCGTGAAACAGACAGTAAAGTACTTTTGCGTCACTAAGTACATGTACAGCTTCAGCGGTAAGTTGTTCAACTGCACAAAGAGTTGTGCCAACATTTATTCACCTTATAGAGAATGGAGTCACAGAGACCGACTACATCCGTGACCAGCTCACACTTGAGGACGTCGAGTAGGTGGTCGGGCATGCCCTGCCAGAAATGCACCAGGAAGTTCTGCACCTGAAACACGTGGACCGGACTGTGACTGTGACTGGATATATTGGGCTTATAATATATTTCCCGGGTCCCTGTTCTATCACCGGTCATGTTAATGCATGCAAATGGCAGAGAAACGTGTGTATAATTGTGTTTTTGTGTCATACATATGTAAACGATTTGTACACATATGTCTGTATATAGGTATGCATTTCCCTGAAAGATAATCACGTAGTAAGTTTTAACAGTTTGTCCATATGTACATCTCTAACATTCATGGTGGTTAAATACATGAATGACATTTATTAAACGTATCAAACCAAATCGATTCGTGTACACATTATATTACATTTAAAAACATACCTCGTCAAAGTTTGCACTGATCACTGTGTCCAGGATCCTCTGGCAGTGGGTCCTGTACATCATGATGAAGGTCCGCATCTACAAAGGATACATGATGCCGGTGGTCCGTTATGGCCATCGTAAAATCGCTATCATGTCTATACTATGACAGTACGATAATACGTTGTTGCGAACAGTAACTCTTGCAATATACTACCGTACCGTCCGTAGCTACGGACAATACGGGAGCAGATTGCAAGAGTTATTGTTCGCAACTAGATAATATTATGCTACGATGACGATGCTACGATAGCACCATGACGAAGGTACGATTCATGTACTACGATGACGATAATATGGTATCACGATAGTACTATGTCGATACGATGCTACTATAGGAATGAATGGCCTTTTTGTGGAATTTATCGGGGTATAAACTTGGAAAAGTCACGGGAATACTGGACGAAGCGATAAAAAATTACATTATTTTTTTTTGGATTTTTTTTTCGAAAATTGCAATTTTTTAAGGCCTCGTCCAGTATTCCCGCGACTTTTCCAAGTTTATATCCCCGATAAATTTCAAAAAAAGGCCATTCATTCCTTATAATTCAGCATTTTAAATAAATTCATCAAGAAAATGTGTTTATTTTCCGTTTTCTTAAGAATTATTTTAACTGCGCCTCACGGTTATGGAAAGTAGTTCGGCGTGGGAGTTTACTGGGATATAAATTTTGGACAGAGACTTGCTACGGGCCAATCAAATGTTAGGGAATTGTGTAAATATTTTTGTGCTGGAATTTTTGGGAGGTGATACCACGATAGCATTAGGATGACACTACTGTATTATATATCGTCACCGCGCTATATGGTATTGCGTTATCGCTATAGTGCAGTCGTAGTATCCTACTATCAAAGTATCGTCATCGTGCCATCGTACTGTCGCCATCGTCTTATCGTGGTATCGCCATCATAGTAACCTACATGTGTACATACTATCGTAATATCGACCCGATGACGATATTACGATACATGTAGCTTCAGCGGAACAACGTACATATAAACAGAGCTAATGTGAAGAAAAACAGTTTTGGTAATGTAACCAAATTGTAGCATGCTGCTGCAGATGGAATTACGTTTTACAGTGCAGCAATAACACGGTCACCATAGTCACCTGGGGGGCGTTTCACGAAACTTTCTACGACTAAAGTGTTCGTAAATGCAAAATTATGATAGTCTGTAAATTTCACATTAACAATATTTTCTTGTAAACAATTGATGGATTTACATTTATTGAGTATAGGCTGCATATGCAGCCTATGCTCAATAAATGTAAATCCATCAATTGAAATTTACAGACTATTCTAAATCTGCACTTACGAACATTTTAGTCGTAAGAAGTTTAGTGAAACGGGCCCCTGTTATTTGTGACCAGCTACGAGAAAATGGATCTTATTATCAGTGTAGCTGCTTCGCTAGCTTACTCACACCGCCAGGTATGGACATGTAGTTGGTTTTACAAAGATTCGTATGACTAGGACGTTGGTGTGTGCAAAACTGAACATTCAACAGTATTGTAACTGATATCCTTTGATGGCAAATGTTTCGTGGATATATTCACGTTTACTCGTGTGTACACTATGTATAAATTGGTATTTGAAAGTGAGAAACAGAACAATAATCTTCGTATTTTTTCCATTGTACGAAATGTGCTGAAAAGGCTCCATGTTTTCCCCCTACTAAACAGCGAACAGTGTATACCCTTATCAGACTGCGCGTACCTTTTCCCTGTCTATATGTTCCGGCAGTATCAGGTTATCAGCATTGGGGAACTCTGGTAACAGGGTCCCTGTCTTAGAGCTCAGAGAATATTTCCGGTTCGTCCCCTGCAATCATTCAGTATCAGTCTAATTCATGCTTACATGTAAATGCACAACTTCTCTATCTAAAACTAATTTCGCTACATTTATTAATTTCTTAATCGTTCATTTAGTTTGTCGTCTAATTGTGTAAGTTTGTATTTGAGCATCGGGTCATTCATTCATTAAATGCATCTCCCCCTTTTGGATTTTAATTTTGCACGTTTGTATTGTATGTAGTAAAACATATAAACCATAATAGCTGGATAATTCATATTTGGTATGTGGCTTCCTTATGGTGTGCAGATGCGCAAAATTAATTTAGATTTGTTTGTATTTAACACCCTGGTCATGGATAATTTCACCTAAAACATATGTGGAAATCGCAGGTATATGGCGATGGCGAGCCATCGATTTTCCTCCAGTTATTGTTGTTTTTTCGGTGCTCATGGTTTAGTTTCCAGCGCAATTTTGCTTATATTATGAATATGTCGCTGTTAGCTACTAGATCAAAACATATTTGGATGGCACGCTGTACAAACCTCTGTCTTTATCTTAATTCCCGAAAATCTGAAATGAAAATATAAACCCAAACTAAAGACATACTTCTGGACAGATCGTACATACATGTACACGTACATATCCAAGCACATCATGGAACAGGACGTGGAACAAACAGTGACCATACCAAATAGTGAGGCCATGCATTATAAGGCAAGTCTACGTATACCAATAATTATATTTAGTTCATTATACCACCTTTTGCAGAAATGGGTATATGGGTTTTCGTTCGTTCTCCGTCCATCCGTATGTACGTCCGTTACGTCTCTTATAAGAAGTATTTACGTTTAAACCGTAATAGGTGGATACTTCACTTCATGTCGCTTCCTTATCGTGTGCAGCTGGCCGATGAGCAAAGCGAATATCCATTTCTTTTATGTGATGCTTTGGTCATTGATTATCTCCCTCTTTCGGAGTATTTCGGAATTTTGCAAAATGTAAAAATAAATGGGCATATTGCGATGACGCACAATCGACTTACCACCTTTTTACTTTATGCATGTCTACATGAAACGATAGATTGAATTACAGTGAAACCTCTATAAACCGGACACCCTGCGAGGTCCCCATGGTGTCCGGCTTGGAGAGGTTTCACTGTAAATCAGGCGTTTGATCATTCCGAGCCACATATGCATGTTATGCGATCACGAACAGACATTACCACCTGAGATAAATGACCAAGAAACTCATCGAAAATAAGATCACAGGTGTTTTCCCGGTGTCCGGTTTAGAGAGGTTTCACTGTATGTTACTGCTACGGCTATAATACGCTGCCTTATCACATCTTTGACACATTTCCGGGTGTTGTTTCTGTATTAACACAGCTCGTGTGCAAGGTATGTGCATGAGGATGTGATACATAAGTTAGATCACGTTTGTCCGCATGTACGATCGATAATCCGCTCGCTAAAGCTCGCGGATTATCTCATCGTACATGCGGACGAACCGTGATCTAACTTATACTTATCACTACCGTAATACGAGTTGTGTACCTTGTGAGACCTTTGCCGGTATAGACGGAATGGTAATATATGGACGATTCCTTGATCCCGATACCGTAGTAGTGATATCTACAAATACAACACAAGTAATAGTTATAGAGTTCAAGACTAGTGAAATCTAGTGGAGCACATTTTACAATACAATACATTTTATTCACTCTAAGCCACATACGTGACACACGAGGTATACAATAGATTACATAATACAACGATGGGTAAAAATACAAAATGCATATGTATAAGCTCACTAGTCATTATAACCATAAAGCATTTCTTATAAAAATAGCTAAATTTCTTAATTGCTTTCCAGATTTTTTCTCAAATAGCTGTGCGAATTTTAAAATATTTGGTCTTCTAAAATAAAATGGCTTGATATACCGTTTTCGAAAACTTCATCATAGAAGCGGCACTCGAAAAGGAAATGAAACTCGTCACCGAGAGCACCAGCGCCACATTTGTTGCAGACCCTGCTTGCTCTCGGCACACCTGTCCATCTACCAGTTTTGACCGCCAGTCTATGATTACAAGTTCGAAATCTGGTCAATGTTTTTCTTAACCTTTCCGTGAGATTAATTAAATATGTTTCTAATCCAAACTCTGTTTTAAAGATTCTATACGTAATTCCACGTGAAGATGAATCGATGCTGGTGAGCCATGACTGAATAAACTGGTTCTGAAGCTGAGTCCTGGCGTAGTGGCTCAGCCAGATAGCATTAACATCGTTCTGGCTAAGCCATACGCCAGGAACTCCAATTACAGACACGTCGTGTCGCTGGATATTTCCGTGCGTTTACGGACATGCCGTCACTACTGTCTGTTTCACGAAAGCTGCCCAAATGTTACGGCTATATAGACAATTCAAAAACAATATTTTTTTTTCATAATATTAAATTAAAGGAAAAGTTAAAAATGAGCCTTCTTTTTATTTCGTGAAATTCGGTCAAATATTGATTTTATTACGAAAAATTTATTTGTCTATGGGAATTTAACATGGGGGGGGGGGGGGGAAAGTGGAAAGGAAGTGTGGGAGGAGTCAAAAAACGAAAACAAATGGAAATTGACTACGAAACCGGACTAGATAGCTTGGATATGATCTAACTAAGAAAACAAAAGTTAAATTTTAAAAATCGGTCCAGTATTTCTGAAATTCAAAAAAAATTGTTTTTGCGCAATAAAATCAATATTTGACAAAATTTCACTAAATAAAAAGAAGGCTCATTCTTAAATTTTCCTTTAATTTAATATTATCGAAAACAATATTGTTTTTGAATTGTCTATATAGCCGTAAAATTTGGGCAGCTTTCGCGAAACAGACTGTAGTTCAATGCACGTGTACATCTCAGTGACGGACTGAGAGTTACGTCGAATCGCTGGATATTACATGCGTTTACGGAATTGCCGTTTAGTTTAATAATATATGTATAGTACGAATATCTCGACATTGTGGTAACTTTGGAAATGAGTTGGATTACATTCCGACCACGTTGCGTTTCATTGGAAAATATTTGTTAATATAATTACCTGTTAATTATCATTTACAATCATTATACAATACAATATGGAAAGTGTGTTGTTCAATAAACTCGTCATCTGCTCAATAAATCCGTTTATCAATAAAATAATGAACAATTAGGTTTCTACCATGCGTCAACGAGGTTCATAAGAATGGTATAATCCGTTGATATTGAAGTTGACATTAGTTTAATACTTACTTGGACTGTCCGCGAGTGCCCAGTCTCCGTGTGGTCAGCTTAGGGAACCGCTGTCGTATAATCTGCAAAACAAAAGAGCAATACATTATAGGAATGAAAGGCCTTTTTGTGGAATTTATCGGGGTATAAACTTGAAAAAGTCGCGGGAATACTGGACGAAGCGATAACAAATTACAATTTTCGAAAAAAAAAAAAAAAAAAATAAAAAAAAAAAAAAATGTTTTTTATTTTTTTTCCAAAATTGTAATTTGTTAAGGCCTCGTCCAGTATTCCCGCGACTTTTCCAAGTTTATATCCCCGATAAATTTCACAAAAAGGCCATTCATTCCTTATAATTCCAGCATTTGAAATCAATTTATCCAGAAAATGTGTTTATTTTCCGTTTTCTTAAGAATTATTTTTTACTGCGCTTCACGGTTACGGAAAGTAGTTCGGCGTGGGAGTTTACTGGGATATAAATTTTGGACAAAGACTTGCTACGGGCCAATCAAATGTTAGGGAATTGTGTAAATATGTTTGTGCTGGAATTATATATGTGTGTGTGCATGTATATATCTGCACCCGTAACTGGGAAACCAGTTGACAACGTACGGAGCCCCACAGGGGACGTATATTTCTTTTTTACATTAATTCATTCCCACGAAATAACAATTCGTTCCCTCAAGTTAACGATTCGTTCCCACGAAATAACAATTCGTTCCCACGGGAACGAATTGTTAATTCTAGGGAACGAATTGTTAAATTGAGGGAACGAATTGTCATTTTGTGGGACCGATATGTTAATTCGAGGGAACGAATTGTTATATCGTGGGAACGAATTGTTAATTCGAGGGAACGAATTGTTAATTGAGGGAACGAGTTGTTGTTGCGTTTGGACGAATTAATAAAACAATTCCATGTCCCCTGCGGCGCTCCGTAAAAACGGATTATGGTACATTGACAGCTATTGTAGCGACATGGAATGCTGACTTGCTGACAATATACCATGACAAATGTGTAACTTTTGTGTTCGTGTTGGCTCTCTGGTCTCCCTTGGGTACTTGTACGTGTATATATATTACTATCTTGCTTTGAAACATATATAGAAATTTTACTCTTTTAAATATAACGCAAACTAGTTTAGTTAACTCAAATGCGGCAACACTATTCCAGTACCACTTCACGGGGTTTGCTATTTTATGCTAAGTAGTTTGGTCAATAGTGATTGACGCACTTCTGAACTCGACATCATAACCGGTGTACCAGGTACATCATCGCAAAAGATACAAGCTGGATGATGTAAGGCTGGGCATAGAAGGCAAACGACACAAGTATCGACATACAACTGGAAACCAGCAAATAGCTTGACTTCGTGTTTTGCTTCAAACAGGACTTGACCAATACCAGTAACTGTAATGTATGCCAGGTAAAGAGAGAATGCAGCATGCAATCAGTCTCCCGGAACCGATATTACTAGCGGGAGAAGCAAGTACAGTGGGGTCAGCGCGTAAGTGCACACACGAACGAACAAGACAGGTTGGAACCAACCTGTCGTGTTCGTTCGTGTGTGCACTTACACGCTGACCCCACTGTATAGAGAGGTAACGTAATAACATTAAATATTCGGACACCATTTATTTGGGGAAACACATAACATTATATGTTTTCCCCACAACAGTGAACATGTCAATATTTATGATTAGTATGGCAGTACTGGTTTATCACAATAACAATGTATTTGGATACAATTTGTTTTGGGAAACCCCTGTTTTATTAACATTTCTTTCTAAATAAATAAGAATGAGCCTAATATTTTATATTTCATGAAAGTTTATGAAATATTGTTTTGATTACGAAAAACACTTTCACTATGTTACTTTAATATAGGAGCGAATGAGGGCTTAGTGGAAAGAAAATATTACATATTGTTCCTAATTTCGATGCTAGTAAAAGCTAAAATCTAACCATTTCATTTACTTAGTCGCATCATTTACTAACTATATAGCCATGGTTCTGAATTAATTTCCTTTCTTTCTATTTGTTTTCGATTTCTGATTTCCTTTCTTCAGCCCATTGTTAAATGCCCATAAGGAAATCGTGTTTCCGCTATAAAATCAATATGTGACAGAATTTAGAGAAATAAAAATAATGTTCACTGTTAAGGTTTGCTTAAAATAAATAATCTTCAAACACTACGACTTTCGAAATGTCTATGTGTAACAATCGTCAGGTTTATGAAACTGTGGACCGAACCGAATTTTCTGTCTGTAACGCAGGGCGACTTACGTTAATTCGCCTTGCCATTCGTTCCACAGCGTCATCTTTTCGCGTTTAATGGCGAAAAGGAAATGGCGTCGAAGATGATATTATTCTCGATTAACGGACTGGTGCGAGGGGTTCCGAGTGTCGCCTTGCGTTACATACACAATTCGGGTACTACGTAAGTCGCCCTGCGTTACAGACAGCCACTTCGGGTTAGCTGAGGACCTACCTTGCCAAACGTGGCGGCGCCTGCCGGACTGAACTTGAGCTTTTTACAGAAGTCGAGGTAGTGTTGGTAGAGGACACAGCGCGGTAGGCACACGCCTTCGGACCGCTCGTAGTTCTCCGACAGCCTGGGTGGAAATAGACAACGGTTTGACAAGGTGAAAGTGGTCTCAGGTAAATCTTATTTTTCATCAATACGACTGTGATTTCTTCATTTTGATGATGAGCATGTTCCAGCTGTTAACACTACGAGTCCGCCAATACCAAATTTAGCATCATTACTTATGTAGTTAGTCTGAACATTATGCAGAGATAATTGAATCGGACCACGTTTCTACAACGTTCGATTCCGTCCAATTCCAATTTCTCTGCAGAATGTTCAGACTAACTAAATTTACAGTGGGGTCAGCGTGTAAGTGCACACACGAACGTCAGCGTGTAAGTGCACACACGAACGAACACGACAGGTTGGTTCCAACCTGTCGTGTTCGTTCGTGTGTGCACTTACACGCTGACCCCACTGTAAGTAATGCTGCTAAATTTGGTATTGGCGGACTCGTAGTATTAACGGCTGGAACATAGTCATCATTAAAAGGAAGAAACCGTAGTCGTATTTATGCTACCTGATTCTGGGATAATATGATTCCTGCACCAGCCCGGATATGTAGGAGTCCGTGTTGGTGCAGGAGCCCTGAGTAATATATTGCCAGCACTGGGCACCGGAACTTGTGCTGGGAATAACACGAGGTGGATTTCTGGGATAATATGATTCCTGTACCAACCCAGATATGTGGGAGTCTGTGATGGTGCAGGAGCCCTGAGTAATATATTGCCAGCACTAGTACCGGTGGGTCCGGAACTTGTGCTGGGAACATGAAGTGGTAAATACCAGGTGTCCGAGTTCATTTTGTGGCTTGAAAATCACTTGAACACAATGCATGGTAGTATGTTGTACATGTCTGACAGGATTCTGTCAGACGAAATTTATTTTTGATAAAATCTGTATGTATTATAGTACTATAGATACTAGTGCACCAATGTTGGTATCACAAACAATGTGGCTATAGTACTATGAGAACATTATACCATACATGTACTATAAATTACCAATATAGCAATATATCGGCATTGCTGTTATACATAACGGAAGTTGAAGACACAAAGTTGGCCAGTATAACCCACCAACAGGATTAAAACAGATAAACAGTTTAAGAACCAAAATTTTGACAGGTGGGAGGTGGGGTGGATAGGGGAAAACGATGTTAAATTTGTAGACAAAAGTTGTTTTCTCTCCAAGAATTAATTTATGCAAGATAAATTGGGGATCTCGAACAGAACCCATGTTGTGGTTTTGTTGGACTGGTCATATGCGGCATCAGCGTGGGGTGCCTAGAAACCAGTCCCGCTATTTTTAGAGATACTAATTATTACAAGTTTAGAGTACGGAAAGATGTTTACTACATAGAGGCAAGTTGTGCCTCTCCTAAATCTAGTGGTTTCAGCTTCATGAAGCATAAATATATTGTTCGTGCCTTTTTGCGCATGGGTGAACTATGTGTGCAGTCTGGGTATTCCCTGTCAACCGTATTGCAACGGGGTGATTTTCAGTTTCATTTTGTGAATACTGCCTGTGTGGGCATGCAGTTTACGATGCGGAATTTTAAAAACATGTAGTTTGGAAGTGATACAAACAAATTCGCGTTTGTAGATTACCGAATATAGGAGAAAAGTACGGAAGCCCGTTAGTACCACATAGAGTAACTTTTTTTTTCGTTTTTCGTTTTATTTATTTTTTTTGTTTTTCGTAGAGTAACTTTTTTTTACCTCGTAATTACGAGATAACATATTCGTTTTTCGTAGAGTAACTTTTTTTTAACATATTCGTTTTTCGTAGAGTAACTTTTTTTTTATCTCGTAATTTACATATTCGTTTTATGTAGAGTAACTTTTTTTTTACAAGTGGAGACGGTAGTTCTGCAAGGGGGATAACTGAGTCTGGTCGTTTCGCTCTAAACCGTCGTTTCGCTATAAACAGTCGTTTCGCACTGGGTCGTTTCGCTCTCATTATTGTCCTGGGCATGCATACACAGTTTCAAATCAATCCGAGTGAGATGGATATTAATTTCTAATCAACGAACAATGCAATAATGTTCTAGCATGTTTAACTAACATTTGATAATTTGTCATTTCCATAAATCCAATATGGCCGCCAAAAATCACTAATATTGTAATAATCGTTAAACTTAAACACTAGTTTTCAATTAAACCGCAAGTATATACCTAATATACCGACTATAATAGCTTAGCCCTACATGTATCTTGATGTGCTATATTGACATTTTGTGGAATGTGTGCAAATACCACTTCATTAACCGAACTGGGTCGGGACAAATACATGTTGCAAAACACATGAATGTATTTGTAATTATCAATAGCTAAGAGATTTTAAGCATCTAAATAATTTTATAAGAATATAACACACCCCAGCCACTGAGGGCTAACACATTTGTGCACAACACATGTAAATATCAACGGAGTTGTTTACATTGTGAACAGCATAGGTCCAGGAAAGAGAATATATTATAATATATATATATATCAGAAAGTAAAACATTACTGATCATGAATTTCGCATAAATTAACAGAAGAGAAAGGAAATATCTTGAGAGACTTTACTGTGATAAATATATAATTGTCAGTCGGAATGACAAGTGCATGGGAAGGCAGGTTAATAGGTGGACATACATCAGGGCGTGGAATAGAACACAGAAAGAAGGCTTTTGACCGCTCAGACAGTACATACATACACACATCATGAAGGAGCATCATTCTGGATGATGCAAAATGGGGTGAAAATTCAAGTGCATACACTATATTAGTACTTTATGAATCTTTAATAGCATTATCCTTTTTGCGGACACAATAATTATGTTCATAATCATATGACACAGATGAAGGATATGATAAATGTCTGAAATCAGAACGGACATGTAACTGGAAAGCCAACTTGTATATACTACTCAAAATTTTATTTACATTGAATGCTAGTTTTGTATTGTATGGTTTATAGAAGCTATTTAATTTCATTGAAAAATGTATATTTAGAAGTAATAATTTCATTGAAAAATGTATATTTAGAAGTAATAAGTCATCCAGATCAAAAAGTTACTCTACGAAAAACGAATATGTTATCTCGTAATTACGAGATAAAAAAAAAAATTACTCTTCGAAAAACAAATATGTTATCTCGTAATTACGAGATAAAAAAAAGTACTCCTACGACTACAAAAACTATATCTACAGATCTACGAAAAACGAATGTTACCTCGTAATTACGAGATAAAAAAAAGTTACTCTACGAAAAACGAATGTTATCTCGTAATTACGAGATAAAAAAAAGTTACTCTACGAAAAACGAATATGTTATCTCGTAATTACGAGATAAAAAAAAGTCACTCTACGAAAAACGAATGTTACCTCGTAATTACGAGATAAAAAAAAATTACTCTACGAAAAACGAATATGTTATCTCGTAATTACGAGATAAAAAAAAGTTACTCTACGAAAAAGGAAAAAAAAAATAAAACGAAAAACGAAAAAAAAAGTTACTCTATGTGGCACTAACGGGCTTCCGTAGGCTTCCGTAGAAAAGTGTGGTTACAAACCTTTTTCACAAACCAATGGATAACCAATAAATAGATCGGCTAATAACGATCTATAAATAGATCGGCTAATAATAATATTATCTTTTTCTTTAGCTTATATTTAACGGCGGCACTGGCTCTAGGACCTTGCATGCCGTCTCCCAAGAATGGGAGAAAGAACAGATGTAGAGATTTTTGAGAGAAGCCGGTAATTCGTATTTACAGAGCAACGACGAATTATCGGTACCCATTTACAGCTGGGTGAACTGGAGCAGTGTGGATAAAGTGTCTTGCTCAACGCACAACGCACGCCGCACGCCGCACGCCGCACGCCGCACGCCGCTAGTCAGGCACCCACGACCCTTGTATCAGTAGTCCGACACACTAACCATTACGCCACGGCATTGCATTGTTTATTTAGCCGTAAAATGTGGGCAGCTTATATGAATCAGACAGTAGTATCGTCTCTATACATGGGTTCATGGTTATCATTTGTGTATCTTGTTCTCCATTTTACACGTGAATTTCTATTCCATGAATTGAAAAATGCCCATGGATACAGTCTATGTGCTCATGCCCGAAATTAGGAAGTTTGATAGGCGTTTGATTTGAGTACGGGAGTATAAAGAATGATACGCATATACAACTACAGATGAGTATAAAATGGTGTTACGTTCCCGCAATATCAGGCGAGTAACGTGGGACCTCTCTAAACCGAACAACCTTGTGCATCTATGCGTTAAAGTATGGCCAATTTCACTGTCAAATATCGATGATGTTGATCAGTGTTCATGATTGCAATGCACACCGGCACGTGTTTCAGTCACGGTGTTCTTACATCTGAATTACAGTGGAACATATCTAAACATGACACCCTGGGGACCTCCCAGGGTGTCCGATTTAGAGAGGTTCCACTGTTTAAAGTATTGTTACGTTTCCCGTACATGTAGGCTACGCGTTATCTTGCTAATTCTCCACCAGATCCCAATCAATGCCAGTTAGAGGCGATGTTTGATCTCGCCCCGATATTGTTGAATTAAGATTTACGTCAAATGCCGCACTTATGGCCGTGTTATCGCGGGTAAATCCTCTAATTTACTCTTAAATTTCATAATGCACACTGCTATCGCGGTGTAAAGTAAATAAGCAAATAATGGCGAATCAATGAAGTTCCGTTGCTACGGTAACAGCAGAATGTGTTACTCCAAGCTTATGCAAGAAATCTGGACATTAATTCCTTGTGTGGACTCGACATGAGAAAATAAGTAATACTATCAAATAGTAATAACGGAAATAAAACAAGTACATGTACTAAAATCTAGTATACGTATCGTTTAGTGGGTGGCAGGTGGGAGTAAGCGATGGGTAATTTAACGATCGGGGTTCATCATTACCGGAATTCCGACTGGAGACCTGTAGCCGATTTCACCAACATTGCAAAGCATACTTTAGTAGCAAAGTATACTTTGAGGGAGAAATTTTCAATTTTATGATAAATTTATTAATTTTTTATTATACTGAATGTATTACATTATCACAGCCAATTTGGCTGTGCTAATGTAATTCATTCAGTATAATAATTCTGCATACTTTTAATCATGAAATATATGCATTTGTTAGTTCTATATGAAATAATGCATAAGTAAAGTATACTATGCTAGTAAAGTATACTTTGCAATGTTGATGAAATAGGCGACTGGTTTCGCCCTCACATACGTCTTTGGCATTTTGTATGTGACAGTTAAATCTGGTTATAGCCCTTATGTGAGTATTACGATTATTCGTAATCCTATTTTAGGGGAAGGGGCCAAGTGACTTTGGTGCGGTATGGACCTGGCACCAGGTCAGGTTATTCTAATTTCAGGGCTGAATATATTTGTTTTCGATGTAAATATTCCGTTCTGATTTTGGGATTTTTTCCCCCAATGCAACAGGTTAAAACGGGATCGAACCGGTTTGCCCGGCCTTACATGACCTTAGCTGTTGATAGGCCGTTAAACACCAATAAACAAACAAACAAACGTGTCGTTTAACTATTTAACCTAGTGTGTATATACACGTATTTGCATGTATAGTCGAATCTTCCCGAACGGCCATCTCTCTGCAGTTAACTCTAACTCCCTCTCTGTAACGGCCCTTATTTTATGTCCCAAATGGACAATGGTCTATATAGTTAACCTCCCTATGACAGCCACCTCTCTACAACAGCCAATGCTGTGTCTTCCCATGGGTGGCTGCTGTAGACAGGAAGTTGCACTGTATTACAACATTAATAATAAGTCACGTTAATGTTTCAATAGGTTGGAGTCGCGTATTAGTTGCACACACAGGTGGAAGACTCGGACATGTGACACAAAAATAAATGCTCATTACATTATCCTACCATTATAGAATATAGTACTGTATGAGACCAAGTGAGTGGGGTAATGGATTGTTGGTAATAATCAGCGCGGATCCAGGATTTCGGGTTAGGTGGGGGGGGGGGGAGGGGGGGAGCGTAACTATTTTGCAATACTTGACTATATTATCGAACGAGCTAAGCTCGTTCGATAATATAGTCAAGTATTGCAAAATAGTCGAGATAGCGCTAGGGGGGTCCGGGGGCATTCCCACCCGGAAAATTGTGCAAATCTACATCGCATTTCCTGCGTTCTGGCGCATTTTGGAGCAAAAATATTGACACTGTCACAGTATGTTTAGACATGATTTTTGATTGAAAACGTTTAAATTTTGAAACAATAAGAAAACGACCGAAAAATGTATGAAATACATGGCACTTGGCATGAAACGTGCCTTGTTTTTTTTTTTTTGCTTATATTTAACGGCGGCACTGGCTCGAGGACCTTGCATGCCGTCTCCCAAGAATGGGAGAAAGAACGGAGGTAGAGATTTTTTGAGAGAAGCCGGTAATTCGTATTTACAGAGCAACTACGAATTATCGGTACTCATTCACAGCTGGGTGAACTAGAGCAGTGTGGATAAAGTGTCTTGCTCAAGGACACAACGCAGCGCCTCCGGTGAGGCTCGAACCCACGACCTTTAGATCAGCAGTCTGACGCTCTAACCACCAGGCCACTGCGCTCCACATGTGCCTTGTAACTTGTAAAAAATCGTTACTCGGCGAATTTTAGGGGGGGGGCGCCGGGTCCGCCCCCCCCCCCCCTGAATCCGCCCATGATTATATAAGATAATATGAGATAGTAGTGTATAAGTGGGTGGGGTAATGTTTTTTTTTTGTAAAGGGCGTTTCTTTGTGTCACAGGTCCGAGTTTTCCACCTGTGGTTGCACATGCTAATGAACAGTACATGTTTATTTTATTTAAATAAATTAAATGTTACTGAATATATACTGCAATTATGGAATAGAATACATCTCAGATAATTATTAGTTTTAAGTGGCAAAGAATGAATTGGATAAATTGTAGTTTTTACCCGGAGTTTTTACCCTTAAGTGGGAGGTTTTACCCGTATTCCGGCGTTTTTACATGGAGGTTTTACCCGTATTTCAATATTTTACCCGGAGTTTTTACCCGTATTCCCATATTTTACCCGGAGACTTTACCCGTATTCCCATATTTTACCCGGAGTTTTCCGGGTTATATCCGTATTTCGGTATATGGATAGAAGTAGGATAACATAATATTATGAACATAGGGGCCGGGTAAATTATTCAGAGCAGGGTTGTCCGCCTGTACGGTAGATAATCCATTCGATAAAGCTCACGGATTATCTCCCCGTACAGGCGGTCGAACCGTGCTCTACATAATCACCGAAGAATGCCGAATTATAAGTATGGATTTTTGATCGGCATTTATCACATCGTTGAGATTCCGTGACGTTTTCTTGACACCGCGCTACCCACGGCTTGTGATGTCCTATCTTACCGAAGTGTCCACGACAAACAAACACACTCATTAATATCCCCCACATGTCAAAACGTTCGGGTGTCGTGCAGGCGTGCGGGAATGGAAATTTCGCTGTTAAGCCGCTGACTCACAAAGACAAAAATCTACGAATGATAGCGTGAAGGACCATACTTAATACAGAATGTAGCAAAATACAGATATAGTCTGATGAAAACGGTCGCGTTTACTTCTGTATTCCAAATAGAGGCCAAGTATATTATATTATTGCATGAGCTGTTGTAGTGGAATAACACAATCAATTAAACATCATAAGGCCATACAAATGTACTTTGGTTCTCAGCTATCGCCGAGACAGAAATATCCCTGCGCGTGAGGACATTTTATCGCCGTGGACAAATGTTCAATAAAAAACTGCAAAATATGTCATGTCTGACGAAGATCTGGGGCCCGTTTTACTAAACTTCGTACAACTAAAATGTTCGTAAGTGCAAAATTATCATAGTACATGTATGTAAATTTTATATTAACAATGTTTTCTTGTCAACAGACCTTAAATTTGCACTTACAACCATTTAGTCGTACGAAGTTTAGTGAAACGGCCCCAGGTGATTTGTCACGTCTGAAGAGGCTATAGTAGCTTTAGTAAACACATATACGTGAACCACATGATTAATTGTCATGCAAACCAATCGGCTATGGAGATCTTAAAACAAAAGATGTATACATGTATTAAAAAATATGCACCCAGTCACATTCCACAAACCCCGTGTCTGAGAATCAACCGTACGTTTGTATGGCCTAATACATTTAGTGCGCAATACATATGCAAATTAGACCCGTAGAGAAAACACATTAGGTGGTCAGTACAGCTTCTATGTATGAATGTATTGAATACATGCAAATATAATGTAGCAATTGTGTTAATAAAATATGAGTTTGATAATTAAACGGGTGGACTGATTTTACAAGAAACTTGACACAGCCTCATTTCTTATGAAATCAGTAAAATCGCTTAATAAATATAATATTTTATCCTATCAACACAGGGCGTATGTGCCGTGAAACACGGTGCCATGAAACGTTGTTGATATCCTGTCAATACGACCTAATCCCTGCGTATAAAATTTTAAAGCAATTTGTAGGTGTGGATGGGATAAATAGAATAGTAGGTTAGTGCCGTGAATGGGACAAAAATATCTGGCGCTGCACGCACACGGGATGTGCTCGGCAGAGCCTCGCCCATCCCGTTTCCTAAGCCTTGTCAGATATTTTTCCCATTCCCGGTACTAACCTACTATTCTCTATATACCACATGTGTGACACTGCATTTGTGTTAGCGCAAGTGACTTCTATTCATGTATGTACATATATAAGCGGCCACATGGAAGTGGTTAAACGGATAGATCTATATGTGGTTGTGACTGGAGAAATTGGGCGTATGGGATTTGTGACCAGTGTAGCTCTTGATCAAATAGTACACTCATGTAGCCTGCGAACGATCTATATTGCCTGTTGAAATCATGATGTGTATTTTATTGTTGTAACGGTGAAGCGAACGGTGTAGACGCTGATGAGACTGTGCGGATGCACATGCTGATCTGGATATATATTCTGGTCGCAAAACTCATAAGCCCCCTTAATCCACTCACAGTCCCGTATGAGCAGCGCCATGCGAAAACCGGGCTAAATTGTCAATTTTAATTTGTTGCGTGTTCTGAATTGTACATCTTTTAAAAGTCATATGCCACAAAATTATCAATGTATCCCAATTATTTTTCATTTAGCAGTATTTGATGACGTTTTTATCAACGGAGTATGTACATGTAATTGAAAACTGCCAGATTTCACGTTTTCAGCGACATTATTATATATGTACTGACGTAGAAATCATCACGGAACATATTGGTGAAAGCTTAAATAATTTCTCACTTTCCTTTTTCTACTCCCACTTAATGTTGACTTGCTTAAACGTACATGTGATGGCAAAATGTGAAATTTTACGGACAATTTGAATCGTCGTTTTACCGACGTCATTTACCGCTTTTCACGACATTGTCATTAAGCCCGGTTTTCGTATGGCGCGGTCCAAGTATGTATTTGCCAGTAGTTGTATGTCTTATTGCTATCATAATTCTATAACAACAGATTCTCCGTATCATTGGTATGTCCTTAGTGCCATGTGTCGCACTTACCAGTTGAGAGTTTCCGCAACCTGCGACTGTTTGTGTACCCCGTTACTATGGCAACTTTCTGCGTCTTTCACTTCGTCCTCGTTCCAATCTGTAAATAAAGTAAGATATTCAAGGTGTTTATGTTAGAAAACACTAGATACTTTTACTATGGGAACGAATTGTTATTTTGTGTAACGAATTTTTAAATTGAGGGAACGAATTGTTAATTCGTGGGAACTAATTGATAAATTGAGGGAACGAATTGTTATTTCGTGGGAACAAATTAATAAAAAAAAATAATGCTACGTTCTCTGCGGGGCTCCGTATAATAACATGCACCTGGTGCAAAACTATTGATCAACTGAGATATGATGCGTGTGAATCATGTAAATATCCGTGCCATTTATCATCATTATTAAATTTGGGACGCCGGTAAAGAAAAGGGACATACCGATATATGCGACCAGCGTAGCCCAAGATCAGGGCCTACG
Organism: Conchocele bisecta; assembly: GCA_029237695.1. Classification (NCBI taxonomy): domain Eukaryota; kingdom Metazoa; phylum Mollusca; class Bivalvia; order Lucinida; family Thyasiridae; genus Conchocele; species Conchocele bisecta. The sequence continues at coordinate 90,018,104 of CM055273.1, forward strand.
CTGTTCGCCATTCATTCACGCGACGTAACTGCATATTGCGTAGTGACTACCAAAAATACTATTTCCTAGTTCACATTACCACAGGTGAATAACGCATAGCATGGATGGTAAGCTGGTTAAAAAATGTCCTAATTATGTTAAAACAACAACAGAAAGTAAGAATAATAAAAATTGCCATGAAAACAAACAGATCGCCTCAAAATGCATATTATTAATTTCTGTTGGTTTCTTAACATACTTCGGATTTTTTTTAGACCACTTTACCATTCCTGCCATGGGATGTTCGCCTGTGGCACACACGTGCATTGTTGTGTCGATGGGCTCGCCGAACGGTGCGTGTTTCCAAAGGCGAGAATTAACACACCCGCACCGCGGCCTCCCACAACGGACAGACAGCAGCCTAAATCCCTGAACGGACAGACTGATCATTTCGCTCCCAAAGTATAATCATGATAATAGTGGTCTTATCGCGTTTGCAAGCAGCGTACACTTGTATGTATGTCAATAAAAAAACACCTCTTAGAGTCTTTTATGGTTTTAAAGAAAAAACACGTACATTTTCTCGTAGTGTATTTTTTTTCAACAAAAAACACATAAAATGTTCTCGCGTTGTTGTTTTTATTAAAAACACGCCTAAATGTTCTAGTGGTGATCATTACGTAGGTCAATAAAAGGAAAAACACACCTAGTAGTCTCTCTCGAGGCCACGACATAATTGTCCTATCAGAAACGACTAGCATTAGTAATCCAGTTGCAAAGGTAACTGGCAATCTACCCCCGTACGGTACGGGAGCAATTGCAAGAGTTACCGTTCGAAACAAGGGGGTTGTCCTATTTTCGAGCTCTTGGAAATGCACTTTCCTATGTTTTACGGCATTTAAATTCAGACTCAAACTGGTGGTAAACTGTGATCAATGTAAACTGCGTGGCTGAGAGGGGTGGGGGTGCAACCCCGGAACCCCGCCCACTCCAGATCCGCCCCTGATACATTGTATAAACGAAACAACTCTAGTGATGAAAACACCTGGCCCTATGAGCCTTTAAGTCACTGTTAATGATGAATGTATTACGTATCGCGTTATTTATAATATAGGTACATGTTTGCGTTTTAAACCATAGGGTTAACAACTGTCCATTGATTTCAAGCTCCTGATACAGTTACAGAGCTACATTATACTGTTGTGTCAGACTCCTGAACCACGCGACGTGTACAACCTGCAGCGAATGTTATTCAATGATCAGTAACTCTGACACTTATCCGGGAACACCCATCACGTGGCACCCCGCACTAAGGATCAGAATAATTATTATGTCGCAGGTCACAGGGGCCCGTTTCACTAAACTTCTTACGACTAAAATGTTCGTAAGTACACAATTATGATAGTCTGTAAATTTCACATTAACAATATTTTCTTGTAAACAATTATTGGATTTACATTTATTGAGCATAGGCTGCATATGCAGCCTATGCTCAATAAATGTAAATCCATAAATTGAAATTTACAGACGATCTTAAATTTTCACTTACGAACATTTTAGTCGTAAGAAGTTTAGTGAAACGGGCCCCTGATGTCCATAGTTAAAAAATATATGTGATGGTTATACATCAACATAGCATCGGTATCAGCGCTACATTACTAAAACCTGTTATTGTTTTTCATATTAGTCAACGAACAGTTTACGCTCTGATTAGCATGCGCTGATGCGAAGGCCGACCCAAGATCATACTGGGCGTAACATTTCAATGGCCGATTTGGCCATGACGCCTCGTTGACATCGTACATGCTTATATGTATATATAGAACATGTAGTTCTGTGTTGCATTTTGGATAATCAAAGAGAAAGGTGTTAAATGACCGGATCAGAGGGCCGTTTCACTAAACTTCGTACGACTAAAATGTTTGTAAGAGCAAACGTATGATAGTCTGTAAATTTCACATTAATACTGTTTTCTTGTAAACAATTATTGGATTTACATTTATTGAGCATAGGCTGCAAATGCAGCCTATGCTCAATAAATGTAAATACATCAATCAAAATTTCCAGATGATTCTAAATTGCACTTTTTAGTCGTACGAAGTTTAGTGAAACGGGCCCCAGGGCATAGAGGCATCCTCTGCATATGGCATGCGCTTTCTGATTGGTGGAATTATCTTTTGGCCACAATATATCGTGTCATGGTACCTATTTGCAAGATAGGTCAATGAAATATCCAAAGCCGAAACAACAACAACAAGTTGATTTCTTTACCATATTTACGTCACCTGTTTTCTGACTGGCTGATCATCTATTTATCTTGTATGAATTGGCTCGAAGACCTTCAAACCCCGGACATATAAGTCCAGAAAAGGCCAAATTTTGAAGTGTTTTATGTGATATATGTTGGTGCAATGCGGGGCAATGCGGGCATGTGTGTATATTTGTGTGCCGAAATGGGACACTGCTTAGGTCCAATACGGTCCTGTAATTCCGCGCAGTGTCCCGGTGCACGGGAGACGGGAAGTAGAGAGGGGGTAACTTGGTAGAACCTGACCAGTGATGCAGATCAAAACTGATCCCAATTAGAACATATCCACCCCTGGCGGCACGTGACACATACGTTGGTGCCATATATAGTCGGTAAAAACGCATGCTATTCTTGTCCATAGAGTTGCCACATCCACAAAGCTCCGAGGCAGGCCGGCGCCAAAAGCGGTCAAGGACAGGCAAATATTTCGGCTGAGCTAGAGCTAACTTGCTGGTGTTATGGTTAAGCTTGTTATATCTGGTTTACTTCCATAAGAAAGTGTGATAACTGAGTTACCAGGACATCCTGGATTAACGTCAATGTGTATGATCACGTGGTTACAACAACAACAACAAGTACTCAAACTTCCAGAAGACCTCCGATTCAAAGTACGTATTCTTTTATGTTGTCCTTATTATGTAACATATTTTGATGAAATATGGCGCATCAAATGCGTCTTGTTAATCTGCATTTGGTGGTCTCGGTACTTTTCCCAAATTTCTGTCGTTTTTGCGAAGAATCGATTTCCGTGTCTACTGACACGGAAATCGACTTTTCGTAAAAACGACATATGTATGTGCCGAACTCCCAGGACCGCCGAATGCAGCTCATGAAGATGCGTTTACCGCGCCATATTTCATCAAAATCCGTTGCATATTAAAGAAAATTTAAAATAATACTTTCTTTGGAGTGTGTGCGTTTTCAACACTTTGAGCCATTGTTTTTGCAGTTGTAACCACGTATGCATGCACCTTGTACGTTTCATGTACTATTATATGAACACCTCGGCTACCCGTGGTGTCCACGTACCCCCATGTTTTAACACGTTGCCTGTCCCACATGTTGAAGTAACAGACCAAGGCCCTGTAAATACATTAAATATACGAAAAAGGAGCAATAAGTGAAAACAAAGTAAGTTATAACACATTACCAATGTGTTCTAACAGGGAGTAAACATTTTGTTCAACTTATTGTTTTTAATCTTATTGATACTTGCATCTCGGGAAAAATAAATTATTACTCCCTCAAAGTATACTTTGCTAGATAAGTATACTTTGCAACTTTGATGAAATCGGCTACTGGAGTGTTCATTTCCCTGATGACCAACAATAAATTCCAGGCATGAATTAGTTGACGTCCTTTGTACTGTATGTTCCATGTGTGTGTGTTTCGTGTCCAAATTACCGATTTAAAGAAACTGTAATATATGACATTGTCTAATTATACTACAATTGTTCCCCAAAATTAGATCAGTAGCATATTTCATCAAAATTGTACTTTGAGGGAGTAGTCATTTATTATTCCTAAAATGCATTATTTCATATAGAACTAACGACTGCATAATTATAGTTGATGATTAAAACTATGCAGAATTATTATACTGAATTTATTTCATTATCACAGCCAAAATGGCTGTGATAATGTAATAAATTTAGTATAATATAAATTAATAAATTTCTCCTAAAATTGAAAATTTCTCCCTCAAAGTATACTTTGCTAGAATGTATACGTTGCAATGTTGGTGAAATAGGCTACTGGTATGTGGTATGTTTTCAACAATTTTTCTCGCAGCTATATTGTGGATTTATAAAATTTCTCAGTCTTTTATCAACCTGTTTGCTGGTCGAGACCGAGCATAACTCAGCCTCGGCAAAATCAACCTTTCTGATTTCGAGACGGTAGACCGATTACAGTGAATATTTATTGAAGGTTCCCAAACGAAACACACGGAAACGAATGGAAAACGAAATGACAAACGATCGTTTTGTACAACGATATGCATAGAAACGAATGTTTTTTTCGTTTGAATATCCGGCTCCGAACTATTTGAACACGTGCTGTTTCTTTCGACGCATCGGGTTTACATCGTTTTCGTTGGTTTTAAGTAGAAAATTAAGTTTTCGTTGGTTTAAACGTTTAAACAAGCGAAAACATTTCTTTGTAAGTATTACAACAAAAGCCATGTCAACATGATACTGTGCAAATGATAGGAGAACCGTTTGTTTATGAAACCAGGAACAAATCATGCTTTTTAGTCACGGGCTGTGAGTTCGGCAAAGCCGTTGAATATCAGAAATACACACTATGGCCACTATGCTTTGTGTCGACCATATAAAACACATGTTATATACACGAATTTACAACATATTCGGTATGACTGGATATATTTGTACGCTCTCTGTCTATAGTTTCTATTGAAGCGTAATGCTGTCAATGCTAAACTATTGTATCTCCTAATTAGGAGATAGTAACTCTTAATTAGGAGATAGTAAGTCCTAATTAGTAGATATTAAATCCTATTTAGGGGATACTAAATCCTAATCAGGAGATATTAACTCATAATTAGGACTTAGTATCACCTAATTAGGACTTAGTATCTCCTCATTAGGAGTTAATATCTCCTAATTAGGGCTTAATATATTCTAATTAGGACTTACTATCTGTGTCAATGCCAACAAATGTTTGATCTCCTAATTAGGAGACAGTAAGTCCTAATTAGGAGATACTAAGTCATAAATATGAGATAGTAAGCCATACTTAGGAGTTACTGTCTCCTAATTAGCACTTAGTATCTCCTAATAAGGACTTACTATCTCATAATTAGGACTTAGTATCTCCTAATTAGCAGTTAGTATCACCTAATTAGGATATACATATATTTTACTATTGACAACAGGACGCTTCCATAAGTTTCCCAGTAACGAGGGTTAACATGTGAAGTTTAAGTCCCGGGTCAATACCTCTGTTTCATGTAAAGCGACACAACACTCGTGTGGAGGACCTTCACTAGGAAACTCACTTTCGGTTATGAATGTGAACTATATGTATATGCCCATGACATAGAATATAACCTATACTGTAGGGAAATATTACGAATGTCTGTTGTATCTGAATTCATGTTGTCCTTTTAGCGTGTCTTGGATGGTCAATTGCTGTTGGTATATACATGAAACGCATTAATTGTCTAAACATTGCACCAAACAATTACTATGAAGAGTCTTAGCAATAATTTAGTCTTCTCTTTAGACCTGGGAGAATATGAATTGCGTATTACATGTATTTGCAAACTACAATTGGGCATCCAAAACACTAAACGCTCACATGGTGTAAAAATAGTATTGTACATATACGTGCATATCTCATAAATAAAAAAAGAGAAAGAAGAAACAATTGCCGTGTAAGAAACATTACACGATGGCAATACGGACCAGGGGGCCCTTTCTCTAAAATTCGCACGACTAAAATGTTCGTAAGTGCAAAATTATGATAGTCTGTAAATTTCACATTAACAACGTTTTCTTGTTAACAATTATTGGATTTACATTTATTGAGCATAGGCTGCATATGCAGCCTATGCTCAATAAATGTAAATCCAATAATTGAAATTTCCAGACGATCCTAAATTTTCACTCACGAATATTTTAGTCGTGCGAAGTTTAGTGAAACGGCCCCCAGATCACTAGCATACTATATACTTTACACACGGTGCACAAAACTCTTACGCATGAAACATGACAGTACGCACGACGTGCATCTATAGCACGCACGATACATTGCGGTTTGACCGCACGTTCCGGATCAAACTCTAACCAATAACAATACAGATATGTCTTACAGCCTTGCATAGGGAGATGTGGTGAGAAACATATTGTGAGCATATATAAATACGTCTTACATAGAAGACATACATTCAAGTGTATATGGCCTTTAAGGCTGAAGAAAGAAACAAGAAGCAATTTATTTTACCTGGATTAGTCACACCCGGTTCGTCGTCGATACTTGCATCTTGAAAACCGCCAGATCTGCGGGTATGCATGCTTGTGTGGCGAATATGGGATTCAAACTCCGGAACCTGGGGTTGAAAAGCCCGCGCATCATCTCTCTCCATCCAGGCGGAGTTGTTGATGGATGCATAGGGATGGTACCCGGCACTATGCGCGGATATATCATAGAAACTGTCTGACATCATTGTGGGAATCTGAATACCAACGCTGTCCATTGTTTTGTTAACCCTTTCACCACTAAGTAACTGGAATGGGTGTTTATATTTATATTTTCCGACCAATCCAATCGTCACAAAATCATTTTCAGACTAGTCCATTTATGAAATGGGGTATTTTTTTTCCTAAAAAATATGAAAATTACTTTAAAAAAGTGCAGATCCTGATGAGACGGCTCGTTACGAGCCGGCTCATCTGGATCTGCACTGATTGCATAAACAGCTCTCACTGGCTTCGGGTTCAGGGGCCCGTCACTAAACTTCGTACGACTAAAATGTTCGTAAGTGCAAATTTAGGATCGTATGGAAATTTCAATTGATGGACTTACATGTATTGAGCATAGCAGCCTATGTTCAAGAAATGTAAATCCAATAACTGTTTACAAGAAAACATTATTAATGTGCAACTTACAGACTTTCATAAATTTGCACTTACGAACATTTTAGTCGTACGAAGTTTAGTGAAACGGCCCCCATAATATTAAACCTTTACTGACAAAAATGATATTATCAAACGCAGGTATGCACGTATTTAGTCATGCCAACTAGATGTGTAATACATTTTAGTGGGGGAAACGTAACATTTCAAATACTCCCGCATCGTCCAGACGATACGGGAGTATTTGATGTGTTACGTATCCTCAACTAATTGCCCTTGTTACTAGTTTATCCCGTCAACACAGTGCGTATGTGCCGTGAAACACGGTGCCGTGAAACATTTTTGATATCCAGTCAATACTATTTTTGCATTTTACAGCCATTTGTAGGTGTTGACGGGATAAATAGAATAGTAGGTTAGTGCCGTGAATGGGAAAAAATATCTCGGCAGAGCCTCGCCCATCCCGTTTCCTGAGCCTTGCCAGATATTTTTCCCATTCACGGCACTAACCTACTATTCTCTATCTATTTTCCTTATTTCTGAACCAAAGTATATGTTGTGACCACTCATTTGAACCGTCTCGGCGAGACGGTTCAAATGAGTGGTGACAACATATACTTCTGATGAGAAATAAAGAAATTCTGGAGCCTTGCCGGATATTTTTTCCCATTCACGGCACTAACCTACTATTCTCTATTTAGACCGACACCAGTATACTGATCCGCAAATATAATATATGCCATGCTGTTTACGATGTGCGCAATGCATAATATCATTGTACATGGTACTAGTAACCCGTATGTTATCGCTTTATGTTGCGTTATAGGCAGAACATTCGGGTTATTTACATGGCAGATGTGCACCAGGATGTAAAATTTTACCAATTGATCAGGAGCTACACCGGCAAATAAACAACTCAAGTAGTATCATGTTATAACGGAATATCACGTTTTCAACACTCGATGCTTCTAGAAACGTTCGATGATCCAAATCACTCGTTATAATCCCTTGTTATACCACGGTGACAACTAATAACGTATATCAAGCACATCCGTCAACGTAACATCAACCGAATACAATAAACTAACTGTTTAAGCACCATTCCAAAATCTCACCATCCGCAATGTCACATTTTAATCACAACATTCTACAATAATCTGGATTGTCAAGTATGAAATACTCGAAAACAATGCGTCGCTTCAAATCAAACAGCGAAATGGCCATCTATCTAGTTCAAACACTCTACCCAGAAAACATCCACAAGCGGTTGAGTTACATTAGCGGTGTTAAGAACCCGTTGATTCCTGCACAAAACCGGACCTGGACATGATCATACCTCTAGAAAGGTCTAGCGAGTCTACTTGAACCACTGTAGACAGCCCGACGCTGGGTTATTGCGAATTGACGTCGAATGACCTAACGTCCAACGTCATAATCTGACGTTGGACGTTAGGTCATTCGACGTCAATTACATATGGCGTTCTCTAGTGAGTCATACATTCATGGGATATCATATAAGGTGCGTTATCCCACGTATTGGTTTGATGATACTCATGGTGTGAAGTGACTAAATTTCCCACCCACCAGTACAGGGAAGACATTGCGTTTTTGTATCGTTTTATGCAACAGCATTATATGAATAAAATTACATGAACTACATTAATGTGTGACATCATGACGACGTGTCGGTAGTAATATGACATAGCATATTCACATGAAACTCATGGCGCGTACTAATTAAACAATCGCTTTTTCCCAAATCTGCTAGTTGTTGAAATCCGCTATCTTCTAGTTCATGTGAAAATGTACCTTATAATCATTCCTCATCGTTGACCAGTCTAGACCAGATACACCTCTATATACATGTACATCAGCATGAATCTAGTGCTTTTAGACCTCATCCGTATAGACTACCGTCGAACAAAGTAGACCCTGATCATACTATCCATGGCATGCGTTCTGATCAGGGTATTCGACCGCCGCAAATAGTGAAGCTAATGGTATATTTTCGCACCGTCTGAACATTAATGCGCTTGTCATCGCTAATACGTGCCTGCCAGTCACACAGGTAAAACAAACAGGAGATAACACGTATCCCACCCAGTCTGCTCATTGGCCAATTAGACACAGGGTGACATCGATTACCAATACACAGCTAATAAGTGAAATACCATGGAGCCTCTGTAAACCGGACACCCTGGGTCCCCCAGTGTGTCCGGTTTAGAGAGGTTCCACTGTAAATCAGGCATATCACCATTATGAAATATATTGGCGTATTTTGCAACCATGACCATACATTAAAGGTACATGCCCACGCAGCAGGTTACACTGTACTACTACTTTTCATTTTCTGTCATGCCTTATATGAGCCATTTGTCTACCCACTAACGAGTTATTTAATTACGGCGCGTATTAATTGGTGTTAGATCGCATTTTATATGCCGCGACCAGAAAGGGTATTTTCTGACCTCGTGTTATGTTTACGAACACGCGTCACGTGACACGGTCAATCATATCACATCTTTGACATGCGCAGTGAAGTATCGGGAAGTTGAGAAGAAAAATCTCTGTTCGAGTCCAAATCTAAATCTCTTTCCATTTGGTGATCTGGTCGCCAATAGTAACCACTCTCTCTCTATGTACTACGGGGCGCCAAGTGGGACATGGCTCAATTTTGTCAACAAAATTCATTTTTGTGCCACAAAATTCAATTCTGTGTCACAAAATTCACTTTTGTGCCACAGAATTCAATTCTGTGTCACAAAATTCAATTCTGTGTCACAAAATTCACTTTTGTGCCACAGAATTCAATTCTGTGTCACAAAATACAATTCTGTGTCACAAAATTCAATTCTGTGTCACAAAATTCAATTCTGTGTCACATAATTCACTTTCGTGCCACAAAATTCAATTCTGTGCCACAGAATTCAATTTTGTGTCACAAAATTCAATTCTGTCAGTTCTGCACACGCATGTAAGAAGGACTACCATTGGTCAGAAACTGCAATGGAGAAATTGGTCACGGTCGCCGATCAACACATTCAATGTCGATGATTCATTTCTCATTCTGCCGATGATTCATTTCTCATTCTGCCATTTTGCTTCAACTATCTCCAAACAGTCAAACGTTGACAAACCCATTCGTATTTAAACTCATTTGCGTTATAATTGTACACATAATTCATGTACATGTAGATCTCCCGCGAGTACTGACGTCATTTAGTGTGTATCGCAAGGTACATCTGCCCCAGTTAAATCAATAATACACGCGCTGTGGCCTGTGTTCTGACTGCTGTCTGTGTTTATAAACAGAATGTGTGTATTGGGCCATTTGAGGAAACCATTTGTAGTATTTGTGTAGATACCATGGATACTAAGATGGTGTATACTGTAAATAATGCATGTAGACACATAGTTGCGAACACGTAACTTCGCAACTAGTAGACACAGATCCAATACCATTTGTTTCACAAGGTTAGATCTACTGTTAGAATACGACGTCATCTAATGTCATTTTCGAGCATAAAACGTTACCTGATAAATAGAATACCAGGCTAGTGTATTTTAATATCAAGTTTATCAGGCTCGGCTCGGAAACGGTAGGAATTCCTCGGCAAGCCTCGGAATTCCTACGCGTTTCCTAGCCTTGCCTGATAAACTTGATATCAAAATACACTAGCCTGGTATTCTCTATATATGGGCATGCTCTCAGGTCTAGCTATGTCCCGGCTACTTTATGTTTGACCCTGTTTACATAATTGAGGGAAAATTCTGAATATTTTTCTTATTTCTCCTTCAAAGTATATATGCTTATATGGTGTGACCACTCATTTGTAATCATAATATAACCAAAATAACTGTCCATAAAGAAGTATAATATTGATATATTGGGTTATATTTTCGCATTGAAATATTTAAACCTGCAAGTGTACTCCACCATCTAGTAAAATGGACTAAGGCCGATCTCAACCAATCAACGTAGAGATGACATAGACTATCCTACGCAAAGTAATTATTGTGGACAAAAATGAATTCTGTCCTACAAAACTGAATTTTCTTCACAAAACTCAATTCTGTCTTACAAAATTGAATCCTTTATAACAAAAATGAATTTTGTATACGAAACGTATGCAGAATTGAATTTTGTGACACAGAATTGAATTTTGTGACAATTTTGTGACACAGAATTGAATTTTGTGACACAGAATTGACAGAATTGAATTTTGTGACACAGAATTGAATTTTGTGATGTTTAGTGTTACAAAACTCAATGTTGTACACATAATTAACCTGTCCTGCATGGCGCCCCGTATGTACTGCCTGTCACTCAGACATTTCGCCTTTTTTTTGGCCGACGCCTTTTCATACAATATCCGTCCTAGACGTTTCGACATGTTGATATTCTTGTTTACATATTGGGAAGTCTACTGGCGCGCGTAGTATACTGCGCATGCGCACCGCAAGCCGTGATGTGAAAGTCGTCGTCCCCGCACATTATCAAAATAGACTGTTACCGCCGCGCGTCGCTAACAGTAAATTGATAATTAATAGATGATTATATTTGTTTAGCGGGCATTCTTATTTTTTAGAACTGGTGGAAAAGTGACATAATTATACACTTATTTAATTCCTATAAAGAACATTTTGTGCCTATTGCGTGGGCATGTACCTTTAACTGAAATAAATGATCACGAACCCATCAAAAATAATATCACAAAGGTTGCCTTGGTGTCCGGCTTAGAGAGGTTCCACTTTAGTTGACTAAAGTGTTCGCCTCTTATCTTTCCACATTACAGTAATAAGTAATACTTAGAGTACGGTTCGTCCGTATGTACGAGGAGATCATGCGGACAACCGTGCTCGAAGTAATTTCTCCCACCACATACCCGTACAGGCTCCAGGTAAGCTGCGTATTTGCGTAAAAACCCAATTAAAATTGCCAAAATTCCAATTTAAATCAGAAATAATGTGTGGTATCTTTATCATGCTACAGAAAACAATAAACATACCACAAATATATCATATTTTTCTTATTTTCCACGAAAACACATCTTGGTATTTCATAAGAATTGTCTCCAAGGAGACGATTCTTATGAAATGCCAAGACATGTTTTCATTTCGAAGCAAACTATTCAATAATTGCTGTTTGTTTATGTGTAAACAATAGTTTGATTTTATTTTACATAATTAAAATATTGAAATACCCAATTGCTTCAGATATGATGGAGTGAAAATACTCAATTACTAATTCCTTATCTGGAGCCCTGCCCGTATCATGTCTGGTTTTACTAATAACCCAGGGAGAAAACTCGGATATATGGGTGAAGATCGAATATGTGTAAGTAATATGGTTCATTGTCTTGTATACAACGTACAATACATATGTATCTAAATACTCGGTTATTTAAAATACGGCTGTGCTCCTTTTCGTCAGGTATCTCGCTATGCAACGACCGAATGCGCGTTAAAGGTACATTCCAACTCAGTAGGCACAAACTGTTCTGGCAAAATTTACATTAATTCACCATTACCCCACGTACAAGTTCAGCCGGCTCGACTCGGAAACTGTAGTAATTCCCCAGCGGGACTCGGAGTTCCTATGCGTCCTACACTTGTCTGAGAATCTTGATATCAAGGACACTACTGTCTGTTTCACGAAACCTGCCCTATTTGTACGCCCATATAAACATTGCAAAAACAATATTTTGTTCGATAATATTAAATTTTATAAAAAATTAAGAATGAGCCTACTTTTTAATTCGTGAAATTTGGTCAAATATTGATTTTATTACGAAAATTTAGTTCTCTATGGGAATTTAACATGGGAAACAAGGAGGTGGAGAACCTGGAGGAAACGAAACACGAAACAATTTGAAAAATGATTCAGAAACCTAGCTAGATAGCTTGGAAATGATCCAACTAAGAAAGATTTCAAAACAAAATATAAAAATTCTACTTACACTGTAGTAACATACATAAGGGGAATGTTCAAATAACTCATAGACGTGTTATTATTCAGACATATTTCATTTAGTGGAAGTAAGAAACATAGACGGTTTAGATATCATACACCATGTTCAATGTATGTGTTTACTTTGGTTAAGACATCAGTAGTGGGTTTTTACCAAGTTACTTCCTACAATCACAATAACATATGAACGAAGCGCGTGTGGCGATATACTTACGTGCAGCGATATACTTACGTGCAGCGATATACTTACGTGCAGCGATCGTCCTGGCATAATTCTATTTGTGTATTGCCCGTATTATTTGCAAGTATGTTGACGCAACTTGTGTACATATTGCAAGTTTTAAATATACATGTATAACGAATTTGGCTACATACAAGCGGCATCGAATTGGTAAATAACTTATAGCATACGTACTATCGATAGAAAACAACAGTATACATACTAATGTACATGCGTATAAGTATACGTACTCATGCAGAAAATATGAACCACACCTGACCTCATCGGGTTTTCAAAAGTAATGTACATTTGGTAAACATATTAAAGGCTGAACTACTAGATATGCTATTATAGACTACAGTGGGACCTCTCTAAACCCGACACGATTAAAGATATTTACCTGTTATCTACGGCTACAATTTGACCCATTCAAAAATGTGAGCAACCGAAGTGCATACCCAAACCTGTTGATGTTATGTCAAAATTTTGTAAACTGTATATTGTTTACCTTTAAACAAATAATCTTTGATGTAGAACTAGTAAATTTCCAAAAATAATAGAATAGGGAAATCATTTTCCCATGGAAGCTATCTTTTCTCTAGTTGTTGTTCAACATTCAGCATAACGAAATGAAGCTTTCAAATTTACAAGATATACATGTAAATGTCAGATAAACACCATGACACGGTAAAAAACCAATTTCTGCATGTGTATGTTTTTATTAATAATTTATTGATACAGCTTTGACAGTTTTATATCGCTAACATATCAAACACGCCGGATAACCGATTGCAAAAAAGCACTCTTCCATGCGTTACATTAAAGAGATGGGGTTAAATTTCTACCCTCGTGAAAGGTACAGTCGACCACTGACAAGGGGAACAGTAAATGCGCCTTTCATGTTAAGGGTATAAAAAGAGAAGATATATGTGATCTATTTGGAAGGATTCAATAGTTTACGGGCAAAAACATTATTATTGTCCGGGCAAGTCGGATTTTAGGGTTTACTTGCCAGGGTACAAGTGAGAAATTTTGATATTGGCCAGTGAAAATTCTGCCGGGCATTCACGTACCTTTTATTCTTGATGTCTTCTGCAGCTTCGAATTCCTACAACAGATGAGTATACTGTATATATTTAACCCTTTCAACCCTAAGTAACTGGAATGGACTGTGATATGCTAATGTTCCGACCAATCCAATGGTCACAAAATGATTTTCAGATTCGTCCATTTATGAAAAGGGGGTGTTTTTGTTCTAAGAAATATGAAAATTACTTGCAAAAAGTGCAGATGATGAGACGGCTCGTTACGAGCCGGCTCATCTGGATCTGCACTGTTTGCATAAACCGCTATAGTGGGCTTTCGGGTTCAAAGGGTTAAGGGGTCCGTAGAGGTGTTATTGATAGAAACAAATGTTCATGTATTGATTTTACACAGCTATCGATAATTATTTGGAAATATCGATACCACTGGTTCTGAGTACAGAATACTAATTACATAGCGCTCGTTCCCCCAAATGCTCGATCCGCACATGCAGTGGAATGTTGGACTGGGGAGTCGGAAACATCAACATATTGGATGATTTATACGGTGACATAGTTCTGCCATCCACATATTAAGTGATAACGTGATAGCTTAGTCGTCCTGCTACACAATATAATACATTCTTAACCACATATACACGTATCGCATCAGAACGAGCTAAATTGGACGTATAGCGATAACACCTTGTCAACAACGTGATGCTGCCCACGAGTGACATAGATTTTTATTTCTACAAATTGTCTCGCCGAATAAAGAAAATGAGGCGACTCAATACAGTTGAGCCCGTCTTGACCAGTTATAGTAAGACGTTTTTTTTTGTTTTGTCTTTTCTTGTTTCTTTTTAGTTTCATAAACAGCTCAGTCGAGTAAACGTGTACATACACTCCGCGAGAGGTGTGGTGGCAATAATACTAGATGTCATTTGATTTACATGTATACTATCGTACGCTTTTAAATGTCACTTTCATATTATAGTAATTTCCTAACCAGAAATAGACGTCTATCCGATTTATACAAATGAGGCATACAACGTTTGTCGATCGATGCACATATTTGTGTGGGTTGAAATTCAACAAAAAATAGACGTGTCTAAGTACGGTATACAAAATAATTATCACAACTGTCATTACTTGCGGACGGAATCCACACAAAAGAAGGATTAGCAAAAAACTGGCATAAAAGCATCAGAAAATTAATTATGAGAGAGTGCCTCGCAGAAAATTCAAATGAAAAAGATATGTGTATAACAGACTTCAACTGAGCATGTACATCAAACTTCATATGAGAAAAAAATTAAGCAAAATGTGTTAGCCATTACTGGTGACAAAATATCTATTAAAGGAATCTGAACATGAATTTACAGTTTTATAAACAAACGCTATGTAAGTGTAAAGTGTACAACAAAACTTCATATGAGCATGGACTAAATTAATACACCCGAGTTGACATCACTGTGTTAGGTGAGGATTGCCTCACCACACAATCCATGTTTAGGTATTGTACATTGCTATAATTTAGCCATATGCTCGTGAATATATAATTTTCAAAATGGCCGCCAGAAAAGGATCAGTGAGGAAAGGTGGAGACGGAGATGGATGGACATGTCAATTGTGCAATGCAAAATATGTGGATGACAAATCGTTCTTGAGTGTGAGTATTGTGAAAATCACGTTTGCCGTAAGTGCTTATCACTCTCTGCAGCGGAATATAAACTTATGTCCAAACGATCAGATATACACTGGTACTGCCCGCCTTGTGAAGAGAAAACGCTAAAAAACTTGAAAATAGAACGAGAGGTAGAATCACGGTGTCGTGAATACTTTGTTAAGATTGAATCAAGGCTTGAAAAAATAGAGGCATCACTGGACAAAAAAGCAGATTTAAGTCAGGTAAAAGAAATGATAGATGAAGTGGGGAAAAAAGATGTAGCAGAAGGAGGTGCGAGCGAAGAAAACATTGATGAAAAAATAAACGAATTTAGGGAGAGCAATGCAAGAAAAGCAAATGTGATTATGCATAATGTTCCGGAGACCGAGTCTGACCAAGCTGAGGTTAGGAAAACAAAGGATATGGAAATAGTTGAAGAACTGTGCAATATCATGGACACCAGCCCAAATAATGTGAGAAATGCAATACGTCTAGGAAAAAAAATCAAGGAACAGGATGTAGCAACTGAGCGCCCTCTGAAAGTATCGTTTGACGATGAGAAACATAAGAGCAAATTCATGAAAAATCTAAAAAATCTCCGTAGTGCTGAAGAACGGTTGAAGAAGATTAGTGTAGTACATTATATGACAGTCAAGGAGAGACAGCAAAATAGGGAATTGGTGAGCGAAATGAAAGAATTGAATGAAAAAAACGAATCGGGGGACACAAAATACATTGTGAAGGGGCCACCGTGGGAGAGAAAAGTGGCAAAAATCAAACTGAAGAACTAACAGAAATAAGAAATGATGTAAATAGTTTTAACAGTTTGAAATGTTTCTACGCCAATGCGGATTGCCTCACAAACAAACTTGATGAGCTGAAAGCCAGAATACACAAGTCAGAAAGTAGTATAGATATAATCGGAATAACTGAAGTCTTCCCAAAAAATTGTCGGTATTTACCTGGAAAAGCTGAGTTACAAATTGAAGGTTATGAACTATTTTTGGGTGAATCAGCCGCTAAACGAGGAACAGCAATATATCTAAACGAATCGATGGTAGGCACAGAAATTAAATTGGCAACAGATTTCCAGGAAAGTACATGGATTAGTGTCAAATTAACAGGAAAAGACAGACTCTTGATAGGTTGTGTATACAAAAGTCCTAATAGCGATGCAGATAATTTCAATGCTCTAAACAACCTATTTCAAAACATTATAAATACAAATGGGCAATACTCGCGTATTTTAATCATGGGGGATTTTAACTACCCAAATATAGACTGGAACTCCTGGACATGTGGGGGGATCGAGTTAGTGAAGCCTTTACTGAAAGTGTAAGAGACAGTTACTTATATCAACATGTCACCAAGAGTACCAGAGCGAGAGTAAATAGTGACCCAAGTCTGCTGGACTTAATCTTCACAAATCAGGATAACATGATACAGGAGGTGGAGTATTATAGCCCACTTGGGCAGTGACCATAGCGTACTGGAATGGGACTACAAGTGCTATTATGAACTTAACCATAACTGTGAACCAAAATGGAACTTTTTTAAGGGAAACTACGAAGAAATGGAGAAGGATCTTAATATACACTGGGGTGAATTGCTGGTCGGAGACGACATGGATGAACTAGTACAGAAGATGATGGAAAAATATAACTCCGCAAGAGAGAAACACATACCTAAACAAAAGATCAAAACCGCAAATAAAGCAAAATCTCACAACTATGTTCCGCTGAAGGAAAAAACAATTAGAAAAATCAAACGTAAGCATAGGTGCTGGCAGAGATATATGGAGACGAGGGATGGTGAAAAATATAGAGAATATGCGAAACTACGGAACCAAGTAAAAGGTGAGTTAAGAAATGCTAAAAAAGAATTGGAGAGAGACATTGCAAAACAGGCTAAAATAAACCCCAAAAAGTTCTGGAAATATGCGAACTCTAAACGGAAAACGAAATCAGGAATATCAGACCTAAAATTTACAGAAAATGGACAGGAAAGAACAGCGGAAAGCGACAGAGAAAAAACGGATGTGCTACCGTCATTCTTTAGTAGCGTCTTCACCAGCGAGCCAGATGGGGAAGCACCCAAAATGGAAAATGTACCTGTGGAACATCAGTGCAAAGACAGAATGTTCAATGCAAAAGAAATCGCAAAACTTTTAACAGAATTGGAGCCAACCAAATCTCCAGGCCCGGACGAGCTACATCCGGTATCCCTTAAAGCATCGGCAAACACAATGAGCAAGCCGTTGGAAATTATATACAATACCTCCCTGAAAACTGGCAACGTTCCGAGAGCATGGAAAGCAGGAAACATTACAGCATTATTCAAAAAAGGTGAAAAATCTGATCCTGCGAATTATAGGCCAGTTAGCCTGACAAGTGTCATATGCAATCTTATGGAAAAGTTAATAAGAGCAGAAATAGTTCAACACATGAGTAAAAATAAGTTATTCAGCAATAGAGAATTTGGCTTTCTATCAGGGAGTGCTTGATGAATGGACAGATATTTTGGATAATGGAGGTTCAATAGATGCGGTATACATGGATTTCATGAAAGCATTTGACAAAGTACCACACCGTAGGCTATTCAACAAATTAAGATCATATCAAATCAGCAACCAATTAGTGAAATGGGTAGAGGACTTTCTTAAAGATAGAAACCAAAGAGGTCATTGTGAACGGGCAAAAGTCAAACATCAACCCAGTTACAAGCGGTATACCACATGGCAGTGTTCTAGGACCAATATTATTTGTAGTGTACATAAATGACATGCCAGAGTGCATAGAGTCTACTGCATACTTATTCGCGGATGACACAAAAGCATATAGAGAAATAAAATCAGAAGATGATGCCAAAACACTACAAAGTGACCTCGACAAACTATTCAACTGGTCCGACAAATGGCTACTGAAATTCCATCCCAACAAGTGCAAGGTAGTGAAGATCACCAACAAAAAACAGGACAACGATAGGCAATACCATATGTATAATGAGAAGGGAGAACCACTTGTATTGGCTGTTTCGCAAGGGGAGAAAGATATAGGTGTGTTAGTTGACAATAAACTGAATTTTGCACAACATATCCAACAGCAAGTAAACAAAGGAAATAGCATTATGGGTCTTATTCGGAGGACATATACTTATTTAGATGAAACCAGCTTCAAATACCTGTTTCAAGCCCTAGTAAGACCCCACCTGGAATACGCTGAAGCGGTGTGGAATCCATATTTGAAAAAGAACTTAGAATTAATAGAAAATGTGCAAAGACGTGCAACAAAACAAGTGCCTACCCTAGCAAACATGGAATACGCCGATAGACTTAGGAAACTAAAAATGCCCACACTCAAATACAGAAGACTAAGAGGTGATATGATCGAGACATTTAAAATACTGACCGTAATTTATGACAAGGACGTCACAACGGATATGTTCCAAATTGATGAAAACTCGAGAACAAGAGGACATAAGTACAAATTGAAAAAGATCAGAAGTCGTTTGAATATTCGAAAATGCTATTTCACAAATAGAGTGGTTGATACATGAAACTGCCTACCAGAAAGTGTAGTCGACTCAAAGAATGTCAGGCAATTCGAATCGCGTTTGGACAAAGTGTGGGAGAACGAAGAAGTAACATTTTATCATACCCAGGAGTTAAGTACCGGAACCGGAAGACAAGTACCTATATTAGAAGAACAATTAGATGTGGATATAGTGGCAGAGATGCCAGCGTCCATAAGAAGATCCTAAGGTATCCTAAGGTATCTCTTCAGTGTAATACATGTGTTAATTGTTTGTTTTTGCTTTTTTTGTGCTGGAGGATTTTTGATACAAAATGCTGATATAATCATTTATTTTTCCCGAAATGCATTTGTTCATATAGATGTAACGATTGCATTTATTTGATGATTACAATTATGCAGAATTATTATACTGAATTTATACATTATCACAGCCAAAATGACTGTGATAATGTAATACATTCAGTATAATACAAATTAATAAATTTACCCTTAAATTGAAAATTTCTCCATCAAAGTGTACTTAGATCAGTATACTTTGCAATTGTGATGAAATAGGCTACTGATCGCCCAGGTCCTTGCTGGACATCACCTCCCGGCCACTGACGCATATCTAGGTCAAACACACATTTACGGTTAGTAAATATAGTATCGTACTCATTGTCATTAACAAACTTGCCATATTACATGTCATGTTACTGTCTCCCTCTTATTGACTAGCATAATGCTGGTCTGGCAATGCTAGAAGCACTTTCAAGAACCACCGTGTCAATCTTGCTAGTGGTTCCGCATTCCTCCTGTTCTGATACTTCGGACTAACGTTACACTGTACCAGAGATGTAGTTGCGAACGGTAACTCTTGCAATTACTCCCGTACCGTCCGTAGACTGTACATTTCAACACTAAATGAATTATAAGCATATTTGTCATCCACAAATTAATACACAAGGTGCATGATCACGTGGTTACAACAACAACAACGTCGCCCACTCCAAAGTAAGTATTATTTGATATTTTCCTTAAAGGTACATGCCCACGCAGTAGGTTATAATATAATGATACAGATACTTTTGTATATTCTGTACGTATGACATTTTCTCGCAAAATAAACATTCATTCACCATTACCACGCGCATTGATTGGCATTATTATACATTTTATTTTAGACGAACATTTTCACAATAATATCAGGGGCGATAACCGTGTTTCCGTAAAATGTTAACGGACATTACTATTTATTCTCTGTATTTATTTTTTGATGTACTTTATAATCTGTCAAAAATATTATTTTGTTCAGGTGACGCATTTAATTAGTATACATATTTAAAAAATATCATGCCTCATTTGCATATGAAAATAGCCTGATACCAACGCGCGTCATTATCAGTAAAATAAATATTACTAAATGATTATATCTGTTTTCCGGGCACTTGTAAGTTTTAGAACTGGTGGAATAGTGACACAATTATACACTTATTTAATTCCTATACAGAACATTTTGTGCTTACTGAGTGGGCATGTTCCTTTAATATGCAACGGATTTTGATGAAATATGGCGCAGCAAACGCGTCTTCATGCTTGAGCTGCATTTGGTTGTCTATGGAGTTTGGCACAGACTTATGTCGTTTTTGCGAACAATCGATTTCCGTGTCGGAGATACGGAAATCGATTCTTCGCAAAAAACGACAGAAGTTTGTGCTAAAATACAGAGACCACCAAATGCAACTTAACAAGACGCGTTTGATGCGCCATATTTAATCAAAATCCGTTACGTAATAAGGACACTATAAAGGAATACGTACTTTGAATCGGTACTTGTTGTTGTTGTTAGTACCACGTGATCATACACCTTGATACATAATGCGACGGAATTCAGGACTTTCTAATCTTGATCGATATATATTATATTTTCGGTAGGTATTTTTCTAATATTGATACAAACCTCACTTTACAGATGCGCATTTACCTTGACTTAAATATGCCTTATATATATGTAATAGTATATTATGTACAACAAGAAATTATATTTGTTTATGCTTTTGTTCATAACTCCAAGGCGCCCCGAAATCTCCAATGCACTCAATGCGCAAAAAATCTCCGATGCACACTTTAGTCATATACTGCCTTTACGTAGTTTATAGGCAATTTCTAAATTATCTCCCTTGCCGGAAGTCAGCCATGGCAGTATCTGCTGATACAAATTTGGACTTTGAACTTCCCGATATGAGCTGTCTTTCTGAGTCAGAGCGGTTACAGTTCATAGCAGTCATGCAGAAGGCAAAAGTAAAACCAGAATTTTTAAAAAAATCATGCATCATAATTCCAAATTTGTTAAAAAACTACATAAATTCGATACACATATACTTTTGAAACAATTTTTGGCTAATTTTGTTAAATAATCAGGGGTCAAACAGTGCTCCAGATAAGGAATTAGTAATTGAGTATTGTCACTCCATCATTTCTTAAGCAATTGGGTATTTCAAATTTTAATTGGGTAAAATAAAATCACACTACTGTTTACACAGCAACAGACAGCAATTATTGAATAGTTTGCTTCGAAATGAAAACGTGGGCATTTCATTAGAATTGTCTCCTTGAAATAAGAAAAATTTGCTATATTTGTGGTCTGTTTATTGCTTTCTGCAGCATTATAAAGGTACCATACAATTTGTATTGCTTTTTGATACTCGCAACTTCTGATTTTAATTGGGTATTTAAGCTTATATGCCTTATGGAGCTCTGGTCGAATTTAACTTTTTAACCCACTAGCATTTTTTCGCTAGTGCAATTTTTTTCTACTAGCAAATTGAATTTTCACTAGCAATTTCTGTTTAGTTGGATTATGCAATATTCATGTATATAGCTTAGAAAATCTCAGCTCTACAGATGTGTTTTACTACAGTGGATATACGGTAGCGGGTCAAAACGGCCCACTTACCAGGACGGCCGGGTCAAAAAGGCCCAGTTTCAAAAGGTATACCAAAAAGGCCCAGTTTTAGGGGGGTCAGAACGGCCCACTTTATTTATGTGCTATATAACGGGGAGAATATACAATTTTGAAAGAACAAGATGGAAGAATATTTTGTTTATTGCGGGTATGGTTTATTTTGTGCATTATTATTATGTGTTAAACTTAAACATTGTTAGGTATTAACAAAATTAATACCTAACATGTAACTAATAATAGAGTGTAATTGCAAGTTCGTGTGAATCATGTGTGATTGATCAGCTAATTCACGGTAATTTTACCGCGTGTGCCGGTAACTTAATTGATCTGTTGTGAAGTGGCTTCGGATTTGGGATACCACATCTTTAATCACGTCTACAAAAGAAGTTAATCAGACGATACCGCCAATTACTGAAAGCCAGTTGTCAAAATATGTTTAATGTATTTTCATTATGAAAGGTGATAATGGGAAGCAGGTCAAAACGCCCCCAAGTCAAAACGCCCCCATTTTGGTCAAAACACCCCCATCTTTGGTCAAAACACCCCCAAAAAACGCCCCCATAATTAATTTCTTGTTAAATACGATTTTATTTTGTCATTATTAGTAGTATTTGTATTTGTACAGTAAGTCAGTGGACGTGTAAGAGCCGTTTTAACCAGTCCGTTGCTTCAATAAACATGACCTGTTTGAATGTGGTTTAGTCAAATTGGGGGCGTTTTGACTTGGGGGCGTTTTGACTTTGGTGAATGAAAACAAAACATAATTGGTTCATCATGTACTTTTTATTTAATTACATTTTTTTATATAAATATATATAATGTAATACAGATAATACATGATAAAAGTGAAGGACGGTGGTGGAATAAGGCCAGTGTGTGGTGGAAATCGGTACCATATAAAATAATAAGTAATTTTTGCATTTGAATACAAATGCAAAAAAGTAATCAATTAACCGTCTTACCAATGGTACCTATTTCCACCTCACAGTGGTATTATGCCAACACCACCCACCAAGCGTCAACACACACACGCACCCGCACACATGTTATAGTTCTAGTTTTAGCACACTAGTTTTTATATTGAAATATTAGCACCCGCACACATGTTATAGCACAATAGTTCATATTTTGTTTTCTCAGTCATCAACAGGTGCAGCAGTGACGCGGTGGCCATATATCCCAGACACTTTCTTCAGCAGTCCAGTCGTGCTGATCTCCTCTGATGCGTATAGATCCCAGGCATGGAACAGCTTCGCCTGCATCGTACGATATGCCTTTCGCTGGATCCGTCGGAGGGACAACTCCGATACAAGGTGTACTTGTTCTTGGACCGCCCTCGCCTCCCGGTGTAATACGCCGATCAGCACGTAGAAGGGTGGAGCCACACCGGTCTTGGCGTTCAAGCGACGATGCCACCCTGAAATTAAATTATTTATCATGATGTCATTTATTGATGTGATAGTCATGCCACCCTGAAATTAAATTATTTATGATGATTAAATTATTTTTGATGATGTGATTTGATCGTATTAATCTATCTGTATTTATGTTGGTTCCTACGAACGTGCTTCCTACAGTCGATGCACGGGTAACGTTCAGACATCTTAACTAGTAAGAGTGGTAAAGCAAACCAAACTCGTGGTGCTTATATGCCTTCATTGCTTATGAATTTATCACAGTTTTGATTAATGGTCTTTTGAGGTAGCCGAATAATAAATCGTAGGATTATCAATTAAGTTGATACATGTGGAATGTGCTAATTACGAGTACTTAATGACCAGTGTACGCTTGTACTTTACTTGTTGTGTGTAATGTAGGATTATCAATTACGTGATTAACGGGATAAAAGTGGTTAAATAAGTGTGAACACAGGACACACCAATAAACAAACAAACGTCAAGCAATAGTGTTGCCACATCAACACCCAATAACAGTCCAGCAGAAAAACGTACAAGTATAGAAAATTATAATATGCGGTCCCTTACACGCATAGGCATTATACATGTACACAATACTCCGCACAGCAGCGTGTAGTGTAGTAAAGAATATGCATAACATAAACAAATATAAACTCACACACCCATTGTGTCCGGTAAAACCACTAAGGCGACCAAGTCAACATATGAAGTCATAGAAGACAGAAGCTGCTCCCGCTGATTGAAAGCCGGGAGTGCTTGGTGAACCCGGGTGTCACAAATAACCGGTGGATCCACTCCATGCAGACACGATGCTAGAAGAAAGAAGCTCAAGAACGGAGGATTTCTACCTGCAACAATATACCTCAAAGCGCCGAACTGTTTCTGTGCAGTTAGTGGTCGAGCCGGGCATAATGGTCTCATCATATTGTCCATATAGTCATTCAACAGAATCTGGCCCTATGGGGACCAGCTATTTCGCCCTTAGGGCAGTAGATGAGCCAAGTCAATATGACATTGGACATAACCCTGACAGACACACTTAGATAGGCACGCACCCACAACATATACATACACAATCCAGATAAGGGCATCTGTGATTTTCATGCACACAGCTCACTCAAACACAAACCAGATGCGGTCCTCGTGGTGTAGCCAGACGCCTACGACACCAACAAAGAGAAGATCAGAACGAAATAAAACAAACTTAGTCCCCCCTCCTCGCGGACAAGGCCTCGCTCGTGTCTACCACCCACTCATTGGGAGGTGGCCTAGGCCTCTGTGGACCTGACATCGGGTCGTTTCCTCTGTGTTGCATACTGGGCAGTGTCATGCTATATGCGCCTTGGGATCTGTGGCGGAATGAGCTGCCTGGGTGTTGCCAGTGGCGGCCTTGTGGGTGGCTTGGGCATGGCTTGCCTGTCTCCTCGTGGGTGGGTCGGTGGCTCGGCTGCCCCGGCTCGGCCTGCGCTGTTGCTCCTCTGTGGGCGTTGGATTTGCCCATATCACGTGGATCCGTCTCTGCTTGGTCTGTCTTGCCTCGTCCAACCCTCTAAT
Source organism: Conchocele bisecta (assembly GCA_029237695.1). Lineage (NCBI taxonomy): Eukaryota > Metazoa > Mollusca > Bivalvia > Lucinida > Thyasiridae > Conchocele > Conchocele bisecta. The sequence continues at coordinate 90,043,320 of CM055273.1, forward strand.
AGCATTAGCAGGAAATATAACAATGTAACGGCTGAGTATCCATATATCATGTGCACGCACACTCGGCCCTCTTCACGGTCTGACATATCGGCATTGTGCAATAGGAGAATGAACTAATTAGGTTAAACTCATCGTCTCCTTCATTTAATGCACATATTTCGACTGTATCGCATATATTAGTAAATTCGGAAACAAATGGGCCAACGGCCATTGGCCTGATCATTTACGGGCACATGCCCGGGTATGGAAGGTCTTCGAGCCATTTCCCACCCTTAAATATAAGAATACTGTGAACACAGGTGCCTATCAATGGGATAATAACACAGAACACGCACAAACACACACACGCCAATACATAATTACATCATTTAATCATCCTTTAATCATGCTAATAGAAATACAATAACAAAATCAACTGATGTATTATGCAATAAGTAACAGTGAACAGTGAACACAAATGTACATATGAAGAAATATTGAACAAATTATACAATAGAATCGTCGCCATAATTCTTCCCGTACAGACATTCTTCGTACACAACGCATACCTGAAATGAAAATAGTATAGTATAGTAAAACACCCATAAAAACCACCAGAAATGAAAATAGTATAGTATAGTAAAACACCCATAAAAACCACCAGAATAAGTTAATTTATTGACAATAAATATTTGAATATGGGGGCGTTTTGACCAAATAGGGGGTGTTTTGAACAAAATGGGGGTGTTTTGACTAATTGATGGGGGTGTTTTGACTTGAGGGCGTTTTGACTGTAAATCGTGATAATGTTAGTTTTTGTTGTGCAATATTATTTGTTTATCACCGGAATTTATTGAGTAAAATATTGAGGGCATATATATCCACAGAAAACTCATACGGTCTCTCAGTGTTCATTTAGCGTATGCTTCTGGATACATAGATATTTGCGGCTGCATGATTTATTCTGCGTCAGTATTGTTCATATACATGTAGATATAATTTGTGTTGTTCCATTTATTACAATTTTAATTGATTTAATTCTAATTTCGATTTTGTATTTGTTTTTTTTGTTTAAATTATTGGTTTTGTGACATTGTGCGTTTGTATGTGTTAGCATGGCTAATTAATAAATCAATCACTCAATCATTCAAACGTCGGTAGAAACTACGGAACATATGTCTAATTTTATTTCGCATTAAATTTGTTCCATAATGTTCTCCAACATTCGACATAATATACGGAAAATAACGTATGTTTCATCTTTTCTAGGCTGGCATCACCGCATCAATAGCAAGGCCGGAAGCTCCTGTCTGGGGTTCTACCGCATCTTACCCCTCCTGCGACGCGAGGCAGAGTTGGTGCGGCTCGCAGTCGAGACAGGCGACCTCGAGAGGGGCACCAGCCGTCATTCGGACCGGATGGACAGGGCCATCGCCGCCTTCTAGGACCGCTACACCTCCGGAGAGTGGAAGACCTCGCGGTTTCTGCAGGGTGTCGGCGACCTGTACACCATGCGGTGTTAGATATATGTTTATGATTATGACTTTGTTATGACTGATAATTGTTACCTTTATTTGTTTATGATTTTGTTTTGTTAGTCGTTAAATATTTGTTATTGATTTTCATTCATGACAATTTGTTAGTTATATGTTAATTATATGATGTTATTGATTAAGAGGCGCGACATACCATAACTTACCTTACGACATGTAAAAGTTTCACTGTAAATCAGTTTTATTTATAGACGAAGATTTCAGAGTAAATGCAGAAATTAATTATATTTACTTACTCGTTTACGCTGGAAGTTTCGTCAAATTCGGACATAAATTATGATCCTATCACTATTATTCTTAAAAATTGACGACGAATTATCTAAAATCATGTTATAAAGTACGAAATCGCATGCCGCGTCTCATTTGTTAATGTTTACATGTGTATATATTCATTAAACAATAAAATAATATATTCCTTCGACTTTCATTTCATAACGTCCTACTTAAAACTGGTCCTTTTTGACCCGGGCCGTCCTGGTAAGTGGGCCTTTTTGACCCGGGCCGTCCTGGTCAGTGGGCCGTTCTGGTACTGGGCCGTTTTGGTTTTGGGCCGTTCTGACCCGGATTCGGATTTACCTAGGTTCTGGATAATAAGCCTTCGTTGGCCAGTTACTAGAGCTAAGCGCATATAAAAACAATTCTTCAAAACTTTTTAAAACAATAAACTTATCGTAAAAGTGCTGTGAAACCAGATTTATCTTAAAGTCGCGCTTGTTTCCATGTCGTCCATTTTGTTAACGTATCGTCCAGGCTCTTGTAGAAAATAGACTGTGACCTTAGAGTCTGGATTTTTGTTGTTGGGTTATACTCCTCTAGACATAGCACTATGGCTTTACTACCGTTACTATAGCAAAGTAAATAATAAGTTAAACACGATATAGAGACATGGCATGTTAGTCTAATACTCATCTTGTATTGCACACCATCGGGTAAAAAATGGTTATCTAAATTATCAGAGGAGTGTACAGTAAACAATGCCAGTTATAATCATAATGCAAGATGCATTCAGATCACGTTTAATTTTCAGTTGTGGTACATGCTATTTTACCATATTCATTATGGTGCACACTACAGGCGGGATTTATACCAACAACAAGATTATAACAATCTACAAACTGTAGCATATTATTCTGAGCATTTTTATAATCAACAGCAGAGCTCCAGATAAGCTGCGTATTTGCTTAAATACCCAATTAAAATTACCAAAAACCCAATTGAAATCAGAAGTAGCGAGTATCAAAAAGCAATACAAATGTTGTGATACCTTTATCAATCTGCAGAAAAAAATAAACAGACCGCAAATATAGCACCTTTTTCTTATTCTCCAAGGAGACAATTCTCATGAAATGCCAAGACATGTTTTCATTTTGAAGCACACTATTCAATAATTGCGGTCTGTTGTTGTGTAAACAGTAGTGTGATTTTATTTTACCCAATTAAAATTTTGAAATACCCAATTACTTCAGAAGTGATGGAGTGAAAATACTCAATTACTAATTCCTTATCTGGAGCATGCAACAGAACAATACATTCTACTAAAAACACTGAGTGTATCTACATCTGTGTAATCAAATATAATTCTGTGTTAGTTTTTTTATTGTTTTTCATATAAGACCCCCCAGTATAATGAGAAGCTCTATTCTGGTAATTTGACAGCTACCAGTCTGTGTTTACATGACCTTGACTTCTCAAAATGGCTAAAGAATCCAGTGAATAATGATGTTTATACAGGGGAATAATGATGTTTATACAGGGATCCTATAGATTATCGGACAAAAATTGCAGTTTTTTTTACGATATTTTTCTTAAAATAGCAGCTACGGGCATAACATTTTCACAGAACAATCGTCTTTTCTTGCTTTCTCAACGCATGCAAACTATTTAGCAAACTGTGCCATCTTTCTCACTTAAAATTGGGTCAGATCATCAGTCGTACGATTGCCCCAAAATTAACATCGACAATCAGTTATCCGGACAAATGTATACTCGTCTTATAACTTGTATTTTCACCTTAAAATCATAATTTTATCGCCTGAAAACCAGTGTGAACAGCATTGTGTAGTTTTGCAGAAAAAACAATCACCATTCGCTTCTTGGAAAACATCGTACCGTATTTTGCCGTGTATAGGTCGCAAGAGTGTATAAGACGCACCCCTATTTTCAGTCCAAAATCTGGGGGAAAGTGTCGACATGAGAATATAAGACGCACCTAATTTTCCTAATAAAATGAAACAAACAATTTAAAAAACTTGCCGAGTTGTTATTTATTCCCCCACACTGTATTTCAAAATATGTATCGATACAGTGTCGATAGCTGTGTAAAATCAATACATCAATATTTGTTTTTGTCAATGAAACCTCTATGGGTCCCTTTAATATATATGTTTACTCATCTGTTGTAGGAATTCGAAGCTGCAGAAGACATCAAGAATAAAAGGTAGGGCTGTGGAAATATAAAAAAAATCTCACTTATCCCCTGGCAAATAAACCCTGAAATCTGACTTGCCCGGACAATAATAATGTTTTGGCCCGCAACTGAGGGATGTGTTATGGCCTTGGGGTTAGAACACCTGACTTCCAATCCGAGGTGGTGGGTTCAAACCTCGCCCAGGGCATCAAAACAAATACTTGCATAGTACTTCCATCCCACTGGTCTATCTGATGTGACTTTAAACTGTGGTCCCATTAACCCTTACACCGCTATCTTATTTTTGTTGTTGTCTGCAGTTTATTTTCCATTTTTATCATCAAAAACATGCTTTGACAGCACTTTAGAATAATTTACAACATGCTTTGACAGCGCTTCAGAATCATTTCCATTGGAAATGATTCTGAAGTGCTGTCAATCCATGTTTTCATTGAGAAATAAGGCAAGATATAAAAGCAACAGCAAACGGCAATTGTTGTGAGTAGCGGTCTAAGGGTTAACACTTTCACTTTTTTTGGCCTGTCAACTATTGAATCTTCCAAATAAGTCGCATACACAGAGCTCCAGATAAGCTGCGTATTTGCTTAAATACCCAATTAAAATTGCCAAAGACCCAATTGAAATCAGAAGTAGTGAGTATCAAAAAGCAATAACAATTTTATGGCACATTTATCATGCTGCAGAAAACAATAAACAGACCACAAATATAGCATATTTTTCTTTTTTTCCATGAAAACACATCTTGGTATTTCATTGGAATTGTCTCCAAGGGGACAATTCTAATCAAATGCCAAGACATATTTTCATTTAGAAGCCAACTATTCAATAATTGCGGTCTGCTGATGTGTAAACAGCATTGTGATTTTATTATACCCAATTAAAATTTTGAAATACCCAATTGCTTCAGAAATGATGGAGTAACAATACTCAATTACAAATTACTTATCTGGAGCCCTGCATATATTTGTATCTTCTATTTATATACCCTGAACATGGAAGGAGCATTTACTGTTTGTTACCCTTGTCACAGAGCTCCAGATCAGCTTTGTGTCCAACTGAGTGAATTTTCAGCTTTACGACAGTATTTTCGCCACTTAATTTGAAAATCAATGCGTATTTTCACATTGCTGGGCGTATTTTGTACTCCCACTTTTGATAATCGATGCGTATTCAGCTAAAGTAATTGCGTAAAATACACACCTTATCTGGAGCTCTGTTGTCAGTTGTCGTCCGGTGTTCCGAGGCCACAGATTTTATGAAGGATCTTATTTTTCAAACCATAAAACTAGTAAAATCCAATTATCCTTGCTTATATGGTGTACTGCGGACCACCTCCTCAAAATGTTAGTTCACCGCCCTTGCATCTTCATCTGTGCCAACAAAAGCATTTGTATAGCGCTCTCAAGCTTTTGTAATAATTGTAAAATAAATAGTGTCAACTTTAAAAGTTAGTCTCGCCCCCTGCTTGTACTGTACATCCATCCCGTCGTGGGTGGCTGAGCATGTATGCTACATTGATTGGGAGTTTGAGATTGGATCACATGCTCATAATGCTTTATAATCACACACTTGCTTATCACACAGATGGAAGACTCGGACAAAAGAAATGCCCGTTAAAAAATCTCATTACCCCAGGTGGGTTGGGTAATGGGATTTTTTAACAGGCATTTTGTTTTGGTGTCACATGTCCGAGTCTTCCACCTGTGGTTTATCGCAACTAAATGATTGCCGCTGTTGCTTCAGCTACCAGCCACTAGAGGGCCAGTTAACCAAGTTCACCAATGTCATGAAGGGCTGGCTACACCGGTGGTTTATACTCGACCCGGAATCAGGCATGTTCGAATATTTTGAGGTACGTTGGATTTATTATGCATCTATTTAAGCTTTGTGTAGGCTCATATACTACATGTGTGAGCAGGAGTGGGGAAAGTGACACTGACCAATTAATGTGTATTAAATGAGACATGCCATGTGATTTTGCACCTATATGTAAGAACATGTGCGATATCTCGGCAGAAAATGTTTTCAAAATTTATTATATTTTCCGTAAATGACTTGGAAAGTTGATGAAAAATTCATAGCAAATGCGGAATTCTATTACACATTTGCTTTGAAAGTTATGTCATCTTTCGATGCCGTTTACAGGAAATATCAGTTTTCTGTAAATATATCTCATGAAAAATCACACATATCGTTAGGTACAAAATCACAGGGCATGTCTCATTTAATTTGAACTAACTGATTTCCACTGATATACACCCGGATACTCCTACACAGATTTGTTGAATGATGCGGGCATACACCAGTCACTGGTAAGACATCCTTTATAACACTCCTTGCAGTTCTTTGCACTAGTACAGTGAAATGTGTCTACAGCGAGAGGTTCGACTGTAATTCTGCTCTCCACAAACAATTTTCGTCATTTTCAATAAATCAGACACGGAAAGGAAATAAATTACAGTGAAACTCGTCTAAATTAAACACAATAGTGTTCTATTGTATTTCATATGTGTGATAGCACTCGTTATCAACTCTTTACACATAATACACAGTGAATAGAACACACAGTAAATATATACATTCTATCCAAAGTAGAAGTGTAATAAACAAGATATATATTCCATTGTAGTAATTTCCAATAACCTCCGAAGGGAAGCACATTTAATACACTTTGTTTTAAAGTCACTCTTTTTATTAAATTTTCGACCACTTGGTCTTTATCAAAATAGTGTGAAACTGTATTGGCAGTCCTATGTGACGTCCATAGTGTAGCAGTAAACCGGTTGTATCCAGTCCTATGTGACGTCCATAGTGTAGCTGTAAACCGGATGTTACTGTATTGGCAGTCCTATGTGACGTCCATAGTGTAGCAGTAAACCGGATATTACTGTATTGGCAGTCCTATGTGACGTCCATGGTGTAGCTGTAAACCGGATATTACTGTATTGGCAGTCCTATGTGATGTCCATAGTGTAGCTGTAAACCGGATATTACTGTATTGGCAGTCCTATGTGACGTCCATAGTGTAGCTGTAAACCAGATATTACTGTATTGGCAGTCCTATGTGATGTCCATAGTGTAGCAGTAAACCGGATGTTACTGTATTGGCAGTGTTGGCAGTCCTATGTGATGTCCATAGTGTAGCTGTAAACCGGATGTTACTGTATTGGCAGTCCTATGTGACGTCCATAGTGTAGCTGTAAACCGGATGTTACTGTATTGGCAGTCCTATGTGATGTCCATAGTGTAGCTGTAAACCGGATGTTACTGTATTGGCAGTCCTATGTGACGTCCATAGTGTAGCTGTAAACCGGATATTACTGTATTGGCAGTCCGATGTGACGTCCATAGTGTAGCTGTAAACCGGATATTACTGTATTGGCAGTCCTATGTGATGTCCATAGTGTAGCTGTAAACCGGATGTTACTGTATTGGCAGTCCTATGTGATGTCCATAGTGTGGCAGTAAACTGGATGTTACAGTATTGGCAGTCCTATGTGACGTCGATAGTGTAGCAGTAAACCGGATGTTACATCCGGTTTACTGCTACACTATGGACGTCACATAGGACTGCCAATACAGTTTCACACTATTTTGATAAAGACCATGTGGTCGAAAATTTAATAAAAAGTGACTTTAAAACAATGTGTATTCCATTGTATATAGTGGGATATAATACAGTCGTGTTTGTCGGCGTCATTTCAAAGAACTTGTTAGCTTGTTTGTTTATGCGGAAACCGACATAAACTTGTGTATTAGTGCATGCTATTCTAAATGATTGATGGAATATCCTCTATCTATTTGCAGAAAGAAGAATATAAGAAGACGCGACCACGGGGTTCTATCCATTTGGGTGTAAGTTTTCCGTTAGTAACTATTGAAGTAACATCTGTAGCCGATTTCACCAAAATTACAAAGTATACTTATCTAGCAAAGTGTACTTTGAGGGAGTAATCATTTATTTTTCCTGAAATGCATTATTTCATATATGGGCAAGAATTCGCTATTCTGGAGAATGCATATTTTTATTATCAATTCCATTTAAACACTACATACAAAGAGAAATGTTGAGATGGAACACTTTTACGACTTCAGTTATATGAATACACATATGGACTATCCACCAGTACCAAAAAATAGGTTATTGAAGTTGATTGAACAAGCTGTACAGTTCTTCAATATGTATGTATCTCACACTTTTTAGGTGAAAAAGGGGGACATTTTTAACATGTCCTAGTACATGTATGTGCAAGTATTTCATATTGATCTTGCCCTTTTCATTGCGTCGAAAGAGATTGTACGTTTCTGTGAGCTAACTATATTTCAGTACAAAACTTATTTGTCCATCGTAAGTATAACCATTGAAAAAAATATAACCAAAATGAGTGTGTGTATGTAACATTTTCTTGTCAAATCCTGTTACATACGTATAACCAGTCCAGTAGCTTACAATATGGAAACTGATTAATTGCTTTACTGACATATTGAACCATCTGGCGGTGAGTCTATGCAAGTAAGATTTTTGTTTTATCTTAAAAGAAACAAAAATGGTAAAAGTGTATTTAATATTTATAATATTTCTTGTCAACAAACTGTTAATTACGCAGAAGTTGCTTCATATAAACATAGAAAACAACAATCAACAGCCAGGTTTATTTTACTACATTTGTTAGAAATCAGCATATTCTCACTTTTGGCACCAAAACATAGAGGATATGGCCAGTTAGAAAATGATAGGAGGGATAGTTTTTCATGTCAAAATGTTACATACTGCTGTAAATCAGATCAAAGTGTTTTAACGGACTGGTCATGGCAATATATAAGCAAATTCAATGCATTTAACATAAAGCTGCTCCTAATAGATTTGTTACAAACCAAACATCTTTTATAATCTTATTTACAACATAAGTAAAGGAATTTCAATAATGTGTATGTAACATTGACAAAATTGACAAAATTGTTACATACATCAATTGCCTCAAATGTTGAAATAGTCCGTTCATGATAATAATTAATTTATAAAAAGTTTGTAAAATAAATCCTGTCCCTGTAGGTTTATTATAAGTTGTAAATAGCTCAGGTAGTGCTATTTGCTGTATAAATAAAGGAAGGTATATGATATGTACGTAACATTGACAAAAACATGTTTCAGTACCTTAAAGATGTTGCAATGGAGTATTTAGGGTATTTTAAATGATCAAATTGTGGATTTAAACAAAATTTGGTGATAATGGGATGGTTGCAAACTATAAACTGCTCATGTAAACTTATTACTAACATAAATAAATAAACCTGAAAAAGGTGCATGTAACATTTACAAGAATAACATATTGCAATCTATTTATTTATTACACATTAATCAAAAAATTTTCTGTGTAAACTGTTAACAATCATCTTATCTTTATACAGTTTATTGTCTTACAAGAAGAAATTCCAGTTGCCACACAGTAATAAGCATCCAGTCTCTAAAAAAAAGTATTGCTTGGCATATTTGTCAATGTTACATACGCGACTTCGATCAAATGTCATTTCTCAAGGTAAGGCATGATTTAAACTAATGCCTCTACAACAAATAAGGTCCAAATAGGTTTGTTACAACTCGTAAACATATAGTATAATCTCATTTCTAACAGTTTAAAATGAGCATGGAATATGTGTATGTAACATTTGACGAGAAAAATATATAGTTGCCATTTTTTCATCAACCAGTAATCAATGCATTTTCTGGTAAAGGTGATTGTTAGTGCACAGTAAAACACGTCTTTACACAACAAAGAAACTAAGATCCCATTTGAAAGCAACATAGGATCACCAAATACATATTACCTCTTTGTCAATGTTACATACACGAGATTCAGCACATTTCTATCTCTCCGTAGTCAAAGGCATGTATATTCTGCAAATAACTGCAATTGTCCAAACCCTAGTGGCTATGCCACGTTGTAGTTTTTCTAACAAAGCACAAAATCAAAAAAAAATCTCTTAAATGTCCCCCTATTAGGCCAAATACTGAATTCTGGCCCATATAGAACTAACGACTGCATATATTTGATGATTAAAAGTACCGGTATGCAGAATTATTATACTGAATGTATTACATTATCACAGACAAACTGGTTATGATAATGTAATAAATTCAGTATTATAAAAATTTATAAATTTATCTCTTAGCCCTTAGGCCGCTACTCACAACAATTGTCGTATGCTGTTGCTTTTATATCTTTACCTTATTTCTCAATAAAAACATGGTTTGACAGCACTTTAGAATGATTCTGAAGTACTGTCGAAGCATGTTTTTGATGATAAAAATGGAAAATAAACAGCAGACGACAAAAAACTTAAGATAGCGGTCTAAGGGTTAAATTGAATATTTCTCCCTCCAAGTGTACTTGGCAAGATAAGTATACTTTGCAATGTTAATGAAATCGGTTACTGATTATCCCTGTTCTGGGACGTATTTAGGTTCCCGACTGAGAAAAGATACCATTCGGCCGTCACAACAATTGATGGAGTCGATGGAAGAAGTGGGCTAACTGCCTCAGCGCAATAATAGTCAGAGCTGTTTTTTCGTCTGTGCGCCCTGCAGTTGTGTTAGAAGTTGTTTTTTTAAGTACCAAATTATGTCCACGACCCTTACTCCAATTGACTTGAAACTTCACATACCTCTTTACTATCATTCATATTTACATTCTATAGCCAACCAATGCGTGCCCAGGGTCCAGGTTGAATTACTTTGAAATTTGCATTACATTTTTTTTGTAAAATCTTGTTTAAAGTTTTTAAGTACCCAATATCTTCACATACTTGTTTATCACCATCCATACTTTCATTCCATAGCACACATATGTGGCCCAAATGTCCAAAGTCAAGGTGGAATTGCTCTGAAAGTTGTGTTAAAGTCTTTTGTAATTGTACAAGTTTTTTTAATTACCCAATTTCTCCATAACTCAGTCTGATTTGACTTGAAACTTAACATAGCCTCTTCATCATCATCAATGTTTTCATTTTATAGCCCACCCATGCGGCTTCTATGCCCTATGTCAAGGTCATGTTTTTTTTATAAATCTGTGTTAAAGTTTTTAGGTATCAACAATTGATCAACAATTGATGTGTAACTTCACTCACTTGTTTATCACAATCCATGCGTTCACTCTATAGCACACACATATGGCCCAAATGCCCAAGGTGAAGATGGAATTACTTTGTAATTTGGGTTAAACTCTTTTTGTAAAATTGGCGTTATTGAGTTTAAGTACCCAATATCTCCTCAACCCGAAGTCCAATTGACTTTAAGTATACTTTATCACCATGTTTATTTTCATTCTATAGCCCATCCATGTAACCATCGTTTATTTTCATTCTATAGCCCATCCATGTAACCATCGTTTATTTTCATTCTATAGCCCATCCATGTAACCATCGTTGCTCAAGTTTAATGTAAAAAATTCTCCGTTCAATTTTTAGCCAGGTTTTTGGAAAAAAATCCAGGCAATTGGATTGGCGAAAGCCGGGCGGGCGGCGGCGGGTGGGCAGCGGGCGGCGTCCACAATCAATGTTAAGTTTTCGTGTTTGAGTCCATTTCTTTGTTACTGTACCACCTAGGACCACCAAACTTTCACAGTTTCATAATCAAGGGGTGCCCACCACATATCACTATCCAACATGTTACTTTTTTTTTAACTTGACCCATTTTTTCCGCGCAGTCGACTTAGCCATTTTCAATGTTAAGTTTTCGCGTTTACAGTGTTAAGTTTTCGTGTTTAAGTCCATTTCTTTGGTACTTTACCACCTAGGACCACCAAACTTTCACAGCTTCATAATCAAGGGGTGCCCACCACATACAACTATCCAACATGTGACCATTTTTAGCCAGGTTTTTTTAAAAAAAATCCAGGCTATTGGATTGGCGAAAGCCGGGCGGGCGGCGTCCACAATCAATGTTAAGTTTTCGTGTTTGAGTCCATTTCTTTGTTACTGTACCACCTAGGGCCACCAAACTTTCACAGCTTCATAATCAAGGGGTGCCCACCACATATCACTATCCAACATGTTACTTTTTTTTTAACTTCACCCATTTTTTCCGCGTAATCGACTTAGCCATTTTCAATGTTAAGTTTTCGCGTTTACAATGTTAAGTTTTCGTGTTTAAGTCCATTTCTTTCGTACAGTACCACCTAGGACCACCAAACTTTCACAGCTTCATAATCAAGGGGTACCCACCACATATCACTATCCAACATGTTACTTTTTTTTTTAACTTCACCCATTTTTTCCGCGCAGTCGACTTAGCCATTTTCAATGTTAAGTTTTCGCGTTTACAATGTTAAGTTTTCGTGTTTAAGTCCATTTCTTTGGTACTGTACCACCTAGGACCACCAAACTTTCACAGCTTCATAACCAAGGGGTGCCTACCACATACAACTATCCAACATGTGACCATTTTTTTACCTTCCACCTATTATTTCTACGTAATTGACTTAGCCATTTTCAACGTTAACTTTTTAAAACTTTTTCGTTATACTATATCTCTGCAACTGCTTCGCCCATTACCTTGAAACTTCACATGGGTGTTTATCATCATCCATATTTTCCTAACCCCCAACCGTGCGGCCCCTGTGCGCAATGTCAAGGTCAAATTACTTTGAATTTATTTGTTAAAGTTTTTTTGTGTACTATATCTTTGCAACTGCTTCACCCATTACCTTGATACTTCAAATGGGTGTTTATCATCATTGTCGCACCCGCTTGCGGAATGCGCGATATCGTCGGCATTTTGGCATTCGTCCGTACGTCCGTGTGTCCGGTTAAATTTTCTTTCGTTAAGGTTTTTCCATCTACTATATCTATTTTTTTAGTGTCCATGCAGGCCACGGCCATTTAGTCTACAAAAACTGGGTATAATTATGTTATCCAAGTGTCCATGCTTGGAAAAAACATGGCCTTCGTGGCTTTGCCTCGTTTCTTGTTACCATATTGAAAGCATATGTACACATTTTTTCAATAAATATGTCAAGTTTCTTTTTATTCTGAGAATTGATATGATGACTTTTTCATTGGATGACATATTTTTGGAAAAGGTGTATAGCAATGATTTTTTGTGTGTTGGAATAAAGCATTACAAAGACAATAAAGTTTCATCTTTTAGTAATTAAATCTGTGTAATTCCCAATAAACAGAGTGCAGATGACATGAGATAAAGGGCCCTAAGTGTTTTGTGTCACTGTGGAACTTTCTCGATCAGCTGGAGCGCTCTTTTAAGACCAGAATTTTTTTTTTTTTATTGACATTGCAAATAGTGCAGATTCGCAAGGGGTATAGAAAATAGTGCAGATTCGCAATGTAATCTGAGTCTACGGTCTACACTGGTCGCAAAGAGCATATGACACATTTCGCGTGTGCTGTGTAGTTACCACGAGCTGCTACAATAGACCACAAGCTACAGTTACGAGTTTACAGCCTCGTTAAGTACTTATCAGATTATCTCAATTAATCGGTCGGTGGGTTCACACATAATGTGCCGATTATTTTATTTTCGTAATACAATGTAGTTACGTACGCGTATAATTAAATTGTGAACCATGCTATTGTAATGAGCTTGTAAAACAGCAAACATGTCTCGTATTTAGGTCGCATGTATTGAATATATTCTTAACTTTGTAATGCCGCTTATGACGTTAAAAAAACATGCCGCTTAGCGCATTACACGCATAGATAGCATAGCGCTTGTACAGAGCTCAAGTTAATGTGCGTAATTTGATCAATTTTGTTATTTCTTCCACACAAATGTCAAGTTGGGAGTCCGTTAGAATCGTCTCATTCTTGTGGCTCCGCATTTTGGGAACCAGAGCTGAACAATACTACCGGGAACCAGTCTATTGTAAACACGGTGTGATTTTGACACCCGCTTGAAACAACAACATTGACATTGGGCGCGGTGTATTTCTTGGATGACATCCTGACAGGTGACCGTGTTTCCGGTTTTCCGGGGTTATTTTAACGCTGAAATATGGTTTTGGGACTTGAAATGGCGTCCGAATTACGGAGTAGAGGGGTAGAAACTAATGTGTTTATATAGCAGAATATTCGGGACGTGGTCGTATGTTCGGTATAGCGCGAATTCCGGTAAAGAGGGGGTCCGGTTTTGAGGGGTTCCACTGTATATCTATTTTTGTCGCGCCTGCTCTAGCAGAGGCGAGACTATAGTCGTCGTATTTTCCGTCGTCGTCGTCCGGTTTTTTTGTAAGGCAAATGCGTTAAAGTTATTGTTTTTTCACAATATCTTTTTAACCCCTTGCCAGATATTGATAATATTTCACATCAATGTTTGTCTAGGGATGATGCTTCATTACGCACACCCCCACATCCAAATTATCAAGGTCAAGGTCATTTATTTACTTGTAATGTTCACCGGTTTTGTAACAGAAATACGTTAAAGTTATTGTTTTTTCACAATATCTCTTTAACCCCTTGCCAGACTTTGATAATATTTCACATCAATGTTTGTCTACGGATGATGCTTCATTACGCACACCCCCACATCCAAATTCTCAAGGTCAAGGTCATTTATTTACTTGTAATGTTCACCGGTTTTGTAACAGAAATGCATTAAAGTTATTGTTTTTTCACAATATCTCTTTAACCCCTTGCCAGACATTGATAATATTTCACATCAATGTTTGTGTAAGGATGATGCTTCATTACGCACACCCCCACATCCAAAGTCTGAAGGTCAAGGTCATTTATTTACTTGTAATGTTCACCGGTTTTGTAACAGAAAAAAGTTATTGTTTTTTCACAATATCTCTTTAACCCCTTGCCAGACTTTGATAATATTTCACATCAATGTTTGTCTAGGGATGATGCTTCATTACGCACACACCCACATCCAAATTCTCAAGTTCAAGGTCATTTATTTACTTATAATGTTCACCGGTTTTGTAACATAAATGCATTAAAGTTATTGTTTTTTCACAATATCTCTTTAACCCCTTGCCAAACATTGATAATATTTCATATCAATGTTTGTCTAGGGATGATGCTTCATTACGCACACCCCCACATCCAAAGTCTGAAGGTCAAGGTCATTTATTTACTTGTAATGTTCACCGGTTTTGTAACAGAAATGCGTTAAAGTTATTGTTTTTTCACAATATCTCTTTAACCTCTTTCCAGACAAATTCTGAAGGTTAAGGTAATTTATTTACTTGTAATTTTCACGGTCAAATGCCTCGGTAGGCGCGACACCGCTTCCGTGGCGGAATTCTTGTTTTAGTGTCCATGCCTCGCCCCAAGGCGCGACATACAGGCCACGGCCATCTAGTCTACAAAAAGTGGGTATAATTATGTTATCCAAGTGTCTATGCTTGGAAAAAACCTGGCCTTCGTGGCTTTGCCTCGTTTCTTGTTTTTAACTTGACCCATTTTTTCCGCACAGTCGACTTGCCATTTTCAATGTTAAGTTTTCGCGTTTACAATGTTAAGTTTTCGTGTTTGAGTCCAGTTCTTTGTTACTGTACCACCTAGGACCACCAAACTTTCACAGCTTCATAATCAAGGGGTGCCCACCACATATTACTATCCAACATGTTAGTTTTTTAGTCAGGTTTTTTGGAAAAAAATCCAGGCTATTGGATTGGCGAAAGCCGAGCGGGTAGGCGGGCGGCGTCCACAATCAATGTTAAGTTTTCGTGTTCGAGTCCATTTCTTTGTTACTGTACCACCTAGGACCACCAAACTTTCACAGCTTCATAATCAAGGGGTGCCCACCACATATCACTATCCAACATGTTACTCTTTTTTTTAACTCGACCCATTTTTTCCGCGCAGTCGACTTAGCCATTTTCAATGTTAAGTTTTCGCGTTTTCAATGTTAACTTTTCGTGTTTAAGTCCATTTCTTTGGTACTGTACCACCTAGGACCACCAAACTTTCACAGCTTCATAACCAAGGGGTGCCTACCACATACAACTATCCAACATGTGACCATTTTTTTTACCTTCACCTATTATTTCTACGTAATTGACTTAGCCATTTTCAACGTTAACTTTTTAACGTACGTCTGGTTAAAGTTTTCTGGTTAAAACTTTTTCGTTATACTGTATCTCTGCAACTGCTTCACCCAATACCTTGATACTTCACATGGGTGTTTATCATCATTGTCACACCCGCTTGCGGAAAGCGCGATATCGTCGGCATTTTGGCATACGTCCGTCCTTCCGTCCGTACGTCCGTGTGTCCGGTTAATGTTTTTTTGTTAAAGTTTTTCTACTATATCTATTTTTTGCGAAGTTCATGTGAGCTATTGTTACCGCAATGTGTCCGTCGTCGTCCGTGAACATTTTCAAACGTCTTCTCCTCCGTAACCATTGGGCCTATAGTCACCAAACTTCATGGTCATGGTCCTTAGGTAGGGGGATTACAAAATTGTTAAAATTACATCATTATGTAATCCAAGATGGCCGCCGTCTAAAAATAGCACAAATTCTTCAAAAATCTTCTTCTCAAGAACCGCCGACCGGATTTCGACAAAACTTGGTAGGACTGATCGATGTACAATGCTCTTTCAAAGTTGTTAAAATGGTGACCCTGGGGTCAAAAATGGGCTGGCGTGTGGGGTCAAATTGGGGTCAAATTTTATTTTTGACCGAATATGGTCTTGTCATATACAAAATTGAAGGTATCAACGAGGCGATCACTCTGGTGCATTTTTTTGTCGAAATCGGATGGTTAGGTCATCCAAGATGGCCGCCGAAAGGTCAAAAGGTCGTTCTTTTATTAGAGATTTCAAAATTCTTCTTCACATGAACCGCTTGGCCCATGGTAGCCAAACGTAAGAGTTATGGTCCATGGGTGAAGCCTTTTCAGATTTGTTAAAATGGAGGTCATCGCTAATCCAAGATGGCCGCCGTCTAAAAATAGCACAAATTCTTAAATCTTCTTCTCATGAACCGCTGGCCGGATTTCGATGAAACTTGGTAGGAATGATTGATATACAATGATCTTTCAAATTTGTGAAAATGGTTACCCCAGGGTCAAAAATGGGCGTGGCCCGTGGGATCAAATTTTATTTTTGACCGAATATGCTAATGTCATATATCAAATTGAAGGTATCGATGAGACGATTGCTCTGGTGCAATATTTGTCGGAATCGGATGATTATGTCATCCATGATGGCCGCCAAAAGGTCATTTATTCCAGATTTTGAACGTCTTTTTCTCAGAAACCACATGGCCGATGATGGCCAAACTTCATAGTAAGTTAAGATCCTTGGGTGAAGCATATTCAGATTTGGTAAAATGAGAGTCATTGCTTAATCCAAGATGACCGCCATCTAAAAATAGCACAATTTTTTTAAAACACATGAACTCAATGTCACATTCTCCTCTGGTGTTCATGGAGTCAGGTGAGCGAATTAGGGCCATCATGTCCCTCTTGTTAGCTCACCTGAGCAAAGCTCATGTGAGCTATTGTTATGGCAAAGTGTCCGTCGTCCGTCTGTCCGTCCGTGAATATTTTCAATCATCTTCTTCTCCCGAACTGCTGAGCCGATATTGGTTAAACTTCACAGGGATGATATATGGGTGATGCCATTTCAGATTTGTTAAAATGGAGGTCATCGACAATCCAAGATGGCCGCCATGGAAAAGTTGGTCAAATTCTTAAAAAAAATCTTCTTCTCACGAACCGCCAGGCCGATTTCGACGATACTGGGTATGAATGATCGATAGTTAGCGCTGTTTCAGATTTGTTTATTTGGTGGCCCGTGGGTCAAAAATGGGCGTTGCCCGAGGGTTCAAATAGGGGTCAAATTTTATTTTTAACCGAATATAGTCATGTAATATATCAAATCGAAGGTATTGACGAGACAATCACTCTGGAACATTTTTTGTCTAAATCATATGATTACGTCATCCAAGATGGCCACCGATAGTTCAAATGGTCATTCTTTTACTAAAGATTTCAAACGTCTTTTTTTTGTAAACTGCTTGGCCGATATTGGCCAAACTTAACTGTAATGGTCTGTGGCCGAAGCCTGTTCATTTTTGTTAAAATGGAGGTCATCACCAAATCCAAGATGGCCGACGTTGAGAAGTAGGTCAAATTCTTAAAAAATCTTCTTCTCACGAACCGCCAGGCCGATTTCGACGATACTGGGTATGAATGATCGATAGTTAGCGTTGTTTCAGATTTGTTCATATGGTGGCCCCTGGGTCAAAAATGGGCGTCGCCCGAGGGGTCAAATGGGGTAAATTTTATTTTTAACCGAATATAGTCATATAATATATCAAATCGAAGGTATTGACGAGACGATCACTCTGGAGAATTTTTTGTCTAAATCAGATGATTACGTCATCCAAGATGGCCACTGATAGTTCAAAAGGTCATTCTTTTACTAAAGATTTCAAACGTCTTTTTCTTGTGAACTGCTTGGCCGATATTGGCCAAACTTAACTGTAATGGTCTGTGGGTGAAGCCTGTTCATTTTTGTTAAAATGGAGGTCATCACCAAATCCAAGATGTCCGCCGTTGAAAAGTAGGTCAGATTGTCAAAAATCTCTTCTCATAAACACACCCCAGGCCGATTTCGACGAAACTTGGTGTGAATGATTGATAGTTAACGCTGTTTCAGATTTGTTCATATGGTGGCCCCTGGGTCAAAAATGGGCGTGGCCCGAGGGGTCAACTAGGGGTCAAATTATATTTTTGCCCGAATATGGTCATATAATATATCAAATCGAAGATATCGACTAGTCGATCACTCTGGAGCATTTTTTTGTCTAAATCAGATGATTTTGTCATCCAAGATGGCCACCGAAAGGTAAAAAAGCCTGTCCATTTTTGTTAAAATGGAGGTCAGCACCAAATCCAAGATGTCCGCCGTTGAAAAGTAGGTCAAATTGTCAAAAAAATCTTCTCACAAACCTCCAGGCTGATTTTGACGAAACTTGGTGTGAATGATTGATATTTAACGCTGTTTCAGATTTGTTCATATGGTGGCACCTGGGTCCAAAATGGGCGTGGCCCGAGGGGTCAACTAGGGGTCCAATTATATTTTTGACCGAATATGGTCATATAATATATCCAATCCAAGGTATCGACGAGACGATCACTCTGGAGCATGTTTTGCCAAAATCAGATGATTACGTCATCCAAGATGGCCACCGACAGGTCAAAAGGTTGTTCTTTTACTAAAGATTTTGAAGGACTTCTTGTGAACTGCTTGGCCGATATTGACCAAACTTAACTGAAATGGTTTGTTGGTGAAGCCTGTACATTTTTGTCAAAATGGAGGTCATCACCAAATCCAAGATGTTCGCCGTTGAAAAGTAGGTCAAATTGTCAAAAAATCTTCCTCTCACAAACCGCCAGGCCGATTTCGACGAAACTTTGTATGAATGATGGATAGTTAACGCTGATTCAGATTTGTTCATATGGTGGCCTCTGGGTCAAAAATGGTCATGGCCCGAGGGGTCAAAGTTTTATTTTTGACAGAATATGGTCATTTTATATTTCAAATCGAAGGTATAGCAGTAAATCACATGCACATTCGCAATATATGTTAGATCAGAAGGTACCAACAAATTCTGTGGAACATTTGAAGTTGTAAGTGAAGAGTCTTTGTGAAATCAAGATGACCACTATGGAGGCTTTTAGGTGAGCGATACAGGCCCATTTGGGCCTCTTGTTTTAGTGTCCATTTTTTGTTAAAGTTTTTTTGTGTACTATATCTCTGCAACTGCTTCACCCATTACCTTGATACTTAACATGGGTGTTTATCATCATTGTCGCACCCACTTGCGGAAAGCGCGATATCGTCGGCATTTTGGCATACGTCCGTCCTTCTGTCCGTACGTCTGTGTCCGGTTAAAGTTTTTTCGTTAAAGTTTTTCCATCTACTATATCTATTTTTTTAGTGTCCATGCCTCGCCCCAAGGCGCGACATGCAGGCCACGGCCATCTAGTCTACAAAAAGTGGGTATAATTATGTTATCCAAGTGTATGCTTGGAAAAAACCTGGCCTTCGTGGCTTTGCCTCGTTTCTTGTTAACCCTTGGACCGCTACTCGCAACAAATGTCTGCTGTTGCTTTTATATATTGCCTTATTTCTCAATAAAAACGTGTTGACAGCACTTCAGAATCATTTCCAATGCTGAGAAAAAACAACAAATGTTAAAAAATGTCTCTACTTATACTAATGAGGTGTCACAAATTTTTTTTTTGTTCATGAACAAAATTGTGTACACTTGGACTAGTCCATTTATATGTCGAGGGTGTTTTCTTTTCTAAATATTTTTTGAAAATTACTTGCAAAAAGTGCAGATCCTAAAATGAACATATCACAGTCCATTCCAGTTATTTAGGGTTGAAAGGGAACGGTGATTTTTATCCAAGGTGGATTGTTTCTTTACAGGCAGCAGTTATCTCTCCATCAGACGAGGATTCCCAAACATTCACCGTCAGCGCCATCAATGGGGAGGTGTTTAGGCTCAGGGGTGAGTAAAAACAAACATTGCTGTATATATTTGAGACACGCCATGTGATTTTGTACCTTCAGACATCTGCGTAATTTCATGAAATACATTTATAAAATTTACAATATGTTGCGTAAATGGCGTCTGAAGTTGACAACATTTTCAGAGTACATGCTGAAAATGTTGTCACTTTTTACCTTTATTTATGAAAAAATTTGTAAAGTTTGTAAATATATATAATAAAATTATGCAGATGTCCAAAGTCGTGTTGGTCCGTTTAAAGTGCGCCGAATCCAAAGGACTCCTTGCAACTTTAAACACGCCAATGTTTTCGTACTACAGTAAATGCAACAGCCCATGGTTTACTTATATTTACAAATGTTCTGATAGTTTCAAAAATTTAAATACATGTAGTCAAATATTGCGTTAAAATTATAATCATCTTGTTTTACGTCATTTTGTCACAATTCATGGAACATTGTGCCTTTATTGACAACGTCGTGGAACTTAATGATGTCAGACAAACATTAACAAATCATTAACTGCGTGATGTCACGTGGGATATAAGCGCAATTCTTTGAATGGGCAATTCTATTATAATGTAAGAACCAGGGCTTCTAAAATTTCAGAATGCCAATCGGTCCAGACCACAGGTGACGGGAAAAAAAATCTCAGACATCCTCTGAATCGCGAGACAATCACCTTCACTACAGCCTACTTCCAGAAATTAATTTGCCTATATCTGTACCATATTTTAATCCTGATTGGTTTAATGAAAAATTGTGAGTGAAATGTAAGGAAATGTTTATTTAACCAGGTGAGCTGATTATCTTGAAATAATGCCCTCGTGATTGGGTCCTACTGCTAAATAATCTTGGTTCGCTAAGAAATGGAGGGCCGTGGCGTAATGGTTAGTGTGTCGGACTACTGATCCAAGGGTCGTGGGTTCGAGCCTGACTAGCGGCGTGCGTTGTGTCCTTGAGCAAGACACTTTATCCACACTGCTCCAGTTCACCCAGCTGTAAATGGGTACCGATAATTCGTAGTTGCTCTGTAAATACGAATTACCGGCTTCTCTCAAAAAGTCTCTACCTCCGTTCATTCTCCCATTCTTGGGAGACGGCATGCAAGGTCATAGAGCCAGTGCCGCCGTTAAATATAAGCAAAAAAAAAAAGGTTCGCTAAGCTCACTCGTTTATTTAGCGTAAGGACACACTCACTCACGCATTATTTCACGATAATCAGTTTACCTGGTTAAATAAACGATATGTGTTGCATACTAGAATTTGTAAATATTGAACAGTAATGATTTGCTGGTGGTTGATCTCAGTACAAGCTGTGAATAAAAGGATGGGTTAAACAACTACTGTCTGTTTTGTGTAAACCTGTTCATTTCTGAGGGCTACATGAACACTGAAAAAAGTATTTTTTTTGTGCTTATATTTCTTTTCAGCAAAATTTCAGCAAGAGTCAACCATTGACTTTACTATACAAACAAAAATGCTTAATACCCTCCCAGAATTTAACTTTGGCTAAAATGTAGAATATCGGAAAAAAACATCATGTAAAAAAATGCTCATTTATTAATTTTTCCAAATATTAATAATCGTGAAATAATATTATTTTTTCAATATATAGGGTAGGTGAAATAAATCGTTTGGTTTTGTCAAACAGATAGTAGTACCCGTCATCTGGGTGGTGCAAATTTTCGATGTAACCACTTGGTCAAGTTGCATTCGTCACAACAAATCCGGTCCATATCAACATTATTAACTTGGTTATATTTAGCACACAAGCTGATGTCTAGTTACTTCTGGTACTGTGTGGGCATTTTTGGTGCTGAAACATG
This sequence comes from Conchocele bisecta, assembly GCA_029237695.1. Lineage (NCBI taxonomy): Eukaryota > Metazoa > Mollusca > Bivalvia > Lucinida > Thyasiridae > Conchocele > Conchocele bisecta. Next base: position 90,065,601 of record CM055273.1, read on the forward strand.
AACCTCTTTCCTGTGTTCTTCTTTTTGATATTCATGGAATCCATTATATCTCTGGTGAATTGCTTGAGGAAGACAAGCACTGGTGTTTTTTTCAATATGACATGAAACAAGTCAGTTAGTACACAAACTTTCACCACAACATTATCCATGCACAATTGAACATTATCATTTATACCCCCCGCAACGAGTTGAGGGGGGGTATACTGGAGTCAGGTTGTCCGTCCGTCCGTCCGTCCGTGCGTCCGTCCGTCCGGATAAACTTAACATCAGAGAAATATTGTTATAACTTCTATTTCCTTCATCTAAAATGCTTGATATTTCACACATGCATTCCTGTAAGGCTCTACTACCATGCTGTGCCAAATCCACGACCGTCCAACCCCGCAGATCCCAAGGTCAAGGTCAATTACTTAGTCCGTAAACTTAACATCAGAGAAATATTCTTATAACTTCTATTTCCTTCATCTAAAATGCTTAATATTTCACACATGCATTCCTGTAAGGCTCTACTACCATGCTGTGCCAAATCCACGACCGTCCAACCCCCGCAGATCCCAAGGTCAAGGTCAAATACTTAGTCTCTTTACAAAACTTAACATCAGAGAAATATTGTTATAACTTCTATTTTCCTTCATCTAAAATGCTTAATATTTCACACATGCCTTCCTGTAAGGCTCTACTACCATGCTGTGCCAAATCCACGACCGTCCAACCCCCGCAGATCCCAAGGTCAAGGTCAAATACTTAGTCTCTTTACAAAACTTAACATCAGAGAAATATTGTTATAACTTCTATTTCCTTCATCTAAAATGCTTAATATTTCACACATGCATTCCTGTAAGGCTCTACTACCATGCTGTGCAAAATCCATGACCGTCCAACCCCCGCTGATCCCAATGTCAAGGTCAAATACTCTTTACAAAACTTAACATCAGAGAAATATTGTTATACCTTCTATTTCCTTCATCTAAAATGCTTAATATTTCACACATGCATTCCTGTAAGGCTCTACTACCATGCTGTGCCAAATCCACGACCGTCCAACCCCCGCAGATCCCAAGGTCAAGGTCAAATACTTAGTCTCTTTACAAAACTTAACATCAGATATTGTTATAACTTCTATTTCCTTCATCTAAAATGCTTAATATTTCACACATGCCTTCCTGTAAGGCTCTACTATACCATGCTGTGCCAAATCCACGACCGTCCAACCCCCGCAGATCCCAAGGTCAAGGTCAAATACTTAGTCTCTTTACAAAACTTAACATCAGATAAATATTGTTATAACTTCTATTTCCTTCATCTAAAATGCTTAATATTTCACACATGCATTCCTGTAAGGCTCTACTACCATGCTGTGCAAAATCCATGACCGTCCAACCCCCGCTGATCCCAATGTCAAGGTCAAATACTCTTTACAAAACTTAACATCAGAGAAATATTGTTATACCTTCTATTTCCTTCATCTAAAATGCTTAATATTTCACACATGCATTCCTGTAAGGCTCTACTACCATGCTGTGCCAAATCCACGACCGTCCAACCCCCGCAGATCCCAAGGTCAAGGTCAAATACTTAGTCTCTTTACAAAACTTAACATCAGAGAAATATTGTTATAACTTCTATTTCCTTCATCTAAAATGCTTAATATTTCACACATGCATTCCTGTAAGGCTCTACTACCATGCTGTGCAAAATCCATGACCGTCCAACCCCCGCTGATCCCAATGTCAAGGTCAAATACTCTTTACAAAACTTAACATCAGAGAAATAAGTTATAACTTCTATTTCCTTCATTGAAAATTCTTATTATTTCACTTGTGCATTCCTCTAAGGTTTGTACTATCATGCTGTCACAAATCTACGAGTGTCCAACCCCTGCTGCTCCCAAGGTCAAGGTCACATACTCTTTACAAAACTTAACATCAGAGAAATATGTTATAACTTCTATTTCTTTCATGGAAAATACTTAATATTTCATATGCTGTGACAAATCCCCGCTGATCTCGAGGTCAACGTCACATACATACCGTATAACCTTGGCTTAACGCCCCCCTCCTAATAAACGAAACGCCCCCCCCCCCCCCCCCAAATAAAAAAAAAAAAAAAATCCTTATTTGTGTTTGAAATTGGCGGTCCTTGGTAAAAAACCTTTTTTTTTTTTAACGCCCCCCCCCAAATAATTTTTTTTTTTTTACCAATGACCGCCAATTTCAAACACAAATAATCTTTAAATCTTTATTTGTGTTTGAAATTGGTGGTCCTTGGTAATTTTTTTTTTTTTTTTTTTTTTTTTTTTTTTTTTAATGCTAATAACAACCCCCACCACCCCCCCCCCCCCCCCCAAATAAAAAAAAAAAAACAAATAATTTTTTTTACCAATGACCGCCAATTTCAAACACAAATAATCCTTAAATCCTTATTTGTGTTTGAAATTGACGGTCCTTGGTAATTTTTTTTTTTTTTTTTTTTTTTTTTTTTATTTTTTTACTGGCTAATAAACGCCCCCCCCCCCCCCCCCCCCCCCCCCCCCCCAATAAAAAATAAAAATAATAATAATTTTACCAATGACCGCCAATTTCAAACACAATAATCCTTAAATCCCTATTTGTGTTTGAAATTGACGGTCCTTGGTAATTTTCTTTTTTTTTTTCTTTTTTTTTTTTTTTCTTTTTTTTTTTTTTTTTTTTTTTTTCTTTTTTCTTTTTTACTGGCTAATAAACGCCCCCCCCCCCCCCCAATAAAAAATAAAAAATAATAATAATTTTACCAATGACCAAAAAAAAAAGTAAAAAAAAAAGAAAAAAATTACCAAAGACCGCCAATTTCAAACACAAATAAGGATTTAAGGATTATTTGTGTTTGAAATTGGCGGTCTTTGGTAATTTTTTTATATTTTTTTTATTTTTTTTTATTTTTATACTGCTAATAAACGCCCCCCCCCCCCCCCCTTTTGTAAAATGTAACGCCTCCGGGGGCGTTAATTCGAGGTTATACGGTAGTCTCTTTACAAAACTTAACATCAGAGAAATCGGTTATAACTTCTATTTCCTTGCTCGGATCTGCTTCACATTTCACACACTCATTGCTCCAATGGACCTCTACCACCCTGTGACAAATTCACGTTCATGCCGCTCGCGCTAATCCCAGAGTCAAGGTCACAAGCCCACACACTTGGAAATTTGTACATATTTTAGGGGTACCTGGCCCACGCGGGGGGTATATTCCGTAAGCCTCGCTTACTGACCAATCTAGTTTATATTGTCATGGTTGAATCTGTTATATGTATTCAAGTTTAATATCACTGAAGAGAGAAGTGAAACATTGATACATGTATGCTGCTTAGCATCACTTTCTAAAGTGTCCAACTCATGATATTCAACCACTATTTCTCTTACTGCCTCATCTACTTCTCATCAGTTGGCACGTCGCCGCTGTCTTGTTCATCATTTACTTTACATGTGTCACTTTCTGACCTGAAAATATAATAATTAAAAGTGTATTATTATAACAGTAGATTTCTGAGTATTTGCCAAGGTCATGTTAATAATGGCAGCATGAGTATGTTCCAAATGCTTACATGTATCAAGTGTGCAAATAATGAAGCAATCCATCATGTAATATTAAAGCTGGGGTCCCATATGCCAGGTTATAATATAGCGATACAAATATTTCTGTATATTGAATATTCTGTAGATATGTTTGTTTGGTGTTTAACGGCCCATCAACAGCTAAGGTCATTTAAGGCCGGATCAATGGGTTTAGTACTAAATCCCATATATTACCTGTACAAGTACATGTACAAATGGGGGAAAATCCCTAAATCAGAACTGAATATTTACAATCAAAATTCTATATATTCAGCCCTGAAATCAAAATAATCCTGATCTGATGCCAGGTCCTCGCCACACCAGAATCACTTGGCCCCCTCCCAAAAGTAGTAGGATCAGTAATAATCTTACTAATTTTATAAAGGGCAATAACCCAATTCAACTCCCAGGTAATTATGTAGATATGACATTTTCCGGCAAAATAAACATTCATTCACCATTGCCCCATGTATTGATTGGCATTATTATACATTTTATATCAGATGTAAATTTCCACACTGATATCAGGGGCGATAACTGTGTTTCCTTAAAATGCTAACAGACATTACAGTATTTACTATTTATTCTCTGTTTGTATTTACTTTATAATCTGTCGAAAATATGATTTTTTCAAGCGACACATTTAATTAGTATAAATAATTAAACAAGAAATGCGTCTGTCGAACGCGGATGCCACCTGCAACATATTTGAGAAACTGTGACAATGTGTTTAACCGAAAAGTGTGACGGACGGACAGACGGACCAAACACTATATGCCACCCGTTTCTTCGAAACCCGGTGGCATAAAAATATCATGCCTCATTTGCATATGAAAATAGCCTGATACTAACAGTAAAATAAATATTACTAAATGATAATATCTGTATAGAGGTTACTCGTAATTTTTAGAACTGGTAGAATAGCGACACAATTATACACTTATTTAATCCTATAAGAACATTTTGTGCATACCATGTGAAGATCAAAAAGGCCATGGTCACGTTAATGGGGGGGGGGGGGCAGGGGGGGGGGGGGGGTTGTGTTCAAAATGCTCACATGTATCAAGTAATATTAAAGTTATATATGATGATGAAGAAACTGGTACGTGTTTCTGCAACATGAGTGTGTTCAAAATGCTTAGATGTATCCAGCGTCCAATTATTGAAGCAATCCGTAAAGAACTAAATATATCATGATAAAGAACTTGTACAAACGTTTTGACATTGCGACGACTATAGTAACGCCTTCTGCTAAAGCAGGGGCAACAAAAAGCATGGGCTGTTGCATTTACAGTGGTGTGTAAAACATTTTGCCGGCTTAAAGTGTCGAGTCCAAAGGAATCCTCACAAGCTTTAAACGGTTTCACAAACTTTAAACAGACCAAATGATTTACAGTAAACTTAACAGCCCATCGTTTATTACTTACGACAATTTAAAGTTGGGGTCTCATATGTACGGCTTTCATCAGTATAACTACATATGAATAACAAGGCTTATAACTTTGGTCGGACACGGCCTCGTGTCATAACAAAATAAAACTTTCCACTACAATATTGACATTAGAGCCCTAAACACATTATTTCAGTTGTTATGATACGAGGTAGTGTCAAACTTAGGATAATCGGCTGTAATTTGATATTCTTTGCATAATTATGTTCTAACTATGCTATTTCAGCAAGATAACAATACTTCTCAAATGAAAATGTGTATTTTCCGCCAAAATATTTACATTATCGTTAATAAAATTGCGAAATTTGTTATGATACGAGGTCGTGTCCGACCAGTTATGAGCCTTGTTTTTCATACATGTATGTAGTTATACCGATGAAAGCTGAAATACGCCAAATGCCTGTGCCATATGTTAGGCACTCCATTTTCTTTATAGGAATTAAATAAGTGTATAATAGTGTAACTATTCCACCAGTTTGAAAATGACGAGTGCCACATAATACAGACAATAATCATTTGGTAATCTTTACTAACAGTGACGCGTGTTTGTATAATGTATATGGTTATTTTGCTATGCCAATGAGGCAGGACATTTCAAAAAGTTGATTTGTACAACTATTAGCCATATGTTATGCATGATTCGCTTTGTTTTATAAAGTATCATGTGTGACATGCATATAAAAATGTTTATTTAACTAGATGAGATTATTATCTAGAAATGGGTGTCAGAGGTCCGTCAACTGGAGGTTTCGTCAACTGAGAGGTTTCGTCAACTATGCGTCCGGTTCGTCAATTAGGCAATTTAGAGTAAAACTCGCTAATGACCGGCACGTGCCATACAATTGATCAGATAATTGATGGTCATTAAAGTGGATAATAATGACAGATATTTGTTGATATTTCAAAGTATGTTTAGTTGTATATGGGCATTTAAAGGTAGATATTTTACGAACATTTTAAAGTATCTTTAGGTGTATATTTTGTGTATTAATTTGTATAATCACCCGCTTATTCAGCATTTGTGAGCCATGAACAGATACACAATATGTTGAATAGAAGACATACGCTAGCATAATTTCGGCATGTTGGGCATATTTTTGGAAATTCATACTATTTACATGTAGATGTAATGTAATAAGTTATAAAACTATTTATTTATGGAAAGTCATACTATTTACGATCATGAAATACAGTTACACTATAATATTAATAAAATATAATGAAAACATACCAGTATCACATTTCCTATGGTGCCACCGACTGCAGCCGTCGCAGCATATAGTCATTTGACGGTAATAATTACTAAACGCTCAAAGGTCAACAACTACTTGGTGAAAATGCGAAATTCAATTAGCCGAGGTGTGATCAATACCATTCAACTATAATCGCCTAATTGACGAACCGGTAACCAGTTGACGGAACCACTCGACTTTTCACTCTACTTTGCCTAATTGACGAAACCTCCAGTTGACGGAACCTCCTGAATTCTCTAGAAATAATGCCCTTGTGATTGCGTTCTACCGTTAAAACAAACTGGGTTCGATACGCTCACTCGTTTGTTTTGCGTAAGGATAAAATCATTGGTGCATTATTTCACGATAATCAACTCACCTGGTTAAATTAACGGTATGTCATTCATGATTGCAATATTTATGGGAATGATTGTGGTGTCACTGGTGTGGGTCATAAACATTCTGAGAGGGAGAGATGATTGGCAATGACAATTGTAAGGAATGTGGGTGAGATCTGCCAGAACAAAATGTGGCCAAATCACGGTGGGTTATTCAGAAAAATAAAGTGGGGTGGATGTGATGTAACTGCACATAATCCGCTTTATATGCAACAGGTTGCTCTATATCTTATGTAGTGCAATGTAATTAGAGTAGCTGAGAAAATATCGGCTCTACGGATGTGTTTTACTATTTCATCTGTCTTTTATATTTTCTGTATCCGTGAGCTGAGATTTTCTAAGCTATTAATAGAGTTATGTACTCAGAACAAGATGTGATGTACCCGCTACTAATCCACACTGAAGGTTACATCACAATATAGAGATAGATAGCCGTGCCAGACTGCGAAAGAAGAAAAAATAATTTCTTTGTGTGTGCATCACACCGTGCGTGTGTGGGGGGGGGGGGTGGAATGTGTGTGTCATCAGTAAATTAAATAAAGGGGGCGTTTCCTTATGTAAATGTTGCTTTTAGGGATGTGGGGGCTGGGAGATGGGCGGTAGTTATACGAGTTATAGTCAGATAACTGCACCAATGATATAATAATCTTGCCATGCTTACCGAATCGTAAACACAACCAGTCAACACAGCCTCAGTCATAGCACTATGGCTTTCACTACCGTTACTATAGCAAAGAAAATAATAAATGAAAAAAGTCAGATAATGAAAAATAGAAGTTAAACATGATATAGTGACATGGCATGTTAGTCTATCTCAGTCACAGCAGGCGATGCCTGTAGTGCAGGTCAGTGCGGCTTTCTTCTTCCCTTCTTTTCCCGCTGATGAAAGATGTGTGTAACAGAAAATGGTTTTCCGCTGACCGCCGACATAAATATTATGACCAGTCGCGGCAGCAAACGCTTCCAATTATCGTAAATTCATTACATTTTAACTTGTGATGTTCCCGCGATCTAGCAACATATACGGCTCACTTGATTTACAATTTCAAACTGCCGGTTTACTCCGTGGGTCGGGCGCGAGTGTTACCGATACATATGAATTTTAAAAATGAAAAATTCTATTTATTTTTTACTTGGTTTCAGCCAAATACATTTTTATATTGCATCTTTGTTACAATATATTTCTAGAACGGACTCTAATACGCAATCCGCTACGAACAACACAACACTTGCTTACTTGATTTGAGGACATTCCATCTCAAATCGTGGATGTCAGTAAAACAAGTGTACCATACGCCGCCATCCGGTCGCTCATCAACAGCAGCCAACCAGAACACGACTTACAATTCACTGCGGATTGGTCTCCATGCCAGCAGTAAACATATTCTATTTTTGTAAATCAGGGTAAATCAGGGACCGTCGATAACGACGACTTTTTTTTTAGGCCTGATTGGTTGACAAAACTTACCTGTATCGCAAGCACAGGGCATTTTTAACACGGTAAACGGCTCTGTGACGCTGATTAATGTATTTTTAACAATAATCAACGTAAATTCTTACAGTCCGGTGACGATTTCTATAATTTCAAGGGATTTGAATAACCTGTTGATTTACTTTTGCTTTTGAAAAAAAGCTGCTGTTTACCTGTTGTGCACCTTGTATCTATAAGTACCAACAGACTATCAGATTAGTTGTTCCCATCACCTGTGGTCCAGACGTAATTGTTGGCCCGAAGGAGCCGGTACGATTAGTGCCCCCCCCCCCCCACCCATGTTTTGTCCACTCCCCCTCTTAAGAAACTGAAAATCTGTCGGCTATTCGGCGCAGACAAAATTAGGTTACATCTCGCCTAAGTTTTGTGCTCTCTGCAGTTTATCTGAAGCGAAGACACTTCGTGTAAACATAGAAAATATATATTTTATGGTCAATGTACTATATTTATCGATTTTTGTAATGGAAAAGTCGTGTTTGAAACATTTAATACACACATGCTCTTCGATGCGATGTCATAAATCGGCTGTTACATCAATTGAACACATAAAATAAAATAGTTAATCAAGTTTTAAAATGGTAATGTTTTACCATAATTCTGGTGTACCAGCATACACAAACAATTATTAACTGTTAGGGAAGCAAGATGATTGTATTTTGTCAAGTAAATAACGATAATATCAACTAGCCACAACTATAAAGAGGTAAATGGAACAGCCGTTACCTGGCAATTGCCAGCTGATCAGGTAAATCAATATCTGTAGCCTATTTCACCAACATTGCAAAGTATACTTTTCTAGCAAAGTATACTTTGAGGGAGTAATCATTTATTTTTCCCGAAATGCATTATGTCATATAGAACTAACGACTGCATATATTTGATGATTAAAAGTAGGCAGATTTATTATACTGAAATGGCTGTGATAATGTAATAAATTCAGTATAATAAAAATTAATAAAATATTGAAAATTTCTCCCTCAAAGTATACTTTGCTAGATAAGTATACTTTGCAATGTTGGTGAAATCGGCTACTGGTAACACGAGGCACGTGACAGCTGTGTACGTATTGCGCCGCTAATCGGGATATTAACTCACAGGCAATTGAAGTTCCCTCTCCACATTCAGAGCCCCCCCTCCCCCCATACTATTATAAATATATCTATATACGTACTAGTCGGACCAGATTGAGTTCAATCGCCTGTGGTTAACTTCACATGTCACACCAATAAACCAGTGAGATGTGTATTATTTTGGGCATTCGGAGCGTGGATTGAGAAATAGCAGCCGGATTTCATTATTTTCGGACCGAAATTTTAAGGATAGTTTGCAAATCTCAATCGTCTGAGATTTCAAAATTCGGTCCAGAACCGACAAACTGAACATTTTAGAAGCCCTGGTAAGAACAGTGTACATATTATGCCAGTAAAACCCGGTGTTTGTCCACAGCTGTGGATGCCAAGGAGAGACAGATGTGGGTGGACCGACTACGGACCACGGCCGAGTACCAGACCACCCAGACAGCCCAGACAACACAGGTACATCTCCAGGAGAAAGCTAGTGTTACTACTCGGATGAACAAAACTTCAGTAAGCAAGAACCCACTCTTTCAATGTTTCCAAAACGTTCCCAGGAACTGCAAAATTGTTAAGTTAATCATCGCCACAAGTGACCGAGTGCCAAAATCATGTCAGACCAAGATGACAATGAAAAACTGCTTTTTGCTTCACATGTTAGAGTTTCTACAACATGAGCATGTTTTAACGGTTCTGTGTTATGTTATACTTTGACGGACTGTGGAAAAGAGGTTAGGACACTGAACTTCAATATCAGAGGTTGTGAGTTCAATCACCGCCCCAAGTTTGAAAAATACTTTCATAGTATTTCCATCCATCTGTCCATTCGGATGAGACTTGAAACCGAGGTCTTGTCCCTATAAGACCGTAGCTGTTCGAGTTTATCAATGTAGGGAACATGTACTTGTAGACGTATTTGTTTGGTTCCGGGATTAGTCTGATTAACTGGATTAGTTACACAATGTCTTATAATTCCAGCACAAAAATATTTACACAATTCCCTAACATTTGATTGGCCCGTAGCAAGTCTCTGTCCAAAATTGATATCCCAGTTAACTCCCACGCCAAACTACTTTCCGTAACCGTGATGCGCAGTTAAAATAATTCTTAAGAAAACGGAAAATAAACACATTTTCTTGATGAATTTATTTAAAATGCTGGAATTATAAGGAATGAATGGCCTTTTTGTGGAATTTATCGGGGTATAAACTTGGAAAAGTCGCGGGAATACTGGACGAAGGCCTTCCTTCATTCCTATAATCTGTATCTAATATGTAACTGTGACTGGTGAAATAGGGTTTTATGGGATTTGTGACCAGTGTAGTTCCTGATCAAATAGCACACTCCTGTCACCGGATAACAATCTATATTGCTTGCTAGACGCATGCCATGTGTAACTAACGGTGCAGATTCTGATCAGACTGTGCGGATGCATAGGCTGATCTGGATCTACACTGGTCGTAAAACCCATAAGCCCTATTTCTCCAGTCACAACCACATATATGGTACTGTACATATACTGTTATCTAATGTTTGCAACATTGTTTATTTTTTCAAGAAAAGAAAGGTAAGTGTTTGATCCAACTGTGTATGGATGTATCGGTTTGGGATTGCAGTTGTACAGTTGGTTACGGGTTGGCTGGTTTGCTATAGCATACTATATACCTAATATGTGGTTCCGACTGGAGAAATGGGGCGTGTCACTTCTGTGGTCTGTCATATTTCTGGTCTTCTGGCACCCTGCTGTGACCTGATTTCTGAAGGTTCAGCTTGAATTCCTATATATGTTTTAATGTTTATGCCGCACTGTCTTATCAAATTACCACTCATCCAGATTGAAAATTCACTCGCCAATACGAGCTGATGAGTGGATTTGTCGAGGCCTCGAGTTGTTTCACTGGTGGAAGGCAAGGCAGTGCAGAATCTGATCAGACTCGGCAGATGTGTGATCAGGAACTGCACTGTTCGCCATTCCATCAGTGAAACACCAGTCATGCTTCTAACAAGCAATATAGATGGTTATCAGGCTATCGGATGGTGTTATTTGATCAGGAGCTACACTGGTGATAAATGCCATAAGCCCCATTTCTCCAGTCATATCCAAATATATGGGCCACACTTGGTACATGTGGACATGTGTGAAATGCTCACGCAACCATTGACATGACCTTGACATTTTTTTTCCTTCACAAGGTCCGACACCGAAAAAGACTTATTTTATTTTTGTGTCAAAAAGTTTAGTTTCCACTAACTGATTTTAGCCCAATCTGGTATGGGCTTGAACTAGACATGGCAAAATTTGACCTGACCTACATTTTCGGCTTCTATGATTTAGTTATTTTCAACGTTACGTTTTTGTGTGTATCTGTTGGTCCATTTGCCACTCATGGCAACTACAACCAAGAAATGTCGAAAACATCATCAGCAAATGGTGTACACCAGAAACTTCTGTACGCCATATGACCTACATTTGACCATGACATACGGTAAGGTTAAGGTATTGTGTTTAAATCTTTACAAACACCTGGCCTCTGGATTTGCCTCGTTTCTGTTTTATGGTCGAGTATGCCAGGAGGCATACCCATGTTTTACAAACATAGTCTCTAGTTTCTTTTCAATTGGGATTTTTTTCCAATTTGGCACGAAAAACGGCCCCTGGTATTTGAGAGGCATGGGCCTTGGCAGATTAACTGTCGATCCAAAATGCCTTTGCTCCAAAATGCCTTTACTCCAAAATGCCTTTGCTCCAAAATGTCTTTACTCCAATGCCGTTACTCCAAAATGCCTTTGCTCCAAAATGTCTTTACTCCAAAGTGCCTTTGCACCTCTCCCTTGTGTATCACCCATTTCCTAAACATGTTCACAAAACAGTGCTTGCACAGCTACCGATATTCTGTACTAGCGTACTGACAAATCTGGTCATGGTTCCAATGTATGCCATCTTATGGTATATACATTTGGGCACCCACTGGGCAAAAGGGGTCTTGGCATTTGTGCTAGCTAGACAACTAGACATCCCCCCCCCCCCCGGTTCCCCAAATGCTGGATAAGCCCCTGTAAAGTGTCCATATTGCAATCAATGGATATATATTCTTATCATGGTGTGACTATGGGGATGCTCAGAGTGATCAGGATCTATGTGTGACTAGTCACGACAAAGGGGGCTTTCCCGCTTAGTGAATGTGACCAGTGTAAGACCAGATCAGTCTGATCAGGCCGACACTGTTGAGTTTGTAGAACGTTCCTGGTGTCACCATATCTAGGTTATTCTAATTTCAGGGCTGAATATATTTTTTCTAGATGTAAATATTCCGTTCTGATTTTGGGATTTTCCTGCCAATGCAGCAGGTTAAATACGGGATCAGACCTTGATTTTTTTCTAGGGCCCCCCCAGTAGCTTTAGCTAAATTTTCAGGGCCCCCCTATTCCATCATAGATATTTTGCGAGGCCCCCCCGCCCCACCTATGCTCCCAACTCAACCCCACCCCATGTAAACTGGCCATTCGGATGGTAATATATTCAATTGCATGATGCTTATCATCATCATCATCACTCTTTATTACAGTACAGTTTATTGCAGTACATGTATCTATATAATCTCGATCTAGACTATACATGTAGCAGTTTTGCAAGCAGTGTAGATCCAGATGAGCCGTCTCATAAGGATCTACTCTATTTGCGTAGCTGATCCGAGGGTAATAACATTGCTACCATCAAAATCGTACCAAATGTTCAGCACAGTGGCGGATCCAGGATTTCACCAAGGGGGGGGGGCCCACATGGAACTTGAAGGAGGTATGCTCGTTCGTGGACTGAGCGGTGCGAGGGAGTTGGCTAGGGGGGTCCGGGGGCATGACCCCCCCCGGAAATTTTTTGAATTGACGAAGCCATTTCCTGCATTCTACGCTGAATATTTTGTAAATAAAATAAAAAAAAATCGGGATATGCTCGTTCGTTGACTGAGCGGTGCGAGGGAGTTGGGTAGAGGGGTCCGGGGGCATGACCCCGCCAGAAATTTTTTGAATTGAGGAAGCCATTTCCTGCATTCTACACTCAATATTTCGTAACAAATCGGGATTTCTGAAGGGGGGGGGGTCCCCCCCCATGAATCCGCTACTGCAGCATGTCCAGTTCTTGGACTTGGTATTTACCCTAATTATTCAGACACTATTTTGGGGCAATCCAAATACTTTTTGTTAAAAAGGATCTAAACTGTGTATGATAGATGTGTGACTGACTGAATGGCAACCAGTGTAGACCCTGATCAGAGTGCACGGATGTGTTTGAAGGCCCCCCCACCTCCATGAATTATTTAAAAAAATTTGGAGGCACCACCCCCCCCCCCCCTCAATATCTGTGAAAATTTTCGACCCCCCCCCCCCCCCCCCTCTGGCGCAGTCGATATTTTCGGGCCCCCCCCCGTCATTTCATCCAGCCCCCCCCCCACCCCCCCCCCTCCGGCGATAAATAATGACCAGTCCCTTAGCTGTTGATGGGCCGTTAAACACCAATAAACAAACTGATACAGGTAATTCTCATTATCTCGAAGTTGACGACTGAGCGAAATATATCGACATATCTGAACTTCGAGATAAAAATTCGGCAAAATCGATTTTACTTTACTTCCGGGTTTTCATAAATCGCGCATTTTCTAATAACGAAATGCGCATGCGTTGTTACTAAATATACCGCATATGCATGACACAATTTCCGGTACACAACATTTGTTTTGCAAATCATACCCAATACACATCAATGAATAAGTGTTACATCTAAAAGTCAACGCTCGCTGTCTTTTCTGACGATGTTATTATTCAATCGCAAAATGCAAAACCCACATTTCGTCCCCAAACCATAACTGACCTAGACTCGTCGGCCACAAACAAATTCGGCCCAAGTTGAATCAAATCGGCGCTAAGAAATGTCAAGTTCAATTGACTTGATTGCCACGCCGTTTATTTCATCTTCATGTTAAAGTGATCCAAGATCACATTGATTAATTGGTTAATTATTGTTTAAGTGAATTAATTTAACATGTTTGTGCAACGTTTAACACATTTTAGAGGCGGTGTTTTTGAATTCTATTGACGTGTGAAAACTTACTTGAGATAATCTCTCTGAATCAGACTTGGTGGTGCCAGGTGCTTATTTTTCACATCGAGTTATCAGAATACAAATATGAAGGAAACATGCTATCGGGTCTCTATTTCCACCTCGACATAACTGAAATATCGACATTTCCGATATCGAGTTATCAGGAGTAAAATACATGATCTATATAGGGAATTCGGCCGGGACCTCGGACGCATATCGAGATAAGCAGGTATATCGAGATAAGCGATATCGAGATAAAGAGAATCAGCTGTATTTCTAAAGCTACATTTACAAGTGTGCTCGTTTCCGACACAATCTAATGTACACTTCTCAAAGACTCACTAAACCTCCTTGTCTCATGTCATGTGACAAGGTCTTATGTGTGGCTGTGACTGGAGAACTGATGCTTAGGTGATTTGTGACCAGTGTAGCTCGAGATCAAATACCACACTCTTGTAGCCCGATAACAATCTATATTGCTTGTCAGAAGCATGAGAGATGTTTCATTGGTGGAATGGCTAACAGTGCAGATCCTGATCAGACTGCGCATGCACAGTCTGATCTGGATCTACACTGGTCGCAAAACCCATAAACCAAATCTTCTCCAGTCACGTACACTCATTTGCTACAATATAGTTGCTATCGCCCACTGGGAAGACCTACGGCTTGTATGTGACAGTTGGATCTGGTTATACCCCTTATGTGAGTATTACGATTATTCGTAAACCTATCTTAAGGGAAGGGGCCAAGTGACTTTGGTGTGGTATGGACCTGGCACCAGGTCAGGTTATTCTAATTTCAGGGTTGAATATATTTTTTCTCGATGTAAATATTCCGTTCTGATTTTGGGATTTTCCCCCCAATGCAGCAGGTTAGAATGGGATCGAACCCGTTTGCCCGGCCTTACATGACCTTAGCTGTGATAGGCCGTTAAACACCTATAAACAAAAACAAACATGCGGCTTGCTATATGCATATACTCCGGTTTGACATACTTACATGTGGCTGTCACTGGAGAAATGGGGCTTATGGGCTTTGCAACCACCGTAGATCCCGATCATCTGATCAGGATCTGCACTGTTCGCCATTCCATAAATGAAACGCCCATCATGCCTCTAACAAGCAATATAGATCGTTATCGGGCTACATTGATCAGGAGTTACACTTTGTACAAAACCCATAAGCCTAATTTCTCCAGTCACTGCCACATATAGCACTGTATGGGACTATCAGATGGTGTGCATATATGTATTGGTTCTTAAAGGTACATGCCCACTCAGTAGATGTTCTTTATAGGAATTAAATAAATGTATAATTGTGTCACTATTCCACCAGTTCTAAAAATTACAAGTACCCGGTATACAGATATAATCATTTAGTAATATTTATTTTATTGATAGTGACTCGTGGTGGTATCAGGCTATTTTCATATGCAAATGAGGCATGATATTTAAATATTTATACTAATTAGATGCGTCACCTGAAAAAATAATACTTTCGACAGATTATAAAGTATGATCATTGCACTATAAAAAATACAGAGAATAATTAGTAAGTAATGTCCGTTAACATTTTCAGGAAACACGGTTATCGCCCCTGATATCAGTGTGGAAATTTACATCTGATATCAAATATACAATACTGCCAATCAATACGTGGGGTAATGGTGAATGAATGTTTATTTTGCCAGCAAATGTCTCGGATGATATCTCTGATATATAAAGAACATTTTGTGCCTACCGAGTGGGCATGTACCTTTAACTTGAACAATATTTTCCATAAGCATACTCAGACTCTTAACAAATGAGTGAGCATGAGTGAAAATAATTAGCGCACCTTGTTAAATTTACGTTTTCTTACATTTGACACTTTATAAAACAAAGTGAATCAAGTATACTATATGCCTAAGAGATGTGTGTCACGCAATTCAGAGGGTGTGTCCGAGAACATGATTTGATTGGTCGAAGGAAGCACGTCATTGTGACATTACTGACGTCATTTCTCCATATATGGTAAATACATGAGGGGTGGAAGCTACTGCCGCTCTACAGAACTCTGATGCTCTAATTCACTGTTATATTTGTGTAAACTACTCGCTGAAATGTAAGAATTTTATATGAATACATGCAGTTACCATTTTAAGCATGTTTGCAAGCATGGTTTGCAGTTCATTAATACCGGCATGTGTGTGAACCCTTAGACTGCTACACACAGCAATTGTCGTCTGCTGTTGCTTTTATATCTTGCCTTATTTCTCAATAAAAACATGGTTGGGCAGCATTTCAGAATCATTTCCAATGGAAATGATTCTGTAGTGCTGTCAAAGCGTGTTGTAAATTATTGTAAAGTGCTGTTAAAGCATGTTTTTGATGATACAAATGGAAAATAGAAAATAAACAGCAGTCGACAAAAAATTAAGATAGCGGTGTAAGGGTTAACTTCGTTAGTGTACAAAAGACAAACTTTTAGCTATTAAACACATTAAATCTAACAAATATTTAAATATAAACTTTTTCATCAATAACAAAAGTCACCCTCTCCAAAATAATTTATTTGATGAAATTCCATCAATTATGGATTTTATTGCGAAAAACTAACTTTTGTTTTCTTATTTACATCGTTTCCAAGCTATCTCGCCAGGCTTCGGAGTCGATTTCCAAAATGTTTTGTTTTTTTACTCTCCTGGTCGGCCTCCTCCTTTTTGCTCCATGTTAAATTCCCATAGGAAAATTGTTTTTTCGCAATAAAATCAATATTTTATGGAATTTCATCAAATAAAAAAATTTGGTGAGGGTGACTTTTTTGTTATTGGTGAAAAACTACTTACAATTAAATAGTTTTTAGATTTAATATGTTTAATAGCCAAAAGTTTGTCGGCAGCAAAATGTGGAACAAACAGTAGTTTCTGGACAATGTCTGTTGGACAACACTGTTGGACATACACCCACATTTTGCATATCTTCTGTAGCTGATTTCACCAACATTGCAAAGTATACTTTTCTAGCAAAGTATAATTTGAGGGTGTAATCATTTATTTTTCCTGAAATGCATTATTTCATATAGAACTATTACGACTGCATATATTTGATGATTAAAAGTATGCAGAATTATTATACTGAATTTATTACATTATCACAGCCAAAATGGCTGTGATATTGTAATAAATTCAGTATAATAAAAATTAATAAATTTATCCTTAAATTGAAAATTTCTCCCTCAAAGTATACTTTGCTAGATAAGTATACTTTGCAATGTTGGTGAAATAGGCTACTGGTATGTTAATCAGATCTTTACCAAACTTCATTAGTAGCTTCCTCATATTTATAGCTGACCACTCGGCATGATTTAGAGATTTGTCTTGTCACCATAACTTTCTTACTCAGTGTAACATAACTTTATAGATACAGGAACATGAAAACATGAGATATATTCAGAGCTCCAGATAAGCTGCGTATTTGCTTAAATACCCAATTAAAATTGCCAAAACCCAATTGAAATCAGAAGTAGTGAGTATCAAAAAGCAATAACAATTTTGTGTTACCTTTATCATACTGCAGAAAACAATAAAGAGACCACGAATATAGCATATTTTTCTTATTTTCCATGAAAACACATCTTGGTATTGCATTAGAATTGTCTCCAAGGAGACAATTCTAATGAAATGCCAAGACATGTTTTAATTTCGAAGCAAACTATTCAATAATTGCTGCCAGTTGATGTGTAAACAGTAGTGTGATTTTATTTTACCCAATTAAACTGTTGAAATACCCAATTGCTTCAGAAATGATGGAGTGAAAATACTCAATTACTAATTCCTTATTTGGAGCCCTGTATATTTAAAGTTTAGCATTGCAAACATTACACTTTTCATCAAACTCACAGGTTGAAGTAACGGACCGAGGTCTATAAATACATTAAATGTGCCTAAAAGCATCAATAAACGAAAACAAAATATGCTAAAAAATGTTTACTCCCTCCATATAGACTCCGAAATGGAGGGAGTAAAAAAACATTTGTTTAGCTTATTTTTTTTTAGGCATATTTAATGTATTTATAGACCTCGGTCCGTTACTTCAACCTGTGGACATGGGCTATAATTGTCATTGAAAAACCACAGAATTAAATTAAATGCTTTCCATGGCGACAGACAATTGAGATTTGCTCATATATCTACTTCAGTCATAGCTATGCCATCCTAATAGTAATAGATACGCATCTCTATTTGTAAACATAGATCTGTTTACCGCTTCTTGTAGTTTTTACCTAAATTAGTGACCTCTCTAAACCAGACACCCTGGGACCTCCCAGGAAGTCCCGTTTACAGATTCTACTGTTCTAACTTGAATATTGTGAAGAAATATTATAAGGAACACTATATGGACGTGTGTGTGACATTTCATGCTTATTGCATGTGTTTTGCCGATATTCATTCCGGCGTTAGTAGTTGGTGAATATTTCAGAATACGTGCGAAATTCCAAATGCATTCTGAAGTTTTTGTCAAAACATTTTCAGATGTTTTTCGTTCAAAATCATTTCTCCTATCCAGTATTGCAGAAACTCATACATTGGCCATATAATGCGGATCTGGCATTTTCATTACCTCCCATGTAATTTCAACGTACTTTATAATATTTTCCACAAATGACATTGAAAATTGACAAAAATCTAGAGCTCATGCGGAATTCCGCATGAGCTCTAGATTTTTAGTCAATTTTCGACGTCATTTACACAAGGTGTATGATCACGTGGTACTAACAACAACAAGTACTGAAACTTCCAGAATCCATCCAATTCAAAGTACGTGTTCTTTTATATTGGTCTCTGTACTTTAGCCCAAACGTATGTCGTTTTTGCGAAGAATCGATTTCCGTGTCTACTGACACGGAAATTGATTCTTTGCAAATACGACAGAAGTCGGTCCGAACTTCCTGGACAACCAAATGCAGCTCATGAAGACGCGTTTGCTGTGCCATATTTCATCAAAATCTGTTTCATATTAAGGAAAATTATAAATAATACTTACTTTGGAGTGGGCAAGATATCAACACTGTTGTTGTTGTTATAACCACGTGATCATGCATCTTGTTACAGGCAATATTGTGAGAAACACTGAGGGACGTGTAACACGTCACCGTGTAACCAGGGCCAAGCTCATTGATTATAAATCTACAGAAATTGTGTAGTTACAAAGCTGTCATTCACCTTGCAGAATGTGCCGTCAGGCAGCGGGATTGGGCAGCGTGAGGCACGAACCACCACTGGGAATACCCCCGCCGCAGCGTCTGTGATCGGCCAGAAGTCTCGCCACAAGCACACAACCAGTGGCGGCACCAACGAACACGTGCCAAGGTCTTACAATAAGGGCTTATTGCCTTCTGACATGCTACATTTAGAATTTTCATGTTTTCGTATAATGTGTGTTAAACTTTTTTAGCCAGGTTTTTGTCAAAATATCCCGGCTATTGGATTGGCGAAAGCCGGGCAGGCGGCCGCGGGTTGGTGTGCAGAGTCCATAATGTTAAGTTTGCGTATTTTGTCCATTTCTCTGTTACTGTATCACCTAGAACCACCATACTTCCACAACTTCATAACCAACGGGTGCCCAACATATACCACTATCCAACATGTGACCTGTTTGTGACATTGACCTATGTTTTCCGCGTAATCAACTTGGCCATTTTCAATGTTATGTTTTTGTGTTTTGTTCATTTCTCTGTTACTCAACTTACTGTACCACCTAAAACCACCATACTTGCACAGCTTCATAATCAACGGGTGCCCATCAAATTAATCTTAGGGCACTGACCGTTGTCACTTTCAATCATGGTCATAATAATAGCCAATTATCTGTTATCCAATTGTCTATAATTCCAGCACAAAAATATTTACACAATTCCCTAACATGTGATTGGTCCGTAGCAACTCTCTGTCCAAAATTTATATCCCAGTAAACTCCCATGCCGAACTACTTTCCGTAACCGTCAGGTGCAGTTAAAATAATTTTAAGAAAACGGAAAATAAACACATTTTCTTGATGGATTTATTTCAAATGCTGGAATTATAAGGAATGAATGGCCTTTTTGTGGAATTTATCGGGGATATAAACTTGGAAAAGTCGCGGGAATACTGGACGAGGCCTTCCGGCCTTCGTCCAGTATTCCCGCGACTTTTCCAAGTTTATACCATGATAAATTCCACAAAAAGGCCATTCATTCCTATACTGCCTTGAAGAAATCACAGCCTCCGTGGCTTTGCCTTGTATCTTGTTTCTTGTCAGTCCATGCTCCAGTCGGGTATACGTGAGACCCTGTCCACTTGATTTTTCACTTGAAAATGAAGTCCCGTCTCTATAGTAAAACGTAACACTTGCTGGGACAGTAAACCATTTCACTTTGTCTACTATAATGTGATTCGCTTACTGATAGATCTAGTTAAATTTGTACATTTCCTCATTCAGTGCTATATGCCGATTGCAGATCCCCGCGACCACCAGCCCCACCCTCTGTGAAGGCGCCGGTGGCCCACCCCCACACCATAGACCCGTTTTTAGAGGTGAAGGAGTACCTGATTGAGGCTGAGGACTACTCGCACAGTCTCAACGAGAAAATCAACGTACGTGTATACACATGTGAAAAAATGGATGTATTGAGTTCTTGATAGAGAATTTTACATTTTTGATGATTTAATATGATATTTTTTATACCCGGCTTACGAACTTTGCCGAGAGGTATTTACTTATTGCCTTTCCATCCGGTCATCCGTCTGTTTGTATGTCTGTAACACAAAAGAACATTTCAAAATTGGTTGGCCCAGGCGACAGGCGGTGGGGTATCCATGAGCCCCTGCTCACTTGCTATAGTTTTTGTCACTCTCACTTGCAGACAACGCAATATAGTCGGCAAATTGGCGTACGGACGTACGTGCAGCCGGGTTAAAGTTGTTATATGAGTCACAGGTATTCGGAGTGTTTCGGCTTTCATCGGTATAACTACATATGAATAACAAGGCTTATAACTTTGGTCAGAGCCTCGTATCATAACAAATAACATGTTTAAAATTGTAATTTTCTCTGCATTCTATGTATTTCTGCAGGATAACGATAATTCTCAAATGAACATACAAACTTTCCACTACAATATTGACATTAGAGCCCTAAACACATTATTTCATTTTGTTACGATACGAGGTCGTGTACGACCTAGGATAGCCAGCTGTAATTCAATATTCTTCTCATAATTATGTTCCAACTATGCTATTTCTGGAAGATAACAATAATTCTCAAATGAATATGTGCACTTTCCACCAAAATATGTACATTAACGTTAATAAAATCGCGGAATTTTTTATTATACGAGGTCGTGTCCGACCAAAGTTATAAGCCTCGTTACTCGTGTGTAGTTATACCGATAAAAGCCGAAACGCCAAATGCCTGTGATATGAGTTTATAACTGATTTCACATGAATGAGACTCCAACATAGCTGGCTTACCAGCAGTACACTGGTCACATACTCTACAATACCCTCGAAATGTAAAGTATGATATGCTTTATATGTTTCAGGCTTGTACGCAAGAATTAATTTAGGGGGAGTGCGTTATCAACGCACATCGACGGACATATCTCCTCAGATTAACCCTTTCACCCCTAAGTAACTGGAATATATTTTGATATGTTAATTTTGCAACCAGTCTATTTATGAACATGGGGTGTTTTTGTTCTCAAAATTATGAAAAATTACTTGCAAAAAGTGCAGATCCTGATGAGACGGCTCGTCACGAGCCGGCTCATCTGGATCTACACCTTTTGCCAATACCACTATACAGGCCTGTGGTGTTGAAACGGTTAATTGTCTGTATGCACCCGTCGCACCCCTCTCGCGTACTGGCCTGTGTTTTATCTGTGGTGCAGCATCTTCTATGGATCCTGTGAAATGAATGTTTTCCTTTCCATTTCAGTCATTACCTCAGACAGGGGAGCCCATATGCGGCTTAGATTCGGTGAGTCTTCTTGCAATTACAGTGACGTCAGTATATTACATTTCGTGAGGGATACTCGTTCAAAACTCACCAATATCATTACAACTTTCTTTTATGTAGGGATGGATTGTGGCCTACTGTCTGTTCCACGTTTTGCTGCCGACAAACTTTTGACTATTAAACACATTAAAGTAAAAAAATATTTAAATGTAAGTGTTTTTTCATCAATAACAAAAAAGTCGCCCTTCCCAAAAATATTTATTTGATAACATTTCATCAAATATTGATTTTATAGCGAAAAATTGATTTTCCTATGGGAATTTAACATGGGGGCTAAAAGTAGATTTAAAAAAAAAATAATTTGTGGACCGATTTTCACAATGTAACTTGTTTTCTTAGTTACATTATTTCCAAGCTATCTAAACAGGTTTCTGAGTCAACTTCCAAATGTTTTCTTCTTTTTTTCAAAATGCTCCTTCTCTCTCTCTCTCCCCCCCCCCCCCCGCATATGAAACTCATTTTTTCGCAATAAAATCAATATATTTTGGAGAGGGTGACTTTTTTGTTATTGATGAAAAGGTAATAGCCAAAAGTTCGTCGGCAGCAAAACGTGGAACAGACAGTAGATGTTAGGACACTGGATACAATACCAGAGGATGTGAGTTCAATCGTCGCCCTCGGCATGGAAAATACCTTCATGATATTTCCACCCCTCTGGTCCTTCGGATGAGACTCGAAACTGAGGTCCCGTCCCTACATTACCTTAGCTGTTGCTGGGTTGTACACCCATTCACCGTCTACTTTCTTTATGTCTGAACGTGTATGTTGCATAGAAGCACAGATACCCCAGAAAATAATAGTTTCAGATATTAGGGATGAAATGGTCAAATATGCTTCTAGTAAACCACAGATTTATGGTCTGCCAGTGTCTAAAGGACAGACTTGCTGATTGTGTCCAAAGCCAAGTCACCCTATTTTTACCCCCGGCATACGAAGTATGTCGAGGGGTATATAGTTTTCCTAATTCCGTCCGTTTGTCCAGGGGTTGAAAAAATCCTTTTTTCCCACTCGCCCAGCTGGGCAAGTACAAAAAAAAAGTACTTGCCCAGGTCAAAAAGTTACTCGCCCAGTTTTAAAAAAAAATAAAATGCTATTTCCAGTATTTGTAATGTTGCATCTTATTTAAAAAAAAAAAAAGAAGCTTTTACATATATATGATCATTACCAAAACGTATGAGACATATTTACTATTATTGTTATTTATATTTTAAGTATTAAATGAACGTAAACAAACAAATAAATATTATTTATCGGGAGATCAACTTCGTCGAGTTTTTTCTTCAACAACTTTTTTTAGCAGCGAATTTGCTCAGAGGCTTGCATGCTTCTTATTTTCTATAAGTGACATAGAGTTAAGTGACATTGATTTTGTTTAATTTATAGTGACTATGTTTGCATGCGCTGTGCGCTGCCTTAATTATTAAATTCAATTGTTTCGGACCCGGTGCCGTCCGTTTCGTCCCAAGCCGTTATGTTCGGCGTCTGAAATGCGCGTTAACCCAACTGTATACGAGACAATATATGTGGCCGCGTATACTCTAGTCTATACTCGCAGTCATATTATTTGTTAGCCCGGCCGCGTACAGCCGACAAATAATCCGTGAATTAAACTTGCCCGATATGGACCGTGTTCAAAATCGCTAGCGATTCTACCCGTAACCGTGTACATAGACACTGCTTGAATCTTACTTGACGTAAACTGTAAACAACAAATGGTCGCTGAATTAATACCATTTGTTGGCCGTTATCGATGGAATTAATTGGCAATTTCTTCAGAAAAAAAAATCCTGACCAAATCTTTCACTCGCCAAACTGGGCGATTGCCTGTAGAAAGTACTCGACCACCACAAAAAGCACTCGCCATGGCGAGCTGAGCGAGTGAAATTTCAACCCCTGTTGTCCATCTGTCTGTCTGTGTTAAAGTTTCATTCCATACCACACTCATGCGGCCTTCATGTCCAAGATCAAGGTCAAATTACTTTAATTGTGTCCATAAGTGTTTTTTGGTACCAATTATCTCTGCAACGGTAAGTCGGATTGACTTCAAAGTTCATATACTTTCTGATCATCCTCCATATTTTCTGGGTGGTTGGTCGGGAGCATGCGACGGGTAATTCAACGATCGGGGTTCATCCTTACCGGAATTCCGACTGGAGATCTGGTTATACCCCTTATGTGAGTATTACGATTTCGATTACGATACAAGTGACTTGGTGTGGTATGGACCTGGCACCAGGTCAGGTTATTCTAATTTCAGGGCTGAATATATTTTTTCTCGATGTAAATATTCCGTTCTGGTTTTGGGATTTTCCCCCCAATGCAGCGGGTTAAAATGGGATGACCTTAGCTGTTGATAGGCCGTTAAACACCAATAAACAAACAAACAAACACCCATGTTCAAGGTCAAGGTCAAATTACTTGGTAATTAATTTCAAAAATATTTACGTTAATGTTTTTATTTGTCGGTCCAGGCAGTGGCCGGGGGTATACGTGAGCCCCTGCTCACTTTCTCTTCTTTTTACACTAGAAAACATGTGAAATGCACAGCTTGTTTTGCAGCATGAACAATAATGAGATTGTGTGTCTAGTGTTCCCTAGCTTTTCTCAATATTTAACATTTTGCATGCTAGTGGTAAAAATAACAGCTAACAAATTAAGAGTATATTTCTTATTTCTCTCTGTAAATATGTCCAGACTTAATTATAATGAAATTCCAAGATATTCATGAAATTAACAGGGAGAAATAAATGAAAATATAATGAAATGTCGTCTTCTATTTGTGAAATTATTCCTAACCCATAAGTTTCCCAGCATGCAAAGAGTTGAGATAAATACAGTGGAACATCTAAACCGGACAACAAGAAATGCATGTGTCAATAATGTTGATGTGTTTGTTGGTCATGTATCTCAGGTGATACTGTTTGTGATCGCATAGCACACAACTATGACTCGGAATAATCAGATGCTTGACTTACAGTGAAACCTCGCTAAACCGGACACCCTGGGAACCTCCCAGGGTGTCCGGTTTAGCGAGGTTTAAACTGTAATCACGTTCTTGCTTCCTCACCGCCACCAGGAACTACTGCTGATGAAAGCGACATCAAGTGCCACCCTCCAGTGCCTGAGCCAGTGCCTCACTATGCTACAACAACGACAGGTAAATATGTACATCTAGTCAACCCTGTGAATGAAGGCCAGCCATGGGAAGAGGAAAATCTGGCATTTGTTATAGGAATGAATGGCCTTTTTGTGGAATTTATCGGGGTATAAACTTGGAAAAGTCGCGGGAATACTGGACGAGCCTCGTCCAGTATTCCCGCGACTTTTCCAAGTTTATATCCCCGATAAATTCCACAAAAAGGCCATTCATTCCTTATAATTCCAGCATTTTAAATAAATTCATTAAGAAAATGTGTTTATTTTCTTAAGAATTATTTTAACTGCGCCCGACGGTTACGGAAAGTTGTTCGGCATGGAGTTTACTGGGATATAAATTTTGGACGGGACTTGCAACGGACCAATCAAATGTTAGGGAATTGTGTAAATATTTTTGTGCTGGAATTATTCACAGGTAGTCTTTGTTCACAGGTTCATTTACGTTTAATATCGAATATTTGAGAAAACAAAAGCGTGGCTGCCATAGACAGGTAGTTGCTTTTGGAAGTGGCCTTTAGCACAGGTTCGACTGTATATGAGCACAATCACCTATATCACATCTTTGTGCAACCAAGTGACGTAATGTGTGTCATTATTTTTACAGTTGACTTGTTAAAATCTTCATGATAAACAGATAGATTTTGATCATATATGGCGCACCAATTGCAGTAATATACAGGGGTCATACCAGTTATCTGGCTTGCTGTTTCCATGCCAGTGTGAAGATTATATCGCCATGGTAAACGTTTTTAGTAAAATTTGCTGAAAACATTCCCCAACTATGTCCACAAGTTGTTTACGACATCAAAAGTTACACGGGGCTCAATTGAGTGCGCCCATTACGTCATTGCCGAGTAGTTCTATAAATACAATAAATTCTATAAATATGGTGTTTTCCAAGACGCTATGGTTGATTGCTTTTTCTGCAAAACTACACAATGCTGTTTACTCTGGATTACAGGCGATAAAATTATGATTTCAATGCGAAAATAGAAGTTATAAGACAATACGTTTGTATATGTTTGTCCAGATAGCTGATTGTCGATGTTAATTTTGGAGCAATCTTACGGCTGATGATCTGACCAAATATTTTGTTAACTAGTTTACATTTGTTGAGAAAGCAAGAACCGAGGATTGTTCTGTGAAAATGTTATGCCCGTAGCTGCTATTTTAAGAGAAATATCTTTAAAAAAAAAACAGCCATTTTTGTCAAATAATCTGGAGGATCCCTGTTTGTTTTTTTGACCACACTCACCAGTTTTTCATTTGATTCACTTTCTTGATGCTTGTGCCTCCATTGAGTGTACTTGATTTTTCAGAATAATTTATAGATATATATCATCAGATATTTAAGCCTCGGAACAAAAAGCAAACCTTCCTCTATTTGCTGTGCCATTTCAACAAAATCAGTTTGAAAGTTATTGTAGGTGAATTTGCTATAAAATTATGTCGAGCATTACGTCGCACCATTTTGATGCTTTTTTATCCCACACATTGTATTTTGGTTCCAGCTGTTGAAAAGGATCTCGTAACGATTGCTATCAACATAGCCCCAGATCAGCCTACACATCTGTAGCCTATTTCACCAACATTGCAAAGTATAATTTTCCAGCAAAGTATACTTTGAGGGAGTAATCATTTATTTTTCCCAACATGCATTATGTCATATAGAACTAACGACACATATATTTGATGATTAAAAGTATGCAGAACACAAAAATAATAAATTTATCCTAATATTGAAAATTTCTGCCTCAAAGTATACTTTGGCAGTTTGCTAGATAAATATACTTTGCAATGTTGGTGAAATAGGCTACTGTTGTGCAGTCTAATCAGTGACTCTAAGGTTGGTCATTCAGTCACCAAATTATCACAACTGAAAATGATCAGGGGGCCGTTTCACTAAACTTTGTACAACTAAAATGTTTGTAAGTGCAAATTTAGGATCGTCTTGAAATTTCAATTGATGGATTTACATTTATTGAGCATAGGCTGCATACGCATATTTGTGTATCTGTAGTATGGTGGTCAAACAGATTAAATCTCACTGGAATGACCTATTAACTTACTGAGCACACTATCAGTGTTTTATTTACCTCCGCATCACAAGTAAAAAAACCCACATTTTTCAGATTTGACGCACTAAAATTCCGAAATGTTTCCATTGAATGACTCACTGATTTTTCAGAACGGGTAATTTTGACCGACTGGCTGAAAAGTGTAGATAAAACACTGCACTATTATAGCTTATTATGATAATAATTTATTTTTGAATGAGCATGGATTTGTTTAATGTGGCTTCATTACACAGACATGCGAAACTAGCCACACTTGTTATCAACCCTTTCAACACCTCAAGCCTGTGGTATTGGCAAAAAGTGTAGATCCAGATGAGCCGGCTCGTCATGAGCCGACTCATCAGGATCTGCACTTTTTGCAAGCAATTTTTAAGAACAGAAACACCCCTTTTCATAAATGGACTAGTCTGAAAATCATTTTGTGACAATTGGATTGGTTGCAAAATTAACATATCCAAATCTGTTCCAGTTTCTTAGGGGCGAAAAAGAGTTAACTCATTTTCTGCTGTCATAGCCACATTTAGCCGATTTGATTGTATCAATATGAGAGGTGCCATATACGTTTTGTGTGTTGATTTGATTACAGTCTGAGATTCGACGGAACAAGGTGAGAGGTCGGAACTGATTTTGCTTGCTAATCATTTTGTTGCCAATTTTACTTGTACTTTGTTTCTGGGAGCTAGACCTTGTCCTTTTTGCCCTGGGGTAGATGGACATCCGACTGCATAGCCACCTGTGCTGATAATATTTCCTGCGTATGTGCTTCATTCTCATGGTTAGGAAGGTTGTTTGGTTGAGGCTGAACTGTGCTCAGTCTCAGCCATTCAAACTGCATGATTTTGATTACAAACCTCTGTACTCAAACCTCTGATTGCTTCGTTTGCTTCCTTCGGATGAAGAAAATGATGGTACGTTTACTTACTGAAGTTACACCTCAGTGAGTCTGACATATGGGGGCCGTTTCACTAAACTTTGTACGACTAAAATGTTCATAAGTGCAAAATTATGATAGTCTGTAAATTTCACATTAACAGTGTTTCCTTGTTAACAATTATTGGATACATTTATTGATGCAGCCTATGTTCATAAGTGCAAAATTATGATAGTTTGTAAATATCACATTAACAATATTTTCTTGTAAACAATTATTGGATTTACATTTATTGAGCATAGGCTGCATAGGCAGCCTATGCTCCACTCCATAAATGTAAATCCTTCAATTGGAATTTCCAGGCGATCCTAAATTTGCACTTACGAACATTTTAGTCTTACAAAGTTTTAGTGAAACGGCCCCTAGACTGGAAGATAAAACCCCAATCATTCAACCAACGATCGAGTGTAGCAATGGAGTTTTAGCACAATAGTGGAGGACATTCTGATATGGGTGGCTGTGAATTTTTCCATCCCCGTAGTTAATGATTTTCTAATGTGTTGCCCATATGTTACGTCCTTTGTGCATGTTGTCTAGAATGCCGTAGGTTTGTTATTGTCAATTATTTGTGTTTGTATTTTACTGTTATTGCAAACCTGCTATATAACTTAAGGACTGACTATATAGAATATGACCTTTTGTTTCAAATGTAGTGGAATCATACATGTGACTGAATATCTATATAACGTATATCTGACCCTGTTCTTCCTAGAGTATATTATACACAGCATTGAGTTGCCATCTCCGCCATTTTAGTTTGTACATGCAATCGGATAGTTTCACCACTTGGAGCGTTTGACACGTACAGCCCATAATATGACAGAAAATCTAATAAAATTTGGTGAAATACATCCCAGATAAATGGAACGACAACGTCCTATAAATATTATTTCAGCATATTACACAAAACGCTAGATATCTGAGCTTTTCTACCATCACTCACAAAATATGCAATGGACACTTTATCCATGTGTAAAATGTCAAACTTGTGCACTGTCTATTATTAGCAGTACACCTGTCACAGGTAAAAGCCGTATTTACTCGCATAGCAGGAAAGTAGACGGTAGTAACAATACACTCGGATAACTGCTTACAAGTCACTGGATTCAATACAGTATGTATTGTAATACAGGTATATATCGACAGCACTGTGTATTGTTCTTTCTGTTACACAGTCTTTACTGAATTCTCAAACATTTTAACAAAGGGTCAACAAACCATTCACGTATCAGGCTATGTATATAAATTTGATGAAAATAAGGCATAGCACGCTGTTGTCTGATGTATCCCCATCATGTTGCATTTAATATGTGTTTGTCATATTAATAGTGGTATGTGTCGAACGCAGTAAGAGGTAAAACTGGCCGATGGCTGGTACACACTAAGATGGCCGACATGGCAACTCTATACACTGTGTAGGATATATTAAGAAGGAAATGTTCACATGTATGTTATGCATATATCCCTTCACATTTACGAAGCAATTATGCATGAATCATTTGATTATCAGGGGTCCCACGGGTCCTTAACTAATAATTGCTGAATAAATTCTCATAATGACATTGGTGCGAACTTTGCCTGCTTTAATATCAGGTTTTTATCCCGCGAACAGTAAGATGTGTATTATATATTGAAAAAATATTTACAAATTTTATTATATTTTCCGTAAATGACGTTGACAGTTGACAAAATGTTCATAGCAAATGCGCATTTGCTATGAAAATTGTGTCAACTTTTGACGCCATTTACAGAAAATACCACAAAGTTTCTGTTAATAGTTTGCATGAAAAGTCACACATTTTTTTGATACAAAATCAAATGGCTTGTCTCATATATGTCTTGCTGCAAAATCATCATACAAAGTATGTCGAGGATGAAAACGTTTTTGTCATTTCGTCCGTTTGTCCGTCCGTCCACTTGAATGTTTTTGGGTACTCATTATCTCTGTAACGGAAGTTGGATGGATCTCAAATTTCATATACTTCCTTATCATCATTCATATTTTCATTCCATACCACGCTCATGCGGCCTTCATGTCCAACGTCAAGGTCAAATTTGCATTAAAGTTTTTTAAATATTTGCATTAAAGTTATTATTTGTCTGTTCAGGTGGCGGCCGGGGGTATATGTGAGCACCTGCTTACTTTCTCTAGTTTTAACCCATAGACCGCTACTCCCAACAATTGTTGTCTGCTGTTGCTTTTATAGCTTGCCTTATTTCTCAATAAAAACATGTTTTGACAGCACGTCGGAATCATTTCCAATGGAAATGATTCTGAAGTGCTGTCAAAGCATGTTGTAAATTATTTGAAAGTGCTGTCAAATCATGTTTTTGATGATAAAAATGGAAAATAGAAAATAAACAGCAAACGACAACACAATTAAGATAGCGGTCTAAGGGTTAAACATGTCTTAAGGCCCATTTTGTCCATTGGCAGCCCTAGTGTGACATTTTATGTCCCACTTGCATGCATAGTCTATGCTACTCGGTTATGGGTGTATCAAGTGTACACTGGTCAAATAAATACACCTGAATACAATTACAGGTACTGATACAATTACAGGTACTGATAACATCAAACTCACCATATAGGTGGTTGTGGCTGGAGAAATAGGGCTTTTATGACAACTGTAGACCCAGCTCAGTCTGCATTCACACAGTTTGATCAGGATCTGCACTGTTCTCCATGTCATCAATGAAATACCCGTTGTGTTTCTAACAAGCAATATAGATCATTATCAGGTTACTGGAGTATGCTATTTTATCAGGAGCTACACTGGTCACACATCTTATAAGCCCCATTTCTCCAGCTGCAGACATATACAGTGGAACCTCTCTAAACTGGACACCAAGAAAATATATGTGATCTCATTTTGAGAGGTTTCTTGGTAATGCACTCGGATAATAATGCATGTTCATGATTGCAAAATGACATAAGTATGTCTCAGAATGGTCATGCCTGATTTACAATGGAACATCTCTAAACCGGACACCCAGGGGACCTACCAGGGTGTCCGGTTTAGAGAGGTTTCACTGTACATGCATTGAATATTGCAATGTATCAGGTGCAAATTGCTTATTAATCAATCAACTAATTAATCAACATATTCAGATTGTTTGGCAGTGTCCATTGCTTCAGATTGTGGCTGTGACTGGAGCATTGGGGCTTATGGGATTTGTGACCAATGCATAGCCTGATAGCACACTCCAGGGGGCCGTTTCACTAAACTTTGTACGACTAAAATGTTCGTAAGTGCAAAATTCTAATGTGTAAATTTCATTTTAACAATGTTTTCTTGTAAACAATTATTGGATTTACATTTATTGAGCATAGGCTGCATTTGCAGCCTATGCTCAATAAATGTAAATACATCAATTGAGATTTCCAGACGATCCTAAATTTGCACTTACGAACATTTTAGTCTTACAAAGTTTCGTGAAACGGCCCACCCTGTAGCCTAATGGCAATCTATTTGTTTAGCATGACCGGACAGAATACAGCATTTTTTGCTTAGCTGTTGGCAGGCTGGTAAATATCATTAAATAAATACATGTTTGGCTAATGGGAATTTGGGCTTAAAGACAAATATATAAGCAAATAACAACCAGACAGAGTGAAACTAAATTTGCCTATATTTTATAACATAGCTGCTGTTGGGACGTTAGAGGTACATGCCCTGAGTGGCCCTGAGTGGGCATGTACCTCTAACGTCCCCACAGCAGCTATGTTATAAAATGTTCTTTATAGAAATTAAATAACTGTATAATTGTGTCGCTATTCCACCAGTTCTAAAAATTATGAGTACCTGCTATACAGATATAATCATTTAGTAATATTTTTTTTTTAATTAAATGCGTCGCCTGAAAAAATAATATTTTCAACAGATTATAAAGTATGATCATTGCACATCAAAAAATAAATACAGAGAATAAATTGTAATGTCCGTTAACATTTTAAGGAAACGCAGTTATCGCCCCTGATATCAGTGTGTAAATTTACGTCTGATATAAAATGTAGAATAATGCCAATCAATATGTGGGGTAATGGTGAATGAATGTTTATTTGGCCAGAAAATGTCTCCGATGATGCCTCTGATATAAAGAACAGTTTGTGTCTACTGAGTGGGCATGTACCTTTAAAACTTTTCACTTTTCACATAGGCTAACCTATGTATTGGAATCGCCTCGGACAGTTAGCCATGCCCTAGACCCCACTCAATGGGCTAGTCCGTAGTGATATCTTGGAGTAACCATAACAACAAAATGCATTGTGTTACTCAACATTTAACTGTCATACGCAACCGCTAATTGAAAATAATATTATGAAAAACTCCTTGCACTGAACAATATCAACAACGGATGTTCTACATACAAAAATACATCGGATTATTTTGTTGCGTGTGATTTGCCCCCATTTGCGTCACAAATCGTGCGGTCATCGCTAAATTTAGTAACAGGCTATAGTTTTCGGCAGAGTTAACTCCCCTCCGAATACTCTCCACCGGATAAACAACATGCGACGCGTTCAACACACAAACGATATCAAGGGGTTACAGCTACCTGCATGTTGACCCAGCTTTTTTTAATGATCGCGATTGTGTCGCAACAAAATTCGCACGTGTGGGTCTAACTGATGTTAATCCTCATTCTATCGATGGATTTACAGCAGATTTTAGTGACATTCCCGAACTCTGCCTGATTGACATTTGTCTATGGTGGCCAATACACGCCAACATGAGTGTCAATTCTACGTTCAGGGAAGGGGGTCAATAAGTCAGTAAGTGATAAATTACAGTCGGGGAACAAATTAATGACAGTATAATACATCCAGCGTAGATTAATACCCATATTAATGCAAGTACTGAAAATACGACAAAAAAAAAATTCTAAGAAGTTTGGGCTTACATACATTGAAGATTTTGTCAGCGGTTTCCCCAATGACGTCATTTGTATGTTTTAATATACTCGATCCGGGGCCAACTATTTCATTCACAAAACAGAAGTAAACATGGCGATGTCAAAGTAATGCAGAAACTTTAACAAAAATCCTGCTACAACATTGTTTTGTATCAGCTGCCTTTGTGTTGTAGGAGGTGTTTGGTGATACCTCCAAAGGGACCTCCATAGATGTAGGAATGTAAGTGTTGTGTTGTCTTACTGCGGTACCTGTGTTAGTTTTACCCATTTTACTGGAAAATTGGGCTTATCGTAATAACAGAGCTCCATTTAAGATGCGTAATTTGACCAAATATTGAGGTATTTTTCTTAGTTCTCCACCAAAAATGGTAAGTTGGGAGTTCTTTAGAATCGTCTCAATGAGACGATTCTAAAGCACTCCCAACTTGCCATTTTTGTTGAAGAAATAACAAAATTCCTCCTAAAGTTGATCAAATTACGCACCTTAACTGGAGCTCTGAAAACCCTAAATATTCTGACAAAATTCATTCTAGGAAGCACATAGCTGTCTACTTTCCCATAACAAAGAGTGTCCCAACTGGTTAGTATGGCTGTACTGGTTTATCGCAATAACAATATATTTGGATACCATTTGTTTTGGGAAACCCCTAAAATAAACAAACGGTGTCCGAATATTTAGGGTTGCTATGGTATTATCCTCCTCACCAATAGTCATTAAGGAATATAACATTTGTCCATGTATGTACGTGTGTGCGTAGATATGTTTAGTAACATATTTCATTTCTTAATACCGTATGAACCACGTCATCGATTTTAATAATATTTGGCCACAATGTGTCTACGGATGGTGCTTTGTTTTGCATACATCCCATATCTGAACACCCGAGGTCAAGGTCGCTGAGGACTTTTGTTCGCCTTGTCTGTATTCACAATATAAAAGTAATAAGAGTATTACTGATCCTACTGCTTTTGGGAGGGGGCCATGTTATTCTGGTGTGGCGAGGACCTGGCATCAGATTAGGATTATTCTGATTTCAGGGCTGAATATACATTTTTTTTATTGTAAATATTCAGTTCTGATTTTTGGATTTCCCCCCAATTTGTACATGTACTTGAACATGTACATGTACTTGTACAGGTAATATATGGGATTTAGTACTAAACCCATTGACCTGGCCTTAAATGACCTTAGCTGTTGATAGGCCGTTAAACCCCAACAAACAAACAAAACTCAATAACTTCACCCCTTCACTGATTGTAATAACATATGGCCATAATGTCTGTCTAGAGGTCAAGGTAACTGAGGACTTGTGTTCATTCTTTTTTCAAGGCTGCCAGAAAGCAGATTAGCTTTGTAATAACGATGTCCTTATTGGTATTATTTCAGTTGCTGTATTCTGCATGTGTGTTTTGTATCAATTTCCTACATTCATGTCTCGTATATCTTTCTTGATCTGATGGCTGATATATATTGTTATGTCTCTAAAAGTGGCTTATTCAGCACATACATGTAATGGGCCGTGGCCTCGGGGGATATGGCCTCACCCTAGGCGTGAATAATAATAATAATACTTACATAGTATGTATATCCATCCCACTGGTCTGTCGGTGATTGAGGACTTGTCCAGGTTTGATCTCCATTCAGGAATTTACATTATATTAAAGGTACATGCCCACTCCACAGGTGGAATCCGGACCTCTGACACAAATAAATGACCATGACAAAAAAATTGATTACCCCACCCACTTGGTCTCATACAGTACTATCTTCTATTAAGAAAGGTGTTAAACAATATGGCCATTATAGAAAGAGTGCAGTGTAGATTTAGACGATGCACCTCGTCATTTTTCCAGCTTTTATCAGAGCTCCAGATAAGCTTTGTGTCTTAAGCGTACTATACCCCCTGATTTCAAAATCATTGCGTATTTTACTTTTACAAATGGGTTATTGATTCTTTTTCATTGCCATATAGGGAAGAAATGATAAAAAAAATAACAAATTTAAACAGTCACTTAATTGAGCTGCTGTTTGCTTTTTTGCAGCTCAACTAAGTGAATTTTCAACTTTATGGCAGTATTTTCACTACTAAATTTGAAAATCAATGCGTATTTTCACATTGCTGTGTGTATTTTGTACTCTCACTTTTGATAATCAATGCGTATTTAGCTAAAATAATTGCGTAAAATACGCCAATACGCACCTTATCTGGAGCTCTGTTTTATCCAAAATACCCCTGCTCTGATAATTTGAATCAAAGGGGTCGGTGAAATAAAAGGCTAACTCCATGCCCTTTATTCCACTGACCCCTTCAATTGTCAAAACATTATGACAAATATGTGAGAAATATCTGGAAAAGTCAATTCCAGATACATAGGGTTGGAAGGGTTAAGCATATTGTACATGTGTTGTGTTTCCAGCCGACACCGTCGAAGTATAGCTAGCAGATCATGCAGTAATGCGAGCAGCGTCGGACATGTGTCACCCACGGGAAGTTTCTCATCCGCCAATTCTCTGCCTTACATACTGACCGATTCCGCCATCACAGGTGAGATATGAGATACCGTACGGTATGAAGGGGTCAGTGGAATAAGGGGGACAACTCCCTTGTGGTGACCCCTTATATGAGATACGCCATGCAATTTTTGTACCTTCAGACATCTAAACCCATTGACCTGGCCTTAAATGACCGTAGCTGTTGATAGGCCGTTAAACCCAAATAAACAAACAAACAAACATTCTCGAACTCAAACTCATGCAGTTTGATTGGCCGAGACTAAACACAGCTCAGCCTCGGCCAATGAAACTGCGTGATTTCGAGCACGAGAACGAAGCACATACTCAAAAATCTACAATCACGGTCCACGGTATTTCAGATTCGCCAGCAATCCCACCGGAGGACGAGGTTGAAGACGAGGACGAGTATCGAGACAAGGACCTGGAGAGTATGGACGAGCACAAGTCCATCATTCTGCACCTGCTCTCTCAGCTCAAACTCGGCATGGACCTCACCAAGGTACAGTCCCGGCCTCCCATTGTCTTATACACATACCACTCGCTACTGGGAGGTCAATGGTTTGAGCCTCCGCCCGGCTTATACGGCCTGTTGGTGAGCCGCCAGCTAGTCTCCCACTGTCTTAAGCTTTCTCCTTTCTATGCTATTTACTTGCTTATATTGATTCAAAATTTGTTTTATATTTACTTTTGTTAAACAACTGGAAATGCTATTCTTTAATGATGCAACATTAAATACAAATATGTACAGAGCTCCAGTTAAGGTGCGTAATTTGATAAATTTTGGGGGCAATTTTGTTATTTCTTCACCAAAAATGTCAAGTTGGGAGTGCTTTAGATTCGTCTCATTGAGACGATTCTAAAGAACTCCCAACTTGCCATTTTTGGTGAAGAACTAAGAAATATACCTTCAATACTTGGTCAAATTACACATCTTAACTGGAGCTCTATATGTAAATCTATGTGGAAACTCGAGATTGTTATGCCCCCCGGTCTCGGTAGAGCCAGGAGGCATGTAGTCTCTGGACTGTGTGAGCGTCCGTGTGTTGTGTGTCCGGTTAAGAAGTTTGCCGGAGATTCTCCAAACTGTCACATTTTCTTGTTAACTTAATAGGAAACAAGAAATGCGTCTGTCGAACGCAGATGCCACCTGCAGCATATTTGAGAAACAAAGTGGTTAACCGAAAAGTGTGACGGACAGACGGACGGTCCAAACACTATATGCCACCCGTTTCTTCGAAACCCGGTGGCATAAAAAAAAAACATATTCGAGAATTGTGTACAGAAAACTCAAATTAAAATACAAAACCGTAATATAACAGTACTGAAAACTGTGATGTCAAAAGAAACTTCAGGAAAGCTTAATAGTGCAAACCTGGATGAAGCCAAAACTTGATTTATTGTCTCGCCCGCGAAGCGGAAAGCGAGACATAGGTTTTGCTTTTCCGGAGTCGTCGGCGGCGTCGTCGTCGTCATCATTCAATGTTAAGTTTTCGTGTTACGGTCATTACTTCAACACCTCATCAGCTACAGTCATCAAACTTTATACATACCTTTACTATGATATGTAGATGAATATAGGACTATTCTCGGGGCCATATGATCAAGGTCAAGACCCCAGGGTCAAGGTCAAGGCGGAACAAGGCGAGACATTTGATTCCGCGGAATTCTTGTGGAACTATGAACATTAAATCGTCATTCTCGGCCAACATTTTAACCGCGTCCTCTCAGTTTCTTATCTTCAATCTCTCGGGTTGGCTTACAGGATTTGAAATGTTGACTTTAATGGCTTAAATGATGAACCAATTAAAAATTATATATCGATACTCCATTACAGGTTGTCCTACCAACGTTTATCCTGGAACGAAGATCACTGCTAGAGCTGTTTGCCGACTGTATGGCACACCCAGATGTATTCCTCAAGTAAGTTGCTTAACCCTTTCAACCATACTGGCCTGTATAGTGGTATTGGCAAAAATGTAGATCCAGATGAGTGGGTGGTGGTCGGGCAAACAAGACGGCGTAAATTAACGGTAGGGGTTTCTCCTTATAGGAATCACGGTTTGCCTGGTCAAATCGAGCATAACTCGAACACCCTTTTTAGCTCACCTGAGCGAAGCTCATGTGAGCTATTGTTACCGCAATGTGTCCGTCGTCCGTCGTCGTCGTCCGTCATCGTCCGTGAACATTTTCAAACGTCTTCTCCTCGGTAACCATTGGGTCTATAGTCACCAAACTTCATGGTCATGGTCCTTAGGTAGGGGATTACAAAATTGTTAAAATGACGTCATTACGTAATCCAAGATGGCCGCCGTCTAAAAATAGCACAAATTCTTAAAAAATCTTCTTCTCAAGAACCGCCAACCGGATTTCGACAAAACTTGGTAGGAATGATCGATGTACATTGCTCTTTCAAAGTTGTTAAAATGGTGACCCTGGGGTCAAAAATGGGCGTGGCCCGTGGGGTCAAATTGGGGTCAAATTTTATTTTTGACTGAATATGGTCATTTCATATATCAAATTGAAGGTATCGAAATCGGATTGTTATGTCATCCAAGATGGCCGCCGAAAGGTCAAAAGGTCGTTCTTTTATTAGAGATTTCAAAATTCTTCTTCACATGAACCGCTTGGCCCTTGGTAGCCAAAAAAAACTAAAAGTTATTGTCCATGGGTGAAGCCTTTTCAAGATTTTTTGAAAATGGAAGTCATCGCTAATCCCAAGATGGCCGCCGCCGTCTAAAAAATAGCATAAATTCTTAAAAAAATCTTCTCATGGCAAACCGCTAGCCGGATTTCGACAAACTTGGTAGGAATGATTCGATGTACATTGCTCTTTGAAAGTTGTTAAAATGGTGACCCCGGGGTCAAAAATGGGCGTGGCCCTGGGGGTCAAATTGGGGTCAAATTTTATTTTTGACTGAATATGGTCATTTCTTTCATATATCAAATAGAAGGTATCAATGAGGCGATCACTCTGGTGCATTTTTTGTCGAAATCGGATTGTTTATGTCATCCAAGATGGCCGCCGAAAGGTCAAAAGGTCGTTCTTTTATTAGAGATTTCAAAATTCTTCACATGAAACCGCTTGGCCCATGGTAGCCAAACTTAAAGTTATTGGTCCATGTGTAAGCCTTTTCAGATTTGTTAAAAATGGAGGTCATCGCAAATAACCAATATGGCCGCCGTCTAAAAAATAGCATAAATTCTAAAAAAAAAAATCTTCTTCTCATGAACCGTACCTGATTTCGACGAAAACTTGGTAGGAATGATCGATGTACATTGCTTTCTTTCAAAGTTGTTAAAATGGTGACCCCGGTCAAAAATGGCGTGGCCCGTGGGTCAAA
The DNA here is from genome assembly GCA_029237695.1 of Conchocele bisecta. Taxonomy (NCBI): domain Eukaryota; kingdom Metazoa; phylum Mollusca; class Bivalvia; order Lucinida; family Thyasiridae; genus Conchocele; species Conchocele bisecta. The sequence goes on from CM055273.1 coordinate 90,104,905, forward strand.
TTGGGGTCAAATTTTATTTTTGACCGAATATGGTCATCATTGAAGGTATCAATGATGCGATCACTCTGGTGCATTTTCTGTCGAAATCGGATTGTTAATGTCATCCAAGATGCCGCGAAAGGTCAAAAGGTTCGTTTTTCTTTTATTAGAGATTCAAATCTCTACTTCACTGAACCGCTTTGGCCCATGGTAGCCAAACTTAAAAGTTATGGTCCATGTGTGAAGCCTTTTCAGATTTGTTAAAATGGAGGTCATCGCTAATCCAAGATGGCCACCGTCTAAAAATAGCATAAATTCTTTAAAAAATCTTCTTCTCATGAACCGCAAAGCCGGATTTCGACGAAACTTGTAGGGAATGATCGATGTACAATGCTCTTTCAAAGTTGTTAAAATGGTGACCCCGGGGTCAAAAAATGGGCGTGGCCCCATGGGGTCAAAATTGTATTTTTATGACCGAATATGGTCATGTTATATATCAAATCGAAGGTATCAATGGGGCGATCACTCTGGTACATTTTTTGTCCAAATCGGATGTTATGTCATCCAAGATGGCCACCGAAATGTCAAAAGTCTGTTCTTTTATTAGATTTCAAAATTCTTCTTTCACATGAACCGCTTGGCCCAATGGTAGCCAAACTTAAAAAGTTATGGGTCCATGGGTGAAGGCCTTTTCAGATTTGTTAAAAATGGAAGGTCATCGCTAATCCAGATGGCCGCCGTCTAAAAAAATAGCATAAATCTTAAAAAATCTTCTTCTCATGAACCGCTAGCCGGATTTCGACGAAACTTGGTAGAAATGATTCGATGTACATGCTCTTTCAAAGTTGTTAAAAATGGTGACCCCGGGGTCCCAAAAATTGGCGTGGCCCATGGGGTCAAATTTTATTTTTGACCCGAATATGGTCATGTTTATATATCAAATCGATAGGTATCAATGAGGCGATCACTCTGGTACATTTTTTTGTCCAAATCGGATTGTTATGTCATCCCAAGATGGCCACGAAATGTCAAAAGGTCGTTCTTTTATAGAGATTTTCAAAATTCTTCTTCACATGAACCGCTTGGCCCATGGTAGCCAAACTTAAAGTTATGGTCCCATGGTGAAGCCTTTTCAGATTTGTTAAAATGGAGGTCATCGCTAATCCAAGATGGCCGCCGTCTAAAAAATAGCATAAATACTTAAAAAATTCTTCTTTCTCATGAACCGCTAGCCGGATTTCGACGAAACTTGGTAGGAATGATCGATGTACAATGCTCCTTTCAAGTTGTTAAAATGGTGACCCCCGGGGTCAAAAATGGGCGTGGCCCATGGGGTCAAATTTTATTTTTTTTGACCGATATGGTCATGTTATATATCTAAAATCGAAGGTATCAAATTTGAGGCGATCACTCTGGTACATTTTTGTCCAAATCGGGATTGTTTATGTCATCCAAGATGGCCGCCGAAATGTCAAAAGGTCGTTCTTTTTTATTAGAGATTTCAAAATTCTCTTCTCACATGAACCGCTTGGCCCATGGTAGCCAAACTTAAAAGTTATGGTCCATGGGTGAAGCCTTTTCAGATTTGTTAAAATGGAGGTCATCGCTAATCAAGATGCCGCCGTCTAAAAAATAGCATAAATTCTTAAAAAATCTTCTTCTCATGAACCGCTAGCCGATTTCGACGAACTTGGTAGAATGATCGATGTACATTGCTCTTTGAAAGTTGTTAAAATGGTGACCCCAGGGTCAAAAAATGGGCATGGCCCGTGGGGGTCAAATTGGGGTCAAATTTTATTTTTGACTGAGTATGGTCATGTCATATATCAAATTGAAGGTATCAATGAGGCGATCACTCTGGTGCATTTTTTGTCGAAATCGGATTGTTATGTCATCCAAGATGGCCGCCGAAAGGTCAAAAGGTCGTTCTTTTATTAGAGATTTCAAAATTCTTCTTCACATGAACCGCTTGGCCCATGGTAGCCAAACTTAAAAGTTATGGTCCATGGGTGAAGCCTTTTCAGATTTGTTAAAATGGAGGTCATCGCTAATCCAATATGGCCGCCGTCTAAAAATAGCATAAATTCTTAAAAAATCTTCTTCTCATGAACCGCTAGCCGGATTTCGACGAAACTTGGTAGGAATGATCGATGTACATTGCTCTTTCAAATTTGTTAAAATGGTGACCCCGGGGTCAAAAATGGGCGTGGCCCGTGGGGTCAAATTGGGGTCAAATTTTATTTTTGACCGAATATGGTCATCATTGAAGGTATCAATGATGCGATCACTCTGGTGCATTTTCTGTCGAAATCGGATTGTTATGTCATCCAAGATGGCCGCCGAAAGGTCAAAAGGTCGTTCTTTTATTAGAGATTTATTTTCAAAATTCTTCTTCACATGAACCGCTTGGCCCATGGTAGCCAAACTTAAAAGTTATGGTCCATGTGTGAAGCCTTTTCAGATTTGTTAAAATGGAGGTCATCGCTAATCCAAGATGGCCACCGTCTAAAAATAGCATAAATTCTTAAAAATCTTCTTCTCATGAACCGCTAGCCGGATTTTCGACGAAACTTGGTAGGAATGATCGATGTACAATGCTCTTTCAAAGTTGTTAAAATGGTGACCGAAACCCGGTCAAAAATGGCGTGGCCCATGGGTCAAATTGTATTTTTGTTTGACCGAATTATGGTCATTTGATTATCAAATCGAAGGTATCAATGGTCGATCACTCTGGTACATTTTTTGTTTCCAAATCGGATTGTTATGTCATCCAAGATGGCCACCGAAATGTCAAAAGGTCGTTCTTTTTATTAGAGAATTTCAAAATTCTTCTTCACATGAACCGCTTGGCCCATGGTAGCCAAACTTAAAAGTTATGGTCCATGGGTGAAGTCCTTTCAGATTTGTCAAAAATGGAGGTCATCGCTAATCCAAGATGGCCGCCGTCTAAAAACTAGCATAAATTCTTAAAAAATCTTCTTCTCATGAACCGCTAGCCGGATTTCGACGAAACTTGGTAGGAATGATCGATGTACAATGCTCTTTTTCAAACAAAGTTGTTAAAATGGTGACCCCCGGGTTCAAAAATGGGCGTGCCCATGGGGTCAAATTTTATTTTTGACCGAATATGGGTCATGTTATATATCAAAATCGAAGGTAATCAATGAGGCGATCACTCTGGTACATTTTTTTGTCCAAATCGGATTGTTATGTCCATCCAAGATGGCCACCGAAATGTCAAAAGGTCCGTTCTTTTATTAGAGATTTCAAAATTCTTCTTCACATGAAACCGCTTGGCCCATGGTAGCCAAAACTTAAAAGTTATGGTCCATGGGTGAAGCCTTTTCAGATTTGTTAAAATAAATGGAGGTCATCGCTAATCCAACGATGGCCGCCGTCTTAAAAATAGCATAAATTCTTAAAAAATCTTCTTCTCCATGAACCGCTAGCCGGATTTCGACGAAACACTTGGTAGGAATGATCGATGTATCAATGCTTCTTTCAAAGTTGTTAAAAATGGTGACCCCGGGGTCAAAAATGGGCGTGGCCCATGGGGTCAAATTTTATTTTTGACCGAATATGGTCATGTTATATATCAAATCGAAGGTATCAATGAGGCGATCACTCTGGTACATTTTTTTGTCCAAATCGATATTGTTATGTCATCCAAGATGGCCGCCTAAATGTCAAAAGGTCGTTCTTTTATTAGAGATTTCAAAATTCTTCTTCACATGTAACCGCATGGCCATGTAGCCAAACTTAAAAGTTATGGTCCATGGGTGAATAAGCCTTTTCAGATTTGTTAAAATGGAGGTCATCGCTAATCCAAGATGGCCGCCGTCTAAAAATACATAAATTCTTAAAAAATCTTCTTCTCATGAACCGCTAGCCGGATTTCTTCGACGAAACTTGAGTAGAATGATCGATGTACATTGCTCTTTGAAAGTTGTTAAAATGGTGACCCCTCCCAGGGTCAAAAATGGGCATGGCCCGTGGGGTCAAATTGGGGTCAAATTTTATTTTTGACTGAGTATGGTCATGTCATATATCAAATTGAAGGTATCAATGAGGCGATCACTCTGGTGCAATATTTGTCGGAATCGGATGATTATGTCATCCATGATGGCCACCAAAAGGTCCATTTATTCAAGATTTTTAACGTCTTTTTCTCAGGAACCACATGGCCGATGCTGGGTGAAGCATTTTCAGATTTTGTAAAATGAGTCATCGCTTAATCCAAGATGACCGTCATCTAAAAATAGCACAATAACACATGAACTCAATGTCACAATCTCCTCTGGTGTTCATGGAGTCAGGTGAGCGAATTAGGGCCATCATGGCCCTCTTGTTTCGAACTACTTGTGTATCTGGGGAGGGGGATACACATGCGCTTGTCGACAAGCGTCCATTTCTAGTTGTAAATATTCAGTTCTGATTTTGGGATTTTTCCCCCATTTGTACATGTACTTGAACATGTACATGTATTTGTACAGGTACTATATGGGATTTAGTACTAAACTCATTGATCTGGCCTTAAATGACCTTAGCTGTTGATAGGCCGTTAAACCCCAACAAACAAACAAAAAGATCCAGATGAGCCGGCTCGTGACGTCTCATCAGGATCTGCACTTTTTGCAAGTAATTTTCATATTTTTGAGATAAAAAATACCCCGTTTTATTATATGCCCGTTTGAAAAAACGGAATGTATTATGTATTCATCTTGGGCGGGCGGGCGGGCGGGCGGTCGGGCGGGCGGGCGATCACAGCTTGTCCACGTAATAACTCGAGTTCTACTTCACCAATCGTAAACAAATTCGGTAAAACGAAGAAGCCTATTGATTTTGAAAAATTTCCGATGACTTATTTTAATTTTCGCACTCTGTATCCTTGTCCACGCAATAACTCAAGCTCTACTTCACCGATCGTAACCGAATTTGGTATACATGTTTATCACGGGCAAGACAAAGAAGCCTATTGATTTTGAAAATTTTCTGAATTACTTATCTACCCTTGGTGGCCATTTTTAATTTTCGCACTTTGTATCCTTGTCGACGCAATAACTTGAGTTCTACTTCACCGATCGTAACCAAATTCGGTTTACATGTTTATCAAGGCAAGATGAAGAAGCCTATTGGTTTTCAGTGAGTTATCTCCCCATGTTGACTGGCTTTGCCTCGACGGGCGTATATTGTGACCTTCGGAACTCTTGTTCATAAATGGACTAGTCTGAAAATCATTTTGTGACGGTTGGATTAGTTGCAAAATGAACATATCAAATTCCAGTCCAGTTACTTAGGGGTGAAAGGGTTAATACTATGAAGTACTGCCCATAATATTTGTGTATCTGTAGCCTATTTCATCAACATTGCAAAGTATACTTTACTAGCAAAGTATACTTTGAGGGAGAAATCATTTATTTTTCCCGAAAAGCATTATTTCATATAGAACTAACAAATGCATATATTTCATGATTAAAAGTATGCAGAATTATTATACTGAATTTATTACATTATCACAGCCAAATTGGCTGTGATAATGTAATAAATTCAGTATAATAAAAATTAATAAATTTATCATAAAATTGAAAATTTCTCCCTCAAAGTATACTTTGCTACTAAAGTATACTTTGCAATGTTGATGAAATCGGCTACTGGCCAACACAGGCAACATTTCAACATTTATGACTCCATCCGTCCAGGCTAACATCAAGGGTTTTGGGGCCAGGAGGAGGACCTTAGCTGTTGATGGGACAATAAACCCATTCACTTTCACTTTTCACATGTCAACCATGGCTTGGCTCCCTTAGGTAACATTTTCCATGGCACTCCACTATCGTGTTTCCAGGATTACAGAGCTACAGGAGCCGGAGGATCGAATGTTGGCCGTCCTCGAGTGGTATCTTACATCCTTCCACGCCGGCCGCCAGGTACACACATCAGACACGCCAAGTGATTTGGTACCTATGGTCTGTTTCATGAAACCTGCCAACATTTACGGCTATATAAACAATGCAAAAACTATATTTTTTTCGATAATATTACATTATAACAAAATTTAAGAATGAGCCTTCTTTTTATTTTGTGAAATTTGGTCAAATATTTATTTAACATGGGGAACTTTTTTTTGGAAATAAAATCCATATTGGACCAAATTTCACGAAATAAAAAAAGGCTCATTCTTAAATTTTGTACGCCATGGCAATATAGGTTTTGTGAAACAGACAGTAATATAGAGAAGTCGTGAAATATAGAGATGGGCTATGGCTCAGGGGGATACAAGACTTAAATATTGAAAGTTGTGAGTTCAAAACCTACCCTCGGGTATGCCTACTTCAGTCAAATTGGCTTAAAACTTCATATGCTTATTTGTCAGCATCCATATTTTCATTCCATAGCCCACTCATGTGACCCTGTGCTCAAGGGCTATGTCAAATCACTTAGATATTTACATTAATGTTTTTGAGGCGTACATCCATCAGTGTTACCATCAGTGGTCCAGAGCGTCGCACTGCTGATCCTACGGTCATGGGTTCGAGCCTCACTAAAGGCAATGTGTTGTGTCCTTGAGCAAGACACTTTATCCACACTGCTTCAGTCCACCCAGCTGTAAATGGGTACCGGTTAATTATTGGGAAACGTTGATTGTATTTGTTTGTATGTACATGTATATTTGAATAAATCAATCTGGGCAAAATCTTCAACCGGCTGAAGGAGGCCTGTATAAGGCATAAGCAGATTCATGAAATCACAGTACTTTAACTCATTGCATGCTAGCGGCGAAAATATCCGCCAAACGAATTAGGAGTATATGTTTTATTTCTCTCTGTAAATGTCTTGAAATTTCATTAGAATTGTGTCCTCCGGACACAATTCTAATGAAATTCCAAGACATATTCTTGACATTTATAAGGAGAAATAAAAGAAAATATAATGAATTGTCATCTGCTATTTTTGAACTATTTATAGCCCACAAATTTCCCAGCATGCAAAGAGTTAATATTTGCCAACTTTTACAATATACACTATATGAATGTATGATGTACAGGGATCTGTAGCGAAGAAGCCGTACAACCCAATAATCGGTGAGACGTTCCACTGCTCCTGGTGTATACCGCAGTCCTCGACGGGCAACCAGGGGCGGCCCTACTACATGACCTTCTGCGCCGAGCAGGTCTCCCATCACCCACCCGGTAATACTAATCTCTAATTATACGTTATTTGACTCACCCGGTAATACTAATCTCTAATTATACGTTATTTGACTCGCCCGGTAATACTAATCTCTAATTATACGTTATTTGACTCACCCGATAATACTAATCTCTAATTATACGTTATTTAACTCACCTGGTAATGGCACCGTATATTGGTGCAAACAAATATGTGGCTGTGACTGGAGAAATGGGGCTTATGGAATTTGTGATCATCGTAGCTCCTAACAAATTGACACATTCCTGTGGTCTGATAACGATCTATATTGCTTGTTAGAAGCTTGACGGGTGTTTCAGTGATGGAATGGCGAGCGGTGCAGATTCTGATCAGGCTGTGCGAATGCACAGGCTGATCTGGATCTACACTGGTCACAAAACCTGTAAGCCCCATTTCTCCAGTGACAGCCACATACAGCAATGTTACTGTTATGCCCTTGCCAATAGGCAAGAGGGGATAAGATAGCGTTCGTGCGTGCATACGTTAGTAACGCCTTTCATTTTTCACTGGGAGGTCCCCAGGGTGTCTGATTTAGATAGATTCCACTGTAATTCTGACATAATAGCGCAGCAAGACACATTTATGTGTGTTACATTCATATACAGATATAATCATTATAGACAAATCACTGAAACCTGATTGGCAGGGTTTTCTGTTTGCCAGGCTTTGAGAACGTCTATTGAGCCAGGGTTTCTTCTGCCAATTGTTTTTCAATCATATTTTTTTTAATGTGGCAAATTAAAAATCGGGTCTGGCAAATTTATTTTATTGTCGTAGTTGAAATCAAAATAGTCCAATTTGTTAAAAGAAGTTTCATGTTTAGGGTATTTGTCATTTAATAACATAACAATAATGTTTATTATTGTATAAATTGGACTTTCGCGGTGCAGCAACAGTCTTTTTAAAAATCATAATACACTAGTATAATTAATATGTAATTGAGGCTGCTACAGAACACATGTTAGGCGGTCAACTGATTGTGCTGTGCTTATGCAATGATATAATTTAACCCTTAGACCGCTACTCACAACAATTGTCGTCTGCTGTTGCTTTTATATGTTGCCTTATTTCTCGATAACAACATGCTTTGACAGCACTTCAGAATCATCTCCATTGGAAATGATTCTGAAGTGCTGTCAAAGCATGTTGTAAATTATTCTAAAGTGCTGTCGAAGCGTTTTTTTGATGATAAAAATGGAATATAGAAAATAAACAGCAGACGACAACAAAAATTAAGGTAGCGGTGTAAGGGTTAACGTATGTGTTGATTCAATATGAAATTTATTAAACTGTTGATTTAAAAAAAAAACGCATAGCTTAGTTTCTTTTAAACTTGTTTAATAAATATCATATTAAATCATCACTCGTGTAAGATACTCTATTTATAACTCTTATCATTGATTTACAAAATGCCAATTATAATAATTAGCCAAACACCTTGGGGACTATTTTTCCATGCCTATGTCAAACTGAAGTTTAAGTTAAACTTAAGTTTTCATGCACGGTATGTGATTTGAAAAAAGGGTGGCAACATTTTTATTTTCTCCCGTATAAATTTCACGAACCCTCTGTTTCAGTGTCGGCATTCTATTTCGAGTGCCCCAAGAAGAATGTGAGCGTGAGCGCCTCGATATACACCAAATCAAAGTTCATGGGAATGTCTATAGGCGTGGTAATGGTAGGCAAAGGTAAGTGCTTCTCAACCAGTCGCCGATTTCATCAACATTGCAAAGTATACTTTTCTAGCAAAGTATACTTTGAGGGAGAAATTTTCAATTTAAAGATAAATTTATTAATTTTTATTATACTGAATTTATTACATTATCACAGCCATTTTGGCTGTGATAATGTAATAAATTCAGCATAATAATTCTGCATACTTTTAATCATCAAATGTAAACAGTCGTTAGTTCTATATCATATGACATAATGCATTTTGGGAAAACTAAATGATCACTCCCTCAAAGTATACTTTGCTAGATAAGTATACTTTGCAATGTTGGTGAAATAGGCTACAGGTGTCATCCATCATCTGTGAGTGGAAAAATGAGCTGTTTTTTCATTAATTGATGGCCAATCTAGTTCCTATGCTCTGGCTTGTATGAATAATAAGATTATTCCTAATCCTATTACGTTGAGGGGAAGGGGCCAAGTGACTTTGGTGTGGTATGGACCTGGCACCAGGTCGGGTTATTCTAATTTTAGGGCTGAATATATATTTATTTTGATGTAAATATTCTGTTCTGAGTTTAACTGACTCAATGGCGAGCAGTATAGGCCCCAATAAGACTCCGACTACACTGATCCTAAGTGCCACTTCTACAGTCACAGCCATATATGAGATACACATGCGCCAACAAAAATAATGTAATATTTTCTGTAAATGACGTCGATAGTTGACAAAATTTTCATAGCAATTTCCGCATTTGCTATGAAAATTTTATCAACTTTCGGCGTCATTTACAAAAATATAGTCGTATTTGGTAAATAGTTTTCACGATATCGCACATGCTCTTAGGTGCAAAATCACATGGCACGTCTAATATGTGTCCTGTATTCTCTGTGATTATATCGGACGTAAAACCGCTCTCGATCACTCCCTTACAGTAAATGTGACTGGAATTCATATTGGTGCCAAGCTATCCGGTGTAGTATTAAAGGTCCTTGTCTCCAGATCTGTAGCCTATTTTACCAACATTGCAAAGTCTTCTTATCTAGCAAAGTATACTTTGAGGGAGAAATTTTCAAATATTATTATACTGAATTTATTACATCATCAAATGTATGCAGTCGTTAGTTCTACATGACAATGCATTTTGGGAAAAATAAATGATTACTCCATCAAAGTATACTTTGCTAGAAAAGTATACTTTGCAATGTTGGTGAAATCGACGACAGGTGTAGTAAGGTCCCTGTCTCCAGATCAGGATACTATCTTAGTGCTTTCAATTTTTATTGTCTCGCCCGTGAAGCAGAAAGCGAGACATAGGTTTTGCTTTTCCGGAGTCGGCGTCGTCGTCGTCATCATTCAATGTTAAGTTTTCGTGTTATGGTCATTACTTCAACACCTTATCAGCTACAGTCATCAAACTGTATACATACCTTTACTATGATATGTAGATGAATATACGACTATTAACAAAAATTCCGGGCTCCAGGGTCAAGGTCAAACTATTTCTTTCTATGCTACAAACTGAACATTCATTAATGCATGAAGACCCGTTTTCTCGTGCGCTCTACACCTTACCTGTAGAGAGAACAATAGCCTTCTCCAGTTGAACACTTCTGCATGTGCAAGCATGTGCAAATTTCCAGCTTGACCACTAAATGTCCAGCTAAATTATTACAGGTAATTTATACAGGTAAATTATTATACCTGGGTATTGCATTTCCGTAAACTGTGTTGACAATATTGTGGCAATATGTGGACCTGTGCAGATATGATATGTAGATAAATATAGGACTATTATAAAAATTCTGGGCTCCAGTAGCGAGCATTATTTTTTTGTTAATTTTTAAACTTTTTTTTTTAAACTTTTTTTCCATTTTTAGCCAGGTTTTTTTTGGGAAAAAAAATCATTTGAAACTTTTTTTTTTAAACTTTTTTTTCCATTTCTAGCCAGGTTTTTTTGGGGAAAAATCCACGCTATTGGATTGGCGAAAGCCAGGCGGGCGGGCGGGCGGCGTCCACAATCAATGTTAAGTTTTCGTGTTTCAGTCCATTTCTTTGTTACTGTAACACATAGGACCAACAAACTTTCACAGCTTCATAACCAAGGGGTGCCCACCACATATCACTATCCAACATGTTACCTTTTTGAACTTGACCCATTTTTTCCGCGCAGTCAATGTTAACTTTTCGCGTTTACAATGTTAAGTTATCGTGTTTAAGTCCATTTCTTTCTTACTGTACAACCTAGGACCACCAAACTTTCACAGCTTCATAATCAAGGGGTGCCCACCACATATTACTATCCAACATGTTACTTTTTTTTTAACTTGACCCATTTTTTCCGCGCAGTCGACTTAGCCATTTTCAATGTTAAGTTTTCGCGTTTACAATGTTAAGTTTTCGTGTTTGAGTCCATTTCTTTGTTACTGTACCACCTAGGACCACCAAACTTTCACAGCTTCATAATCAAGGGATGCCCACCACATATTACTATCCAACATGTTACTTTTTTTTTAACTTGACCCATTTTTTCCGCGCAGTCGACTTAGCCATTTTGAATGTTAAGTTTTCGCGTTTGCAATGTTAAGTTTTCGTGTTTAAGTCCATTTCTTTGGTACTGTAACACCTAGGACCACCAATGCTTTCACAGCTTCATAACCAAGGGTGCCTACCACATAAAACTATCCAACATGTGACTATTTTTTTTACCTTCACCTATTATTTCTACGTAATTGACTTAGCCATTTTCAACGTTAACTTTTTAACGTACTTCTGGTTAAAGTTTTTTGGTTAAAAGTTTTTCGTTATACTATATCTCTGCAACTGCTTCGCCCATTACCTTGAAACTTCAAATGGGTGTTTATCATCATCCATATTTTCATTCTACCCCCCAACCGTGCGGCCCCTGTGCCCAAGGTCAAATTACTTTGAATTTTTTTGTTAAAGTTTTTTTGTGTACTATATCTCTGCAACTGCTTCACCCATTACCTTGATACTTCACATGGGTGTTTATCATCATTGTCGCACCCACTTGCAGAAAGCGCGATATCGTCGGCATTTTGGCATACGTCCGTCCGTACGTCCGGGTGTCCGGTTAAAGTTTTTTCGTTATTTCGTTAAAGTTTTTCCATCTACTTTATCTATTTTTTTAGTGTCCATGCCTCGCCCCAAGGCACGACATGCAGGCCACGGCCATCTAGTCTACAAAAAGTGGGTATAATTATGTTACCCAAGTCTCTATGCTTGGAAAAAACCTGGCCTTCGTGGCTTTGCCTCGTTTCTTGTTGTCTAGTAGCATAAGGTCGTAAGTGCTATATACCGACTATTATCATATACTAAAACAATTATTGACTAGTGAACCATAGAATATAATCTGATATTCTATGGCTCACTAGTCAATAATTGTATAATATGTTCGGGCCAGTGAAAATTGCTTTCTGGCCCAGGCTCGAGGTCAAGGCAGCGGGACAAGGCGAGACATTTGATTCCGCGGAATTTTTGTTTTAGCTGGAAAGGATATTGTAATTTGAGTGTTGAACATGCAATAAGTGCATTAAAAAATTTGCACTTTGCTGTTCAATAGATGTAAACAAACCAATTCAATAACCCCCCACAGTGATGGTGCGACTTCTGGAATCAAATCAAATGAAACCAAATAACTCTGAAATTTGCATTAACGTTTTTTGTAAACTCTGCGTTTCTGTTTTCTTAAGTACCAAATATCTCCACAATCTGATTGACTCTAAAATACATACATACCATCAAATACGTCGGCGGGCATCCTATGCTTGCTCCGGCCATCTAGTCTTAATGAGATTCTACTGTACATGTGACCCAAAATGAACACCGTCCGTCTCCTTGTCCCCAACAGTGACGGTGCGACTGCTGGACTTCGACGAGGAGTATGTGTTTGGGCTACCCAGTGCCTACGCCCGGTCCATACTCACCACGCCCTGGGTGGAGCTGGGTGATAAGATACAGATGACCTGCCCACAAACCAACTACTCTGCGGCCGTCACGTTTCACACAAAGGTAGTTCAAGCTACGTTCAGTTGTGGAATGCCAGTTAAACTGACCTTTACATTGACATTTTATATGGCCATGACCTGTAAGAAAACCAACTACGGCCATTACATTTCACACAAAGGTACTGACAGTTGACAATTGAAGGGGTCATTGGAAGAAGGAGGCTAAGTCCTTATGGACTTAGCCCCCTTCTTCCACTGACCCCTTCAATTTTTCGGTCATTTCCAGACAGAACAGGGTGTAGTTCATTTTTCTCCCCCTTGATAGCGGTCACAATTCCGGCGTCGTCGTGTTGTGGCGCCAACAATTTCGGATGTAAATTTTGGACGTAGCCAAGTTTCCCATATCTCTTGATCCGTTAGTCGGATCATTACCAAACATCATCAATAGCTTCCTCACATTGATAGCTATCCAACCACTGTCATTTGGGTGACCTTGACCTTCACCGTGGTGACCTTAACCTTTGTGTCAATAATTTTGTACATACGTCCAAATGTTGAATACATCCTGATCCGTTAGTCGGATCCTTTACCAAACTTCATCAATAGCTTCCTCACATTGATGGCTATCCGCACAGTGTCTCATGCGGATGACCGTGACCATGGTGACCTTGACCTTCATGTCGATAATTTTGGATGTACATCATAACGAATATCTCTTGATCATTTTCAAACTTCATCAATAGCTTCATCAATAATTATCTACCAGTGTAATTAGTCTGACCTTCACCTTGGTGACCTTCACCTTGGTGTCAACAATATTGGACATATGTCCAAATGTTGAATATCTCCTGATCCCGTTAGTCATATCATCTCCTGATCCCGTTAGTCATATCATTACCAAATTTCATAAATAGCTTCCTCACATTGATAGCTATCCATCAAGTGTCATTCCGGTGACCTTGACTTTTGTGTCAATAATTTTGTATGTACATGTACCTCCAAATGTTGAATATCCGTTAGTCGCCGGATCATTACCAAGCTTCACCAATAGCTTCTTTCCTCACTTTGATGGCTATTCACCCAGTGGCATTTGTGTCAATATTTTTGGACTTCCTCATACTGTGACCTTGACCTTGGTGACCTTGAACTTTGTGGTGATTGCCTTGTTTAGTGGACACTCCCCTGTGATCGCCTTGTTGTTAAACAGTTATGGAAAGTAGATAGTCACAATTGCAATCCGATCTGGTCTCGGTATCCGTGCGTGGCCTAGGGAATATGGCATTGGCGTTCAATTCTGGAGGTTGTGAGTTTATCTTCAAACTAGGCGTGATAAATACTTACATAGTATATCCATCCCACTGGTCTGTTGGATTAGACTTGGTTAAACCCATTCACTTTTCACTGGTCTCAGTATCCATATAACTTGTGTTTAGAATTCTCTTCGCACGTACAGCTGTACTTGTATTTGCCATTCCAGCCGTTCTATGGGGGAAAGCTGCATCGGGTGAGTGCGGAGTTGAAGAACGGCAACACCGGCAGTGTGGTGTGTAAGGTCCAGGGCGAGTGGAACAACAGCATAGAGTTCACATACGCCGACGTAAGCTTACAGTCGTTGGGCCATATTGGACTTTATAATTTGCCATACTTTCTAAGCCGATTGATGGCTCTTATCGCACACATATTTCACATAGTGCAAGATTTAAGACCAATAAGTTATATATTACCAGATTTAATGACTACTTGTTTGACAGGAAATGGGAAATCAATACTCGGATGGGAGACTGCATTATAAACCTGGCTAATTAAAAGTATGTTATTGTTCACATACCGTTAATTATCCCGTCAACACAGCGAGTATGTGCCGTGAAACACGGTGCCGTGAAACATTTTTGATATCCAGTCAATACAATTTTTGCATTTTACAGCCATTTGTAGGTGTTGACGGGATAAATAGAATAGTAGGTTAGTGCCGTGAATGAGAAAAAATATCTGGCGCGGCACGGAAACGGGATGTGCTCGGCAGAGCCTCGCCCATCCCGTTTCCTGAGCCTTGCCAGATATTTTTTCCCATTCACGGCACTAACCTACTATTCTCTATCACTCCCTCACCTTTAATTCCTTAAAAATCCAATATGTGAACAATAACATACTTCAATGTCCGTTCAATCCTCGTCCTAGGTGTGAAAACTACTTACATAGTACAATGTATTACCATCCCACGGGTCTAATCCATCTCTATATGGCCTAAACTGTTGCTGGCATGTGAAACCCATTCACTCTCACTTTTCACTTTAACAATTGTAGCAAGAGACGAAGGTTATAGATGTGCATTCGAACCGCATCTGGCGGAAGCGCGTGCGGCCCCTGGAACTGCAGGGAGAGTTTGAGTCCCGGAAGTTGTGGCAGCATGTGACCAACGCACTCAAAGTTGGTGATGTGAACACTGCGACCGAACACAAGAAATTTGTAAGTTCTAGTTAGCTGGCCAATACTGGGGCCCGTTTCACTATTAAAGCTTAGTACGAATAAAATGTTTGTAAGTGCAAAATTATGATAGTCTGTAAATTTCACATTAACAATGTTTTCTTGTAAACAATTATTGGATTTACATGTATTGAGCATCGGCTGCATATGCATATGCAGCCTATATGCAGCCTATGCTCAATAAATGTAATTGCATCAATTGAAATTTCCAGACCATCCTAAATATTTGCACTTACGAACATCTTAGTGGTACGAAGTTTAATGAAACGCCCACTGGTGGTGAAAATTTTACAACAATTTCATTATAAAACTGCCTGACCATATTCTTGAATTTAATGCAGACAATTGTGGTGGGAAACGGCCACCTGAACACAATAAATGTGTTCAGTTATAGTCAAATTGCCAAAAATTTCAGAAGATGACTCACAGCACAGTGCTGTGCTGTGATCGGAGAAATGGGGCGTATGGTATTTGTCATCAGTGTAGCTCATGATCACATAGCATACTTACACAGATTGATAAAGATCTGTATTGCTTGTTCGCTTGTTAGAGCTGGTCGGGTGTTTCATTAATGGAATGGTGAACAGTGCAGAGCCTCACAGACTGTGGGTGGGTGGTTGGTTGGGCGAACGCGATGATGTAATTTAACGGTAGGGGTTCCTCTTTATAGGAATCACAATTTGCCTGGTTTGGCCCTCATGTACGTTTTTATCTTTGGCTCTTTTGTTACCTGGGAGTTGAATTGGGTTATTGCCCATTATAAAAGTAGTAAGATTATTACTGATCCTACTGCTTTTGGGAGGAGGCCAAGTGGTTCTGGTGTGGCAAGGACCTGGCATCAGATCAGGATTATTCTGATTTCCGGGCTGAATATAAAGTTTTTTTATTGTAAATATTCAGTTCTGATTTTGTGATTTTCCCCCTATTTGTACATGTACTTGAACATGTACATGTACTTGTACAGGTAATATATGGGATTTAGTACTAAACCCATTGACCCGGCCTTAAATGACCGTAGCTGTTGATAGGCCGTTAAACCCTAATAAACAAACAAACAAACAAACATGTCAATGATCATGTGCAGCTATGGCATGTGAAATTGCCCCAACATCTAGCATAAGTAGGTCGTTTCTCTGGATTTATGATTTGACAGTCTCCTCCAATTAAAATTGGATGCTTCTATTTTGAGCTGTCACCACAGTAATACACACACTAGTGGAATACCAGCTGTGGCTAAAATGAGTCGTGGCTGTGAATTATACGATTTTGATGTAAAAAATATGCAATTAATACCCATTTTAAACACATGCAAATTCTGAATCCGGCATATTCATTTGAGATTACATTTCACACTATAAACATAAAACTTAAAATCTATTTTCACGACTATTTTTTCAACAAAAAATAGTCAAATTTGACAATTTTCGACCGTATCACACCATAATTGTCTCTGACAGTAAATGTAGTCACACATAGTGTTTCTAAAGTCAATACCACCGCATTTGAAGGGGTCAGTGGAAGAAGGGGGCTATGTCCATCTTGACGGATTGTAACCAAATTTTGTATACATGTTTATCACGGCAAGCCAAAGAAGCCTATTGATTTTCAAAATTTCCCATGACTTATCTCCCCTTGACGGCCATTTTTATTTTTCGCACTCTGTATCCTTGTCCACGCAATAACTCAAGTTTTACTTCATCGCTCATAACCAAATTCGGTGTACATTTTTATCACGGCAAGACGAAGAAGCCTATTGATTTTGAAAAAATTCCGATACTTATCTCCCCTTGGCAGCCATATTTAATTTTCGCACTCTGTATCCTTGTCCACACAATAACTCAAGTTCTACTGGACCGATCATAACCAAATTCGGTATACATGTTTATCACGGCAAGACGAAAAAGCCTATTGATTTTGAGTTCTACTTGACATATCATAACCAATTTTGGTGTACATGTTTATCACGTCAAGATGAGTTATCTCCCCTTGTTGACTGGCCTTGCCTCGATGGGCGTATATTGTGACCTTCGGCACTCTTGTTTTAATTTTTAGCTCGACTATTCGAAGAATAAGTAGAGCTTATGTTGTCACCCCGGCGTCGGCGTCACCGTCACGTCACACCTTGGTTAAGGTTTTTAGTCAAGCTTGTATATGGAATACTACTGGCCCTACACCCACCATACTTGGACAACTTCATCTCCTAGTGATGTACATCAATAACCACTGATCTATATTTGACCTTGACCTACATTTCCTCTTCAATTACTTGGTTAATTCCCCTTGGTTAAGGTTTTTAGTCAACCTTGGTTAAGGTTTTTAGTCAAGCTTGTATATGCAATACTACTGGCCCTACACCCACCATACTTGGACAACTTCATCTCCTAGTGATGCACATCAATAACCCCTCATCTATATTTGACCTTGACCTACATTTCCTCTTGAATTACTTACTTAATTCCCCTTGGTTAACGTTTTTAGTCAACCTTGGTTAAGGTTTTTTTTCAATCTTGTACATTGAATACTATTGTGCATCCAGACACCATACTTCGACAACCTTTTCTCATAGGTATGTACATCAATAACCCCTGATCTATATTTGACCTTGACCTACATTTCCTCTTCAATTACTTACTTAATTCCTTTTGGTTAAGGTTTTTAGTCAACCTTCTATATGGAATACTACTGGCCCTACATCCACCATACTTGGACAACTTCATCTCCTAGTAATGTACATCAACAACTCCTGATCTATATTTGACCTTGACCTACATTTCCTCTTGAATTACTTACTTAATTCCCCTTGGTTAACGTTTTTAGTCAAGCTTGTAGATGGAATACTCCTGGCCATACACCAACCATACTTGGACAACTTCATCTCCTAGTGATGTACATCAACAACCCCTGACCTATATTTGACCTTGACCTACATTTAACCTTGAATTACTTACTTAATTCCCCAATTCCCCTTGGTTAAGGTTTTTACTCGACCTTGGTTAAGCTTTTTACTCAAGCTTGTACATGGAATACTATTGTGCATACAGACACCATACTTGGACAACCTTTTCTCATAGTGATGTTCATCAATAACCCCTGATCTATATTTGACCTTGACCTACATTTCCTCTTGAATTACTTACTTAATTCCCCTTGGTTAACGTTTTTAGTCAAGCTTGTAGATGGAATACTCCTGGCCATACACCAACCATACTTGGACAACTTCATCTCCTAGTGATGTACATCAACAACCCCTGACCTATATTTGACCTTGACCTACATTTAACCTTAAATTACTTACTTAATTCCCCTTGGTTAAGGTTTTTAGTCAAGCTTGTAGATGGAATACTATTGTGCATACAGACACCATACTTGGATAACTTTTTCTCATAGGGATGTACATCAATAACCCCTGACCTTTATTTTACCTTCACCTACATTTAACCTTGAATTACTTGCTTAATGTTTATAGTCAAGCTTGTATATGGAATACTTCTGGGCCTACATCAACCATACTTGGACAACTTCACCTCCTAGTGATGTACATCAATAATCCCTGACCTATATTTGACCTTGACCTACTTTTATCCTTAGATTACTTAGTTATCTCCCCTTGGTTACAGTTTTTACTCAAGCTTGTATATAATACTGGGTTACTCAACCATATTGGCTTTATCTGTGTGCTCTAACCCCACCTAACTCCTGGGCTATATCTGACTAGGTTTTTATGCAGGCCGCAGCCACCTTCTTTGTCAAGCTATGTGTACATCGACAACCCTCGTAGTCGAGCTATGCTGTTCTCCTACAGCTCTTGTTATTTGTGTATTTTACATGTTTACTGTATTGTACAGCTGGAGGAGCGACAGAGGGAGGGTGAGAGGCACCGGAAGGACACAAATACACCGTTCCCCACAAAGGTACGTCACTGTGACCACATATAGGATGGTGTAATACACTGTTTTAGACATGTTGGCAACGAAAACGTTTGTAGTGATTGTGTAGTCACTGTAGTTATATCAAGGCCTCTAGGATTAGTGACAGTTGCACCTTCATCTAATTCAAGACGTAATATATTTCCGTTTCCGATAAAATCCTATTAATCGCTATGCCTACGTACAGTTAAGACCCATCTGCCCTTAATAAAACCGACAGATAACCTATTGTACACATAGAGTCTAACAACATCGCACAAGTCACCAGACTACGTTAGGTCAGACACAAGTTTGTATTTTGATTTCACTAAAACTCTCAAGACTAAACTTAACAAACAAATAGCCTAGTTCATCAACATTGCAAAGTATACTTTTCTAGCAAAGTATACTTTGAGGGAGTAATCGTTTATTTCTTCCGAAATGCATTATGTCATATAGAACTAACAACTGCATGTATTTGATGATTGAAAGTATGCAGAATTATTATACTGAATTTATTACATTATCACAGCCAAAATGGCTGTGATAATGTAATAAATTCAGTATAATAAAAATTAATAAATTTATCATAAAATTGACAATATCTCCCTCAAAGTATACTTTGCTAGATAATAAGTATACATGTACTTTGCAATGTTGGTTAAATCGGCTACTACAGACCATACCGTAGTCCATGTACATACATTTGTACGTATGTGCATTAGTAATGACTCATTCTCCCATCACTGATAGGCAAGAGGGGATATCGTTGGTCCATGTACGTACGTATGTACGTGTGTACGTAGAGTATGTTAGAACATTTCATTTTTCAATAACTTGTGAATTGCTTGACCGATTTTGATGATATTGGCCACACTGTGTGTAGGATGGTGCTTTGTTTTGCCCACATACGACCACCCAAGGTCTAGGTCATTGAGGACTTGTGTTTGTATAAAGGCAAAACTGTTTAAAAGTTTTTTTATTACCAAGGCTGGCAGCGAGGGGATTAGCTTAATAGTGATAACGATGCCCATGTTTCTTAATAACTTATGAAGCACTTCAATGATTGTAATAATACATGGCCACAATGTGTGTCTAGGGATGGTGGTTTGTCCAAACAGTCAAGGTCACTGAGGACACACGTTCACCTTGTTTGGTTTGTTAGGCAAATGCGTAAAGTTTTTTAGCTCACCTGAGCGAAACTCATGTGAGCTATTGTTACCGCAACGTGTCCGTCCGTCGTCCGTCCGTGAACATTTTCAAACGTCTTCTCCTCAGTTACCATTGGGCCTATAGTCACCAAACTTCATGGTCATGGTACTTAGGTAGGGGGATTACAAAATTGTTAAAATGACGTCATTACATAATCCAAGATGGCTGCCGTCTAAAAATAGCACAAATTCTTCAAAAATATTCTTCTCAAGAACCTCCAACTGGATTTCGACAAAACTTTGTAGGAATGATCGATGTACACTGCTCTTTCAGTTGTTAAAATGGTGACCCCGGGGTCAAAAATGGGCATGGCCCGTGGGGTCAAATTTTATTTTTCACAGAATATGGTCACGTCATATATCAAATCGAAGGTATCAACGAGGCGATCACTGGTGCATTTTTTGTCGAAATCGGATGGTTATGTCATCCAAGATGGCCGCCGAAAGGTCAAAAAGGTCGTTCTTTTATTAGAGATTTCAAAATTCTTCTTCACATGAACCGCTTGGCCCATGGTAGCCAAACATAAAAGTTATGGTCCATGGGTGAAGCCTTTTCAGATTTGTTAAAACGGAGGTTGTCGCTAATCCAAGATGGCCGCCGTCTAAAAATAGCACAAATTCTTAAAAAATCTTCTTCTCATGAACTGCCAGCCGGATTTCGACGAAACTTGGTAGGAATGATCGATGTAGAATGCTCTTTCAAAGGTGTTAAAATGGTGACCCCCAGGGTCAAAATGGGCGTGGCCCGTGGGGTCAAATTGGGGTCAAATTTTATCGATGAGGCGATTGCTCTGGTGCAATATTTGTCGGAATCAGATGATTATGTCATCCATGATGGCCACCAAAAGGTCCATTTATTCGAGATTTTGAACGTCTTTTTCTCAGGAACCACATGGCCGATGCTGGCCGAACTTCATAGTAAGTTAAGATCCTTGGATGAAGCATTTTCAGATTTTGTAAAATGAGTCCTCGCTTAATCCAAGATGACCGCCATCTAAAAATAGCACAATTTTTTGAAAACGCATATGAACTCAATGTCACATTCTCCACTGGTGTTCATCGAGTCAGGTGAGCGAATTAGGGCCATCATGGTCCTTTTGTTTATTATATTGGCTCCCAGCTAGGGGATTAGCTTAGTGATAACGATGCCCACGTACTGTTTGAATTCCAAAAATTGAAGTTATTATGATTTAATAAAAATTGTTTTGTACCAACATTCGGGGTAAGTTGTGAACTTAGGTTAGAGCACTGGGGCGTGTTTCACTAAACTTTGTACGACTAAAATGTTCGTAAGTGCAAAATTATGACAGTCTGTAAATTTCACATTAACAATGTTTTCTTGTAAACAATTATTGGATTTACATTTATTGAGCATAGGCTGCATATGCAGCCTATGCTCAATAAATGTAAATCCATCAATTGAAATTTCCAGATCCTAAATTTGCACTTACGAACATTTTAGTCGTACGATGTTTAGTGAAATGGCCACCTGAACTTCAATACCGGAGGTTGTGGATTCAAACCTCGTCTTCGGCATCAAAAATACTTTCATAGTACATGTATTTCCATTTGACTCGTCTTTCGGATGGCACCTGAAACTGAGGTCCCATCCCTAAATGGCCTTAGCTGTTGCTGGGACGTTAAACCATTTCATGTATTATACCACATTTTATTTCAGTTTTTCCACAAGGTGGGCGATACTTGGGTGTACAACAATATGTTACTCAAGTCACAGAACAAGCATCCGTCCTAGTTGGCCATTTATCTAAGTCATGTGTTTGCTTGCAATATAAACTGGAATGTTAGATTTTTCCAGCCACATTCAATTTCTCACCACTGCACATTGTCAGATACAGGTGCTTCCATAGCGGCTTCTGATTCCAAGTCTTTACCCAGTTCCTTTTGTATGTTAGGGTACTTGGCACCAGATCATGATGTAAATTTTGATTAAAATGTGCAATTTCCCCCCTGGACAATTTGCTCGACTGATACTTCCTAATTACCTTGGTTTACAAACTGAATGGGTGCAACACCCCAAATTTGGCTGTGACTGGGGAAATGGGGCTTATGGGATTGGTCGCCAGTGTAGCTGCTGATCAAATTGCACACTCATGAGCCTGATAACGATCTATATTGCTTGTTAGAAGCGCTAATGGTGTTTCATTGATGAAATGGCTAACAGTGTAGATCCTGATCAGACTGTGCGGATGCACAGGCTGATCTGGATCTACACTGGTCTCAAAACCCACAAGATCCGTTTCTCCAATCACAGCCACAAATAATGTTCTTGACCCCGATACTGCAGATTTTGGTTACAAAATAATACGATAAATCCAGTTTTGTCGTGGCCCATTTAACCCTTTCACCCTACAAACCATAAAACCAGCATGTGCAAATACCGTAGATCCAGATGAGCCGGCTCCTTACAAGCTTTTATATCATGACCTGCAGCATTTGTCAGTATTGCGCAATTCTAAAATAAATCCGCATTTTCCCAAATATGATATTAGCATGGAAAAGTGAGTTTTGGATGTTTGTGGTTAATAACGTGATAGCATCATGTGATACATTTTGGAGCCCCTGCTGACAAAAGGGAGATAACGATGTTCGCTATAATTGTATAACCAGGGGCCCATTTCACTAAACTTCGTACGACTAGAATGTTTGTATGCGCAAATTTAGGATCGTCTGGAAATTTCAATTGATTGATTTACATTTATTGAGCATAGGCTGCATATGCTCAATAAATGTAAATCCAATAATTGTTTACAATACAACATTTATAATGTGAAATTTACAGACTACCATAATTTTGCGCTTATGAACATTTTAGTCGTACAAATTTTAGTGAAACGGCCCCCTGGTTCTTATGCTCCTACTGTGATACACCTAGTCTATGATCATGTGATTGTGATGGAAGAAATAGGGCTTACCATATTTGTGGCCAGTGTAGCTGCTAACTTCTGGCATATTCCTGCAGCCTGGTTAGGATCTATACTGTTTGTCGGGTGCTTACCTGACTAAATGGCAAACAGTGCCGACCCTGATCAGACTGTGCTGGCTGATCTGGGTCTACACTGGGTTGCACATTTCATAAGCCCCATTTCTAAAACCACAGCCACAATTTGCGTTGCTGACAACACAGCATTTTTGATTTGTAGAAAGGTTGAACCACAGGTGACAGGAAAAAATCACATGACAATATTATAGTATATTATTAATACAATATAAACAGATCGGTATCAGATTAGTTGTTCCCATCACCTGTGGGTTGAACAATGTAGGCGCTGATAAGAAGACTGCATGGATATGCAGTCTATTCTCTATGATGGATACATATGTTGTATGTTGTTTTTTTGACAGCATGGGGTCCATTAAATTCTTTGTCATAAACTACAAAATTTCATGCGGGTGAACTCGACGGCGTAAATTAACGGTAGGGGTTGGAATTTTGGAAGTATAGCAATATTGTTTGTAACTCGGGATGTATTTAACTCTTTGCATGCTGGGAAACTTGTGGGCTATAAATAGTTCAAAACTAGCGGACAAGAATTCATCATATTTTCTTCCCGTAAATATCATGAATATGTCTTGTAATTTCATTAGAATTGAGTACTCCTAATTCGTTTGGCGGATATTTTTGCCGCTTGCATGCAAAGAGTTAACTAAACAAAAGGATGGAAAGGTACACATATTTTAGCATTGAATCCATCCTGAATCGGATTCCAACTTGGAATTTTAGTGATGTAACATCACTCTCGGGTGACCGCCGTCCATATCAAAGATAGCGATGACTATTGAAGATGTCTGGTTTTGTCATCGGGCCAAACACACAATATTCACCGTGAAATGATTATTAATTTTACAAAATCTAACTTTTGTTTTCTTAGTTACATCATTTTCAAGCTATCTCGCCAGTTTCGCCAGTTTCGCCAGTTTCGGAGTCGATTTCCAAATGTTTTCGTTTTTTGATCTATCAGGATCAAAAAACAAAAAGTTTTGGAAATTGACTCCCCATGTTAAATTCCCATAGGAAAATCGTTTTTTCACACTAAAATCAATAGCCAGAGGCTCAGTGCATAAACTGTGCGTGACACGTTTCATAAATCTCATCAAATGGGAACTCGTTTGAGATCTATAACTGCCTCACCAATTTTGTATTTGACAACAATGTGTGTTTAGGTAGCTGCCCTGTTTAATATCCACCAATTGTCCAAACACAAGGTCAATGTGGCAGGTGGGAGATTGTGATGGGTAATTTAATGCTCGGGGTTCAACCTTACCGGACTGGAGACCTGGTTTGGCCCTCACATATGTCTTTGGCATTTTGTATGTGACAGTTGAATCTGCTTATACCCTTATGTGAGTATTACGATTATTCATAATCCAATTTGAGGGGAAGGGGCCAAGTGACTTTGGTATGGTATGTACCTGGCACCAGGTCAGTTTATTCTAATTTCAGGGCTGAATATATTTTTTCTCGATGTAAATATTCTGTTCTGATTTTTGTATTTTCCCCCCAATGCAGCAGGTTAAAACGGGATCGAACCCGTTGCCCGGCCTTACATGACCTTAACTGTTGATAGGCTGTTTAACATCTATAAACAAAACAAACAAAGAGAAGGTCAAGATCACTGACAAGTTAATCCAATGTTATTATTGTCCATAACGTTTACACTACTTTAAAACGATTTTCATAATATTTTCCAACTATGATTCTAGGGATAATCCTTTGTTGTACACGCACACCACATACATCTATATATATATATTCATATTTGGCAACAGTGTTTTCTATTTGTTTTCTGACTGGCTGCCAGTGAGGGATTTGTTTCACCTAACAATTTCTTGTTAGTTATTTGTGGCTGTGAATGGAGAAATGGGGCTTATGGTATTTATGACCGGTGTGGTTTCTGATTTAATGACAGGCTCCTATAGCCTGATAACGATCTATATTGCTTGTTAGCAGCATGACGGGTGTTCATTGATGGAATGGCAAATACAACAGTGCAGATTCTGATAAAGACAGTAATGGTGAACAGTGCAGATCCTGATCAGATTGTGCATGCATCCGCACAGTCTGATCTGGATCTATACTGATCACAAACCCATACACCCCATATCTCCAGTCACAGGCATATATTATTATTTGATGAACTGGTGATAGAAAATTCTTCCAACCCTGCTTTTTATCAGTATACAGTTGCATGTGCCTGTCCAAACATTTCATTCACATTACTTAACCTTGACATTGGGAAAGCAGGTTGTCTTGCCCAAAGTCAAGGTTAATTAGCTTCAATGAAATAGTTTAATTGAACTGACATTGTGTATGAAATAAAATATTGTCAAAATACACATTTACTTATGCACATCTATTTAATAGTATGCTAATAATACTTTTATATACTTGCTTGTGTTTATTTATTACTGATACCACAACAGGTGAAATATGAGATTTGACCCAGTTAACAAAATAGACAATGGACATTATTAGAAGTACATATGGCACAGGTAAACGCCGTATTTACCCGCATAGCAGGCAAGTAGACAGTAGTGACAATACATTCAGATAACTGCTTACAAGTCACTGGAATCGATACAGTATGTATGGTAATACAGGTATATATATACAACACTGTGTATTATTACTGTTACACAGTCTTTACTGAATTCTCAAACATTTTAACAAAGGGTCAACAAACCATTCACATATCAGTCTTTGTATATAAATTTGATGAAAACAAGGCATAGTATGCTGTAGTCAGATGTCTCCCCATCATGTTGCACAAAGTTTTATTCATGTGTTTGATATATTATTAGTGGTATGTGTCAAATGCAATAACTGGTAAAAACTGGCTGATGGATTGTGCACACTATGAGGGCCGACGGGCAACTCCATGCACTGTGGAGGATATAGTAAGAAGACAATGTTCACATGTACGTTATGCATATATCGCATCACATTTATGAAGCAATTATGCATGCATCATTAGATTATCAGGGGCCCCACGGGTCCTTAAGGTTTAGCCACACTAACTCGAAAGATATTCATGGGGGAGTGTAGTACAGTAAAAACAATTCAGATGACGGGCGGATCTGGAGGGGGGTTCTGGGGTTGCAACCCTCGTTCAGCCACAGAGTTTACATATATCACAGTTTACCACCAGTTGGAGTCTGAATTTAAATGCCGTAAAACACAGGAAAGTGCATTTCGAAGAGCTCGAAAATAGGACAAGACCTTTGCAACAAGATAACCCGCCCCGTTCCCCAAATGCTGGATCCGTTCTTGGACGACTTAATATTCCATAGACACTCTTTGCTTGCAGAAAGCTGTCAATTGGTGTACTACTCTACTACACAGGCATGTTAGTGTATCATTTACATCATGTTCAAGCATATGTTTTTCGGATTATTCTTTAAGTCGGAACATGTTTGTCATGTGAGGCAGTTTCACTTCCAGTCGCTGACTTGCGCCACCACAAGGGTGGTCACAGGAGAATGTATCTGTCAACAATAGCCTACATTTTAATTAGTGAATATCCAGAACAGTTTGGGTGCATGTTATGGGAAAATAGGTCGTACATCATTCATACGAAAAATAAATAAAAGTAGCAGAGAACTGCAAAATGTGTGGTAATTGGTTACTTTATATAGGAATCGATCAATGGTGATGGCCCACTTTAAGAAAAAGCTATCAATCGAGACTGGTTGTTATTCTTCAAACTCTGGTGTAAGGTCAATTCCCTGGTTTGTGAAAATAGTGTCCATCGTGATCTCGATTGGTAGTTACTCGCCAATTACACATTAATTCCTTAAAAGCCGAGTTTGAGCTTCAAACAGTATTGTGCCTATCGATAGCTCAAACCCTGGTTGGAGAAACTGTTGTGAATTTGGCTTGCCATAGACCGGCCTATTTTTGAACGGTAGACAAGAACACAGTGAAATGTCCAACAACGTCCGCACCGTCATTTTCTTCTTTGAACTTCTGTAGAGTTCCTGCCAATCTCATGTTGTTAACTATCGTGATTGTTTCCTTGATTTCCTGATCCGTCGCCGTTGACCAATAGGAATCGTTGTCTCGCCAGCTCGGCTTCCGTAACCCGTCGGTGTCATTGTAGTGTATGAACCAATCAGAGCCCAGCACATTGTACATTTCCGGCTTGCGGAATTTCGCCCGCTGCAGCATGCTTTTCACGGACTTTGTGTCGGCGAATTTCGCGGCGTACCTGTGTGTGATGCTCGTGGTCAGCTTGGCGTACCATTTGCCCAGATGCACCTGTTCCGGTGTGCAGGTACACATGACGAGCAAGCCGTCCGGCTTCAACACCCTCTGCGCCTGTTGTATACACGCCGCCATCTTGGGAAAACCTTCGCTGTCGTCCAAATGGTGTAGTACCTACGACAGACAAAATATGGTCGTATTATACATAGAGGATCATACATGAGTGATGATTTAATATGATATTTATTAAACGAGTTTACTGAGTTCATAAGAAACGAGGCTCTGCCGAGTTTCTTATGATTTGAGTCGACCAGTTTAATAAATATCACACATGTTTAATAGATTATATTTATTGCATAAGCAAATCGTCATACATTGAAGCTATACTGGTCAACATACTTGTTTTCTGTAACGAGCTAATTTGCATATTTATGATATTGATATGAAATTTATTACACTGTTCATATACTGCGAGCAATATATATGTGACTACTTACCTATAAGAATCAAATGTGTTTTGGGGTGAACTGTTCATGCCAGTAGTGTAATACGGATGACTGTTTAATAACTACCTTGTTCTGAGTACATAACTCTAATTACATTTCATTACATTGCACTGCATAAGAATAATACAACCTGTTGCCTATAAAGCGGAATATGTGCAGTTAATAACTACCCAACTGGAGGAAAATAGAATCGTGCTGTTTTTAGCTCACCTGAGCGAAGCTCATGTGAGCTATTGTTACCGCAATGTGTCCGTCCGTCCGCCCGCCCGTCCATCCGTCCGTGAACATTTTCAAACGTCTTCTCCTCCGTAACCATTGGATCTATAGTCACCAAACTTCATGGTCATGGTCCTTAGGTAGGGGGATTACAAAATTGTTAAAATGACGTCATTACGTAATCCACGATGGCCGCCGTCTAAAAATAGCACAAATTCTTCAAAAATCTTCTTCTCAAGAACCGCCAACCAGATTTCGACAAAACTTGGTAGGAATGATCGATGTACACTGCTCTTTCAAAGTTGTTAAAATGGTGACCCCGGGGTCAAAAATGGGCGTGGCCCGTGGGGTCAAATTTTATTTTTGACCGAATAATGTCATATATCAAATCGAAGGTATCAACAAGGCGATCACTCTGGTGCTTTTTTGTCGAAATCGGATGGTTATGTCATCCAAGATGGCCGCCGAAAGGTCAAAAGGTTATTGTATCCCCCAGACTACCGTCGGGGGATACTATAAATTTGACAGCGCGCCGCGTCCGCGTCCGCGTCCGCGTCCGCGGTCCGCGTCCGCCGTAGACACTTCTTGTCCGGAGCATAACTTGAACACCCTTTGGAATATTTTCATGAAACTTCACACATGCATAGACCACGACCCGAAGGTGTGTCGCGCACAAGAATGACAACTCTTGCATAGCTAATTTTTTAGTTATCTCCCTTTTTTGTTTCTCGCACTGATTTCGTGTCCGGAGCATAACTCCACCACCCTTTCGAATATTTTCATGAAACTTCACACATGCATAGACCACGACCCGAAGGTGTGTCGCGCACAAGAATGACAACTCTTGCATAGCTAATTTTTTAGTTATCTCCCTTTTTTGTTTCGCGCACTGATTGACCATAACTCGACCACCCTTTGGAATATTTTTATGAAACTTAACACATTCAATTAGACCACGAACCGAAGGTGTGTCGTGCACAAGAATGACAACTCTTGCATAGCTAATTTTTTTAGTTATTCTCCCTTTTTTGTTTTCGCTCACTGATTTCCTGTCCGGAGCATAACTCGACCACCCTTTGGAATATTTTCATGAAACTTCACACATGCATAGACCACGACCCGGAGGTGTGTCGCGCACAAGAATGACAACTCTTGCGTAGCTAATTTTTCAGTTATCTCCCTTTTTTGTTTTGCGCACTCTACAAACTGGACAATAATGCATGAAGACCTGTTTTCTCGTCTGCTCTGTATACCTTTTCTCGTGTGCTCTGTACACCTTACCTGTAGAGAGAACAATAGAAACTGGGAGAACCATGTGCTAAGCATGGGCTAGCATGTGCAGATGTCCACTGCTTGACCACTGCTTGACCACTGCTGACCAGGTAATTTATACAGGTAAATCACTACATTGGGTACTGTGTTGAAAATATTGTGGCATTATGTGGACCTCTGCAGATATATGTAGATAAATATAGGACAAAAAAAAAATTAAAAAAAAATCTGGTCTCCAATAGCAAGCATTATTATTTTTAAACTTTTTTTTGTCATTTTTTTTTTTTTTTTTTTCATTATTTTTTTTCATTTTTTTTTTCAATTTGACTGGAAAAAAAATCTGGGCTCCAGTAGCAAGCATTATTATTTTTAAACTTTTTTTTTCTTTTCCATTTTTTTTTTTTCATTTTTTTTTTTTCAAATTATTTTTCAATTTTTGTCCAGTAGCAGAAGGTCGTAAGTGCTATATACAGACTATTCACCTGTACATGTGCTAGCATGTGCAACTGACCACTTACAGGTAATTTATACAGGTAAATGATTATATTACATTTCCGTAAACTGTGTTGAAAATATTGTGGCATTATGTGGACCTGTGCAGATATAGTAGATAAATATAGGACTATTAAAAATAATTCTGGGCTCCAGTAGCAAGCATTATTATTTTTAATTTTTAAACTTTTTTTCCATTTTTTTTTTCATTTTTTTTTTCAAATTCTTTTTCAATTTTTGTCTAGTAGCATAAGGTCGTAAGTGCTATATACAGACTATTATCATATAATAAAACAATTATTGACTAGTGAGCCATAGAATATAATCTGATATTCTATGGTTCACTAGTCAATAATTGTATAATATGTTCGTGCCAGTGAAAAATTGCTTTCGGGCCCAGGCTCGAGGTCAAGGCGGGACAAGGCGAGGCATCTGATTCCGCGGAATTCTTGTTTACTTATCTCCCTTTGTTGTTTCGTGCTCTGATTTTGTATCCAAAGCATAACTCGAACACGCATATACGCATTGCTCTAATGGTCCTCTACCGCCCTGTGCCAAATCCACGTTCGTTCTGCCCCCGTCAAGCCCAGGGTCAAGGTCACATACTTAGTGCTTCAAAAACATTAACGCTTGGGTAAATATCTTATACTTTCTGTTTTCTTTCATGGATCATGGATCATCTTCATATTTCATATACGCATTGCTCTAATGGTCCTCTACCGCCCTGTGCCAAATCCACGTTCGTCCTGCCCCACCAATCCCAGGGTCAAGGTCACATACTTGGTGCTTCAAAAACTTTAACGCTCAGGTAAATATCTTATAATTTTTATTTCCATTCACGGATCAACTTCATATTTCATATACGCGTTGCTCTAATGGTCGTCTATCACCCTGTGCCAAATCCACGTTCGTCCTGCCTCCGCCAAGCCCAGGGTCAAGGTCACATACTTAGTGCTTCAAAAACTTTAACGCTCGGGTAAATATCTTATAATTTCTGTTTTCTTTCATGGATCATCTTCATATTTCATATACGCATTGCTCTAATGGTCCTCTACCGCCCTGTGCCAAATCCACGTTCGTCCTGCCCCCGCCAATCCCAGGGTCAAGGTCACATACTTGGTGCTTCAAAAACTTTAATGCTCAGGTAAATATCTTATAATTTTTCTTTCCATTCACGGATCAACTTCATATTTCATATATGCGTTGCTCTAATGGTCCTCTACCGCCCTGTGCCAAATCCACGTTCGTCCCGCCCCCGCCAAGCCCAGGGTTAACATCATATACTTAGTGCTTCAAAAACTTTAATGCTCAGGTAAATATCTTTATAATTTCTGTTTTATTTCACGGATCAGCTTCATATTTCATATATGCATTGCTCTAATGGTCCTCTACCGCCCTGTGCCAAATCCACGTTTGTCCTGCCCCCGCCAAGCCCAGGGTGAAGGTCACATACTTGGTGCTTCAAAAACTTTAACGCTCAGGTAAAAGAAAATTTTGACTTGCAATTTGGCCTCATTTATTATCAAAGCGATATGTGGGACATCCGTGTTCTATGAACACATTTTCTAGTTTATTAAACTTCACACATGCATAGAAGACGACCCAAAGGTGTGTCGCACGTAAGAATGACAACTCTTGCGTCGTTAATTTCTTAGTTATCTCCCTTTGTTGTTTCGTGCACTGATTTCGTGTCTGGAGCATAACTCGAACACCCTTTGGAATATTTTCATGAAACTTCACACATGCATAGACCACGACCCTAAAGGTGTGTCCCGCAAGAATGACAACTCTTGCATCACTAATTCTTTAGTTATCTCCCTTTGTTTTTCCGTCACTGATTTTGTCTCCGGAGCATAACTCGAACACCCTTTTTTCAAACTACTTGTGTATCTGGGGAGGGGGATACACATGCGCTTGTCGACAAGCGTCCATTTCTAGTTTTATTAGAGATTTCAAAATTCTTCTTCAAATGAATCACTTCGCCCATGGTAGCTAAACTTAAAAGTTATGGTCCATGGGTGAAGCCTTTTCAGATTTGTTAAAATGGAGGTCATCGCTAATTCAAGATGGCCGCCATCTAAAAATAGCATAAATTCTTAAAAAATCTTCTTCTCATGAACCGCTGGCCGGATTTCGACGAAACTTGATAGGAATAATTGATGTACAATGCTCTTTCAAAGGTGTTAAAATGGTGACCCCGGGGTCAAAAATGGCCGTGGCCAGTGGGGTCAAATGGGTGTCAAATTTTATTTTTGACCGAATATGGTCATGTTATATCTCAAATCGCAGGTATCAATGAGGCGATTTTTTATCGAAATTGGATGGTCATGTCATCCAAGATGGCCGGCAAAAGGTTGTTCTTTTATTAGAGATTTCAAAATTCTTCTTCACACGAACCGCTTGGCCCATGGTGGCCAAACTTCACATTTATGGTCCATGGGTGAAGCCTTTTCAGATTTGTTAAAACGGAGGTCGTCGCTAATCCTAGATGGCCGCCGTCTAAAAATAGCACAAATTCTTAAAACAATCATCTCATGAACCGCCAGCCGGATTTGGACGAAACCTGGTAGGAATGATCGATGTAGAATGCTCTTTCAAAGGTGTTAAAATGGTGACCCCGGGGTCAAATATGGGCGTGGCCCGTGGGGTCAAATTTTATTTTTGACTGAATATGCACATGTCATATATCAAATTGAAGGTATCGATGAGGCGATTGCTCTGGTGCAATATTTGTCAGAATCGGATGATTATGTCATCCATGATGGCATTTATTTGAGATTTTGAACGTCTTCTTCTCGGGAATCACATGGCCGATGCTGGCCAAACTTCATAGTAAGTTAAGATCCTTGGGTGAAGCATTTTCAGATTTGGTAAAATGAGTCGTTGCTTAATCCAAGATGACCGTCATCTAAAAATATCACAATTTTTTTAAAACACTTATGAACTCAATGTCACATTCAATGTCACATTCTCCTCTGGTGTTCATGGAGTCAGGTGAGCGAATTAGGGCCATCATGGCCCTCTTGTTTATTATATACATGTACCTAGCCATGATATACCGTTTATTTAACCAGATGAGCAGATTATCGGGAAATAATGCACGATTAAACAAGACGTACTCAACAAACGAGTGAGCGTAGTGAATCGAGTTTGTTTAGCGGAAGGTCCCAATCACGAGGGCATTATTTCATGATAATCAGCTGACCTGGTTAATTAAACTTGTTCTTACATTTCACACATGGTATTTCTTAAAAAACAAAGCCAATGATTTGATCGAGCTTAAAATATGGCCACTGCAAGTAATTACATTCTGAGGCGGGTCGTAGAGACTGTCTCGCGATTCAGAGGGTGTTTCAGAGGAAATTTGCGTCCGTAAGATTTGCGTTAAAGTTTTCGGGTACCCATTATCTCTGCAACGGTAAGTCGACATACCAGATTGTACATGACGACATCGAAGCTGTTATCGTCGAACGGCATATCTGGCAGGACGACTTGCCTAATGACGTCCACCCGATCTTTGTTGACGGCGTCCCGCAACTTTGCCCGCGCCTTGTCGAGCATGCCGCTGTTGGCGTCAATCATGGTGATCCTCCCCACTCCGGCCTCCAGGACGGCGCATGTGTAGTTCCCCGTCCCACAACCGGCGTCCAGCACGTGCAGATCCTGTAAAACGTCACTTCCGCTTATTACTATTCATTAATGGATAACCTGTGGCTGTGACTGGAGGAACGAGGCATATGGGATTTGTGACCAATGTAGCTCCTGATCAAATAGCACGGTCATATGTATTCTGATAACGATCTATATTGCTTGGTAGAAGCATGTCGGGTGCTTCATTGGTGGAATGGCGAACAGTGGATATCAGACTGTGCGGATGCACAAGATACAACCAAGATTGATTATGTACATGTAATACGAATTACGTAAATGTTGGTATCAATACATTGTTGTACAAGAACTTTCGAGAAATAAAATGTGATTACAATACGTATCGGTGAACGGTTACTCGGCTACGACGGGTCTGGTCATTTTCCCACAGTATGGGTACGTACCGACCGTCTAAAATGGTGAAGTATCAGCACGAATTGACGGTGAACAATATGACAATAGAGGTCACTGTGTATTCACATTCTAATCGGCATTAACAGCGCGATAAAACAATAGAACAGGGGTATTCGCCGGGTTATTTGGAAATCCTGCCACGCATAAAGAATTTATAGATCAGACCAGTAGCCGATTTAATCAACATTGCAAAGTATACTTATCTAGCAAAGTATACTTTGAGGGAGAACTTTTCAATTTAAGGATAAACTTTTATTATACGGAATGTATTACATTATCACAGCCATTGTGGCTGTGATAATGCAATACATTCAGTATAATAATTCTGCATACTTTTAATCATCAAATATATGCAGTCGTTAGTTCTATATGAAATAATGAATTTCGGGGAAAATAAATGATTACTCCCTCAGAGTGTACTTTGCTAGATAAGTATACTTTGCAATTTTGATGAAATCGGCTACTGGTCTATCGGCCCCATTTGAAAACGCCCACAGGGGCGTATCATGTTATGGCGGTGATCGTCGGTCCGTCTGTCCGTCTGTTAGCAATTTGGTTTGTCTTAGGATCCTCAAACTTGGTATGCAGGTTGGTAACGAACAGTGGATGACTTGAGTACAGTAGGTCAAAGGTCAAGGTCGTGGTCACGTTAGGCAATAAAACAGCTCCCGCTCTATAACTCGAGAACGCCATGACCTAGGATGCCCAAGATTGGAATGCAAGTTAGTCATGGCCAGCAGATGATCCATATTGATTTGACGTTAGTAGGTCAAATGTCAATGTTGCGGTGACCTTGGACAATAAAACTATTTCGGCTCAATAACTCAAGAACAGTTAGAGCTAGGATCCTCAAACTTGGTATGCATGTTGGTCATGATCAGTCCATGTTGGTCATGATCAGTGGATGAAAACCCTATTGATTTTGAAGTCACTAGGTCAACGGTTTAGTGACCTTTTTGCGTATTGATTGTGGCACCAGTGAGTGTCTTTTTAAGAAGGAGGGGGGGGGGGGGGGGGGGGCTTATACACAGTGCGTATGTGCCGTGAAACACGGTGCCGTGAAACATTGTTTTGATATCCCGTCAATACGACGTATGAATATGTGCGGTGGCTGGGGTTTATTTATTTTGCATTTTAAAGCCATTTGCAGAGCCTCGCCCATCCCGTTTCCTAAGCCTTGCCATAACTTTTTCCCATTCACGGCACTACTATTCTCTATATAAAAAGCTACCTTCGGGCGTATATAATACCGTGATTAGTTTAAGTAGTTGCCTCCTGCACTACTATTCATTTTAAAGGAACAGTATTACCTTTGACATAAAAATGTGTTAAAATATGTGAAAATAGTTTTCTATCAGGATTTACACTTTATAAACATTATATATATATACACAGCGCAATTATTTACGAATACATAATAAGCAAAGAAGAATATGAAAAGTCATGCAGAGCAGGATGTTATTAGCCGATCAAATCAGGTTTCAATATATGTCCACATTTTAGTAGTTACGGAATCTCAGGGAAAAATGAGAGAAGTGTTGATTTCCTCCCCAACCAAATTCTCCCAGTTATATTTAGTAAATTACTATGGATTTGCCATTTACTTGGCGGCCATTTTGAGTTTTCTGACAATGGAGTGTATTAACTGCAATATTATTCCAGTTGAAAGAATTAACCTTTGAATATAGGTGAAGGCGCTTAGCATGTAGCAAGTCAATCGAAATCTCATAAATACCCGATTTTTGGCGGCCATCTTGAAATTATGATAATAATATACTGAATGTTAGTGTAGTTTACTTAAATTCTTTTATATATCCATCTGAAATGTTTTTGAACAACTTACACCAATTTCCAAGTTAAGGATCATGACCTACTAATTGGCTCATATATTGACAATTTTCGACTTCCGTCAAGCATAATGTTCAATGACCTTGAAATGACATTGAACTTGGTTTTAAAAAATGGCACCCGGATTTTTTGGAAACCTTATACATTCAAGTTTATAAAAACACCGGGTGCCATAAATTAACACGAGGTGCCGGAATCTTATATATATACCTATTGCCCAGACTGTAGAAAGATGCCAGAATTTAAGAAAAACAAGCGTGTAAAAAGGTGATTAATTTGTTGTGCAAGTACTGACTGTATGTGAACTTCAATGTATATATTGCCAATGCAGATATACTGTCTGTATAATCGAGACGCACCATGTGATTTTGTACCTACAAACAGGTACGCAATTTCATGAAATATGCTGAAAGTTGATGAAATTCTCAAATTCTTTTTTTATGAAATGACGCCCATTTTTGTAGGTACAAAATCACATGGCGCATCTTAATTATCATTATTACACTGGTGCTGCACTCCGCGCCGGTGGAAAATGTAAGACAATCCACTTGAAAAATGCAATATGCGACATTATGAAATGTTTCTAGATGAGTGTTAAAAAATCAATAAAATTACTACTAATCGTGAAACATTATTTTACAATTAATGGCGCCTATTGTATCTTTCAAGTGGATTTTCTTGAAATATTTCCATCGGCACGGAGTGCAGCACCAGTGAAGTAAGTTGACTGTTTCTCTAACGGTGCATCACAAATATAGAAAAGTATATGTGACCGTGGCTTGAGAAAAATCAATCTGGATATTAATCTGCTAGCACACTCCTGTATGTGAATGCGCAGGCTGATCTGTGCCTACACTGGTCATATTACCATTGAAAGGAAGTAATATCATGCTTACTATGAGTGTTTATACTTTATTATTACATGCTTTATGTGATAATCATGATACTGGAATAAATGATAAAGTATACATGTTTAGCTTCTATTAAAAATGGTTTTGAATTGGGATATGTATATGATTTTAATTTCAAAAGGTGCCAGCAAATCTGATGAAGAAATTCCACACCCCTGGCCCAGGAATACCAATTCAGCGATTTCGGTCGGCTGCCGGCATGGTACAGATAAACAGGTCGGCAAACCTGTTTACCGGTACCATGCTGGCAGCCGACCGAAATCGCAGAATCGCTATTTCCTTGCAATCAATAGAAAAGAAAATGTTTGATGGCGAAATAAGTGAATCAGA
Organism: Conchocele bisecta; assembly: GCA_029237695.1. Classification (NCBI taxonomy): domain Eukaryota; kingdom Metazoa; phylum Mollusca; class Bivalvia; order Lucinida; family Thyasiridae; genus Conchocele; species Conchocele bisecta. Next base: position 90,142,192 of record CM055273.1, read on the forward strand.
AAAAGAACATTTCAGTATTTACAAAAGGACACGAAGAAGTGGAAAGACCAGACTGAGTGTAGATCAATTTGGTTCGGTTAAAATCAACAATTGAGTCACACAAATTTACTAGTCCACACGAAACGGTAACAATTTTGTCAGTGACCGTCTTATCAAACTTATCCTTATTCATGAGACAATTAATGGGAAGACAACCGTTCAATACGGTATAATTCTGTCGAACTGAACCAATAACCCGTTCCACATGTATTCTTGAGTGGCCTTACGTGTTGATTCCTCGTCCAGAGGGGATAGCTGATCACGACCTTTCGTAAATGCTGGAATCTTCACTTCTGCAGCTACCGAGCCAACACTGTCCTTGACACCAAATCCTTTGTCCGCCAACACTAAATCCCCAGGTAATAACTTGAACAGGAAGTCACTGTTCTCTGTCACAAACGTGTCACTCACACGACCACCCCATGCTTAGGACACACTGAACTGAGGAGTAATTCTAATTAGAAAGTTCACAGTGTGGTGGTGTTTGTATGAAGACCAGGTTTCTGCTCTGGCTTTCAAACCACTTGGTTACTCAATAAATACCTCAAAACAATCAATTATCACTGCACACCTGTGGCCGAAGTACTTCCTAAATTCCATTGGCATGGTTTTTCTCAATGTCTCGCGCTCTGGCCATCTTATGAATTTCTTTATCCGCTTGTACATACAGTCAATTGTCCGTGTAAATGTTTTGATTGAGTAGTGTCAAATTCATACACAAGAAAGAGATCTGACAAATTTAGTCGCAATTTCACTATGTCAATATCATTACCTTGAATTTGGGCATGACCAGACTGGATGGCAGGTGAGGCTCCAGAAAATTAAACAATTTAGATAGAACTGTGAATGATGGTAATCCTGGTAAATGTTTCACCTTGTCGTCACTACCCTTAACATAACTTGCAGTGAATTTAGTTTCCAAATGGGCCACTTTTTCCTTCAGCTCCCCATTCTCTGTACGCAGTTCCTGCAGCTCCAGTGACATAGCCTCCATGTGTGTACCATCAACATCAGTCTGTGACTGAACGCCGTCTTCATCAACGCTGTCACCCATATCCACACCCGTCTCAGTGTGATCAGGTCCAACAATAGTTGTGGATTCAGCTGGCTTCCTTCTCTTCTTTTCCTGCTGCCGATCATATCTTGATGTAGATGATGCTCGCTTTTGTCCGCCCAGATTTTCGGTTAAGATGGTCATACAACTCTGCCTTCTTTCATGAAACATATACATTATATATATTAAAAACAAATAAATACATGTGTACTTGTCGGATATTGTAACTTTGCACATTTAGTTACAATATAATAACTTAGTTTTATTATTTCTTCTCGGAAGTATATGTTGCATACACCATCTGAACATTCTTGCTGAGACGGTTCAGATGAGTGGTCACAACATTTACATGCACTTTTGAGGAGAAATTAAAAAAGAAAGGTGTACTCTTATGAAATATCACTGAAATATTGACAATTTATGACAAATTGTATACATATGATGTACAAACATGTACGCACTTTGATGAAAAATATTTACAAAATTTACAATATCTTTCATAAATAAAATTGAATGGTGACAACATGGTGACATTCTGCATTTGCTCTGAGAATTTCATTAACGTTTGGCATGATATACAGAAAATATCGCAAAATCTGTAAACATGTTTCATGAAATTCCACACAAACTGAAATATTTTATTGTCTGAGGTCCATCAAAATACACCACCTCGCACGTCTTAAGCATGTTAAATACAGTGACAGCACGGGTGCCAAACATTATAATTCAGTGGGTGGCCGCAGTGCTCCAGATAAGGAATTAGTAATTGAGTATTGTTACTCCATCAGTTCTGAAGCAATTGGGTATTCACAATTTTAATTGGGTAACATTAAATCGCACTACCGTTTACACATCAAAAGACAGCGCTTATTGAATAGTTTGTTTCGAAATGAAAACATATATTGGCATTTCATTAGAATTGTTTCCTTGGATGTGTTTTCATGGAAAAAGAAGAAAAATATGCTATATTGTGGTCTGTTTATTGTTTTATGCAGCATGATAAAGGTACCACAATTGTTCTCATTGCTTTTTGATACTCACTACTTCTGATTTCAATTGGGTTTTTGGCAATTTTAAAGCTTATCTGGAGCGCTGGGTGGGTTTCACACGCACTATAATGATTACAACAGCTTACATTGTCTCACCAGCTGACAAGTAGAACTATCTGATTATTTATAATACCAAGGACGTACCATTGACACAATTCGCCGAATACACCCGAACATTTTGGATATTCTTGTGCCCAAATTCTTGTCCAATTCTAGCCAGCGTCTCCGATCCGAACTCAGTTGATCGCATTCCACACCTTGATTTGTGATTACTGCAGGCAATCTATATTATTCCAGTGTCCTTTCGCGATCTTTACGATGACTACATCCGTATATAGAACACTTCACAACCATTATGAGTCTAACTAACTGAATTTAGGTCAAACTTCGACGTGTTTTGTTTTGTGTATCGAGATATTGGAAATATTGCGCAATAACACGCGGCCTCCAACATGGAGCTTCCGGTTTGTGACGTCAAAACGTTTATTTATAGACAAATTACAAACCGCCGAACTCTTGAAGTTAAAACGTTTATTTATAGCCAAATTGTGTTATTTCGCTATATTTAAAGTTTTAAACAGAGATAATGGCCAAAAATGAAAAATTATCCGGTTGATGTAGTTTGGAAGTGATACAACACATTTCACGTTTGTAGATTACCGAATATAGGAGAAAAGGTTGGTTACAAACTTTTTCACAAACCAATGGATAACCAATATATAGCCGATCTATAAATAGATAGGCTAATAAAAATGCATGGTGTGATAGGCGTGCTCGAGCCCGTGAACCTAAGGTATTGGTATATACGTGATAGCACAAGCTATGACATTGTTGTCTTAAACAAATTACTAACATTTTATCACAGAAATCTTAGACAAAAATATTGCATGTGCATTAGTATGAAATATTATATAATATTATGTATATGCATATTGTTAAGAATTTCTGTATCACTATATCGTTGCGTTACAGCATTTTCACAAATCGTAGATACTGACCCATTTGCACAATCACATAGTCGACTTTGGATCTATATCATTTGACTGACACAGACATTAACGACAGTTAATTCAACGTAGGCCCTGATCAGACTGCACGGCCGAGCAGGCTGTTCTGGGGCTACGATGATCGCAGGTGTCCTGGTGTACCTTTTCTTAACCGGGTGGGGGGGGGGGGGGGTGGGGGGGGCACATGATTTTCATAATACATGTATTAAGTCCACCACTCCGGGTCTTTTAAATGTCCTATTTACATAATATTATAACATGTTGATAGTTTCGCTTTTTCACCATATGTTGAACTCTGAATAAGACTATATTACTATAAATAAATGCATAAACGAACAGCAACCACAGTAATACATCTGCCCACAGGCAAAAGATGTGGTTTGACTACCAAAAAGTTGGCAATTCGCCACTATATTATTCAGTTAGTGTAGCATATGTTACCTAACTGAACAAAGGTGATGGCCGTCTCAATTCCACAGCTAAAATCATTTTCAGGAAATTATGAAATATGGCTATAACTTTTTATCTGATGGTCTGACACCTTTGTAACCTCCGATGAAATATCTTCAGTATGCTATGTTACATACGTTTAAACAAGGTATATGAACATCGGTTTGCAAGCTTCAGAGAAAACTAAAATAACATGTCATTTTTGCAGTAAAAAATACTTTTATCGAAGGAACAAATTTGTTTCATGCTGTGATAGATACTTATCAGGTAAACCAGAATGGTTAAACTTGCTAGAAAATTACACCTGCTTGCACATTTATATACATATTCAACTAAAATAGTTGTCTGTATATATCTCATACTAGGTATATATCTTACTTTACCATTGTATGTGGCGCATCAGCACGGTCTGATCAGGGAATGCACTGTTCCCCATTCAATCAATAAAATACCCGTATGATTATAGCAAACCGTATATCTCTCACCAGGCTGCATGACTGGATGATCAAGACTGACTGACATGTCGGGAGCGTGACTGTTCATGCATCGTCAACGGATTCAAATGTACAGACGCATGCAAGCTGTTATCATGTACCAACATGGCGGATGAGGACGACGACTTTCACCCAGATGAAAATGCTTCCCCTGACAGTGATGATGAGTGAATTGATATTTCTCAGATTCACACTGTAAGCTGTATTCCCGAAGCACTTGACCATATTGCATTTGCTTCTAGTTTAACCCCAGATATGTATGGATAATTTGATCAGGGTCAAAATGTTCAATAGATGTAAATTTGTAACAGGGGGCTAATGTTGACAACTTGGCACCATTGTCAAAATACACGCATGTTATTATACTCTACTGAATGCATATGTCAACGTTATAGAGCGGGGTCGGGTCTGACAGGCCCCCATCAGTAAACATGTTTAAACCTAAGTTGATATCTTCTATTGCTCATGTGGCGAAAGTTCATTTCCCCGTGAGTTTTAAATTTGCGACAAACGAAAGTATTGCCAATACGAATTAAATCGTTTCCCATAGAACGACATCTGTAAACCAAGACTTTCATAAATATGATACAATATATACGTAACACATTGTTGTATACATGAATGTGTCTACATATTTGGAAAACCGATATTTTAAGTTACGTTCAAATGAAGGTTAGCGTGACATAGACAGCAAACATACAGCCAACATGAAAAACCTAGTCGGCTGTATTCGGCCAACAAACCCCACCCATATTTTCTTTTAATTTGCCCAGCCCTGACCGTGCGTTACTCATGTACCTCCGATGCATAAAATGGACTACGATCTGACAAAACATACTTGACAAAACAGACTTATTTAATTCCCGATCAGAGTAAAATATACTCAGACTACATTCATGCGGAATAATCCATGTCGTTGCTTATAGTGGTGCTAGTAGTTTTGGCGACCGGATGCATACCGAATACTAGTCAGATTTCGGATGCTCAGACAGATCTTGCCATTCTGGGTCTTCACTGCACTATTTTATAAGATTAGTATATTAACATAGATCTTACGATCTCATGTATATACGTGTTGTTCACACAAACAATGTTTCATTAATTGTTAACAATGCCGAGTTGGCCGAGTTAACCCGACAAAACGGCCGTGCGCAGTCGAAAACGGCCGAATTGACACGACTCTACCCAAGCCCGATAACGTTGAATGGTTGCCAAACATATTGGGAGGAGAATATACAAATGACTCATCAAAATGCGTAATGCAGTCTAATCTATAAATAAATACGGGAAAATCCCAAAATCGGAACTGGGTTTGTACTGCTTGTATTTTTCCGTGACCCGACATCGCACAGGGGGTATGCATACATGTAAGTAGTCCGGTATAAAAGATAGTGCGGGCGTTTTGATTTCACAGACCTAGTTTGCTTGCAAATCTTGATCCATTACTACCTAGTTTCACTTGAGGAACATTTTGGGGTGCTTTTAACACCAGTTTTCAGCATATTTGTAGCATTTAAAAAAACCCACTGAACCTGTGATGTAAACAGAGTTTAAATGTCCCACAGCATCCATACGAATAGTGAAAGTAGGAGAGACTGACCTTATTGGATGGAATTCGGTTAACATATATAGTAAAACTATTTGGTGTGGTCTTACGGGGCGCCATGCAGGACAGGTTAATTATGTGTACAAAATTGAGTTTTGTAACACTAAAAATCACAAAATTCAATTCTGTGTCACAAAATTCAATTCTGTGTCACAAAATTCAATTCAATTCTTTCAATTCTGTGTCACAAAATTCAATTCTGTGTCACAAAATTCAATTCTGCATACGTTTCGTATACAAAATTCATTTTTGTTATAAAGGATTCAATTTGTTAAGATTCAAGAATTGAGAATTGAGTTTTGAAGAAAATTCAGTTTTGTTGGACAATTCATTTTTGTCCACAAAAATTAGTTTGCGTAGGATAGTCTATGTCATCTCTACGTTGATTGGTTGAGATCGGTCTTAGTCCATTTTACTAGATGGTGGAGTACACTTGCAGGTTTAAATATTTCAATGCGAAAAAATAACCCAATATATCAATATTATACTTCTTTATGGACAGTTATTTTGGTTATATTATGATTACAAATGAGTGGTCACACCATATAAGCATATATACTTTGAAGGATAAATAAGAACAATATTCAGAATTTTCCCTCAATTATGTAAACAGGGTCAAACATAAAGTAGCCGAGACATAGCTAGACCTGAGAGCATGCCCATATATAGAGAATACCAGGCTAGTGTATTTTGATATCAAGTTTATCAGGCAAGGCTAGGAAACGCGTAGGAATTCCGAGGCTTGCCGAGGAATTCCTACCGTTTCCGAGCCGAGCCTGATAAACATGATAGTAAAATACACTAACCTGGTATTATATTTATCAGGTAACGTTTTATGCTCGAAAATGACATTAGATGACGTCGTATTCTAACAGTAGATCTAACCTTGTGAAACAAATGGTATTGGATCTGTGTCTACTAGTTGCGAAGTTACGTGTTCGCAACTATGTGTCTACATGCATTATTTACAGTATACACCATCTTAGTATCCATGGTATCTACACAAATACTACAAATGGTTTCCTCAAATGGCCCAATACACACATTCTGTTTATAAACACAGACAGCAGTCAGAACACCGGCCACAGCGCGTGTATTATTGATTTAACTGGGGCAGATGTACCTTGCGATACACACTAAATGACGTCAGTACTCGCGGGAGATCTACATGTACATGAATTATGTGTACAATTATAACGCAAATGAGTTTAAATACGAATGGGTTTGTCAACGTTTGACTGTTTGGAGATAGTTGAAGCAAACTGGCAGAATGAGAAATGAATCATCGGCAGAATGAGAAATGAATCATCGACATTGAATGTGTAGATCGGCGACCGTGACCCATTTCTCCAGTGCAGTTTCTGACCAATGGTAGTCCTTCTTACATGCGTGTGCAGAATTGACAGAATTGAATTTTGTGGCACAGAATTGAATTTTGTGACACAGAATTGAATTCTGTGGCATAGAATTGAATTTTGTGACACAGAATTGAATTTTGTTACACAGAATTGAATTTTGTGGCACAAAAGTGAATTTTGTGACACAGAATTCAATTCAATTCTGTGAATTCTGTGGCACAAAAGTGAATTTCGTGACACAGAATTGAATTTTGTGGCACAAAAATAAATTTTGTTGACAAAATTGAGCCATGTCCCACTTGGCGCCCCGTAGGTCTAGCCATCAGTTCAATACACATAAATGGTGACTGCAAATACATAGTGTATAGCATTAGCAACCAGATGCATATGGATAGATGGAGGCTCATCAACAATGCGGCGAGTCAATATGGAAAATGTCAACCTATGACTCATTGGTGACTGCGACTGGAGAAATGGGGCATATGGGCTATGTAACCAGTGTAGCTCCAGATCAATATGTGCATCCCCGCACTCTATACTCGGGGTCTACACTGCTTGCCACTCAGTCATTAAATCCCATGCCCTGCTTCTAATGCGGTGTATATATCCTTAAAGCCCATATACGGCTCAAGTTGCCGAATTTGGCCTCCTATTGGGTTTTCCCACACATAAATCCAACAGGTTTCTATTTACACACACTTTGAAACTGTTTGCATTCATTTTGGTACAAAAAATAGTTTGTAGTCGATGCAAATATCAATATGTGTTGATAAACAAACAGCAGGTGTGTGTTTCAAAGCCCGATCGATTTTCCGATAGACGCTCGGGTCAACTCCTCAACTCCCCGATTCGTGGCCGATGAATTCCGATAGCCGGAGTTTATCGACTCGCTTCCGAGCCGAAGCCGTTGGGTTACGAAAATGAAATTGTCAATATTGACATTTTGCACTGAGTGGTACACAAAACAAGTTTTTGTTGTCTTCACATTGCGATTAAGATGTAAATCTCAAGACTTGAGATGTATCTATTAGGCAGTATATGTTAGTTTTGTGTACTAAATCAGTTGCCAAACATGTTTTTGTGTTTGAAAAAATCGGAAAATTGTAATACTGAGCCGTTCAGGGCCTTTAAGTATAAGGCTGCGATAAATCGCTAGAGGATCCGAATCTAGACAGGTCAGAAATGTCATAAAGACCATTACTCCAGTCATTCCAGAATGTTTTAACACATATTATTACATTACTTATGTCTGACCAGTCAGTTCATAAACTAAATACAATGAATATTGTTAATGTTTCAGATAGTTGGTGACATTTCGAACATTATTATTATTATATTTAAAAAATGTAAAGAAAAAAACACATTTCTTACTTATTTGTATCATTATTTCGTCACCAAATGAATACATTACACTTTTTTATTCAATATATCATGTAAAATGACATTTTAAACATTTTGAAAAATGGCCGCCAAAATGAGTTTACAATGTAGCTGTGGAATTCAGCTGGCCATCACATTTCTTCCATGTAGTGACATATTGGGTTAATTGAAAAATATAATGGGGTCTTGCCCACATTTTTGGTAGTCAAATTTCATCTGTCACGTGGACTACATGTGCAGGGGCACATTTCACTAAACTTCGTACGACTAAAATGTTCGTAAGTGCAACATTTGATAGTCTGTAAATTTCACATTAACATTGATTTCTTGTAAACAATTATTGGATTTACATTTATTGAGCATAGGCTGCATATGCAGCCTATGCTCAATAAATGTAAACACATTAATTGACATTTCCAGACGATCCTAAATTTGCACTTACGAACATTTTAGTTTTACGAAGTTTAGTGAAACTGGCCCCAGATCTACACCCCAGTTCGTGGGAGTCTTAAATTAACGTGTGCAGCGCCGGTGGTTCTGCGAGATCTTCTCAAAGTACATAGAACGGATGAATTTATTTGTGTTGTCTCTACTTTTCTTAGCACATTGGACACTTATATAGACATTATTTATTGCAAAATGTAATGCTCACATTCATGGACCAGCGTCAACAATTAATTTAAAACAAACAATCATTGTTTCATTGCTCCTGATAGCTGTGATTTATTACGTATTTAAAAGATATTTTTGAAAGTTTCACCGATGATCTGTATACCATATTTAGTTAATACTGCAACTACAGTGGAACCTCTTTAACCTGGATACTTACATGTACATGTACAGTGAAAACTCTCTAAACCGGACACCCTGGGAGGTCCCCAGGGTGTACGGCTTAGAGAGGTTTCGCTGTAAATCAGGCATTTGATCATTCTGAGCCATAGTTTTGTGCTGTGCGATCACGAACAAACGTTATCACCTGAGATAAATTACCAATTAACTTATAAAACAAATAATATCACAGATGTTTTCTTGGTGTCCGGTTTAGCGGGGTTCCACTGTAGTAACATTTCAATGAGACATGTGGGAACGTGGATACCACAGCTCCAGATAAGCTAAAATTTCCAAAAACCTAATTTAAATCAGAAGTAGCGAGTATCAAAGAGCAATAACACAATTGTGGAACCTTTATCATGCTGCTGAAAACAATAAACAGACCACAAATATAGCATATTTGTCATATTTTCCATGAAAACACATGATGGTATTTCATTAGAATTGTCTCCAAGACAATTCAAATGAAATGCCAATACATGTTTTCATTTCGAAGCAAACTATTCAATAATTGCTGTCTGCTGATGTGTAAACAGTAGTGTGATTATATTTTACCAAATTAAAATGTTGAAATACCCAATTGCTTCAGAAATGATGGAGTGACAATACTCAATTACTAATTCCTTATCTGGAGCCCTGGGATACGGACGTGTTTGTCTCTCATCTCTCTTTACAAAATGCTACTTGTTTGTCACAACGGAAATAGAATCGTTGAAAATATTTAATAAAGTAGCATGGATCCAATCCCTTTGCAGTTTGAATGATCTTGACATTAATGATACATTGTACTATCAGACTGAACTTAGCAATGTGTCTTCCATGTATATCAAGCAGACATGGATTGGATGCACACTCAATTTGAACGTATACATCTACATGTATTTATTTCATGTGTAGTACAATGTATATATAATTTAATTTGGTGGCCCTCATTCACAAATCATTACTGATGCAATTCTCACTTACCTGCATTCCACATATCTTTGCGTTCATATTTGATAGGTAAGTTGTAGAAATGTGCTTGATTAACTGTTTCAGACTCAAATTATATTATAAACATATGGATTTAAAAATAGGATATTTAATGTTAAGGGTATGAGGTCAAAAAGAAAACGTCTAGAACAATTTCAATGAATAAAGGATAATGACTGCGGCATATATTTCTACAAATGACAAACTTCAGGGGCCCCCAGTGGGAGAGGGAATGGGGTGGGGATGCTTATTTTAGTGGAGAATTCAGCAATAAAGAAGGTATATGCATTTTAATAAAACCAGGTCTCGATTACGGAACTAAACAGTACGTGGATGTCATGACCGGTCGAATACAGGTCCTTAACATATGCATTTCCGATAAAGATTATACATTAATAAACATACATGTATATGGTCCAAATAAAAATAGTTTACGATTTTACCAATGAAACACCCGTTATGCTTCTAACAAGCAATACAGGGGGCCGTTTCACTAAACTTCGTACTACTAAAATGTACGTAAGTGCAAATTTAGGATCGTCTGTAAATTTAAATTGATGGATTTACATTTATTGAGCATAGGCTGCATATGCAGCCTATGCTCAATAAATGTAAATCCAATAATTGTTTACAAAAAAACATTGTCAATGTGAACTTTACAGACTATCATAAGTGTGCACTTACGAACATTTTAGTCTTACGAATTTTAGTGAAACGGGACCCAGGAGTGTGCTATTTGATCAGGAGCTACATTGGTCACAAATCCCATAAGCCCCATTTTCTCCAGTCACAGCCATAGTTGAAACACGCCATGCGAATTTGTACATATGCGATTTTTCATGAAATATATTTACAGGAAACGTGATATTTTCCGTATATGATGTTGAAAGATGCGGCATTTGCTATGAAAACTTCGTCATCTTTCGACCTGACTATTCCGCATTTGCTATGAAAATTTCGTCATCTTTCGACGTGATTTACGAAAAATAAAATTGCATGGCGTGTCTCAATAATTGAAATTTCAACCATTTTACCATTGTTGATATGCGTTATTCACCCATGAATAAATCTGCCACCAGGACGCCATTTGTGTCTACAGTGACGGTTACATGTATCTCAATACTTACGGCGAGGCTGCGGCCGGTGTGATACTGCATCATGGCCAGGATAAGGTTGACGGCGGCAGGACGTCGGCCCGCGTCGTAATGTTGTGACGTCCTGTCGTAGTCCGTGAACTTACTCATGCTAACTGTGGCTGCGTGACTTTTCAAACCGTGATCGAAGTACACTGACATTGACACTTGACATTGACTCCTTTTAAACTCGTACACGCCACTTGTATACTCAACCGCAAACAAAACTATACATCGTTTTATAATGAAATATTTATTTTGTAAAATGTATGGTAATTTCAACGTGTACACACTATTCCTTGTCAAATATAAACACATTTGTGGCTGAGACTGGAGAAATGGTTCGTATGGACTTTGCTATCAGTGTGTATCCTGACCAGCCTGTGCATCCGCACCGTCAGACATGTTCGTGCATTGACAACATAAACTAGCTCTGTGTCTGCGTTTGTTACTGAATGTCTTCACACAATTAATTTGTATCATGGTTTGACATGTAAGAAAATAGCATATTAGATCATGGTACTAACTCAAATTCCAAGATGTCCGCCAATAATTACATATGTGAACTTTTCAAATGAATAACTTTTAAATTGTCACGATTCCACTCCAGACACAGGGGATTATCCTTTCAACATTTTTGTTTACAAATGATTGCTCAAAGTGGGTTATACCTTTCAAAACTATACATTTAGATATGGGTCTACACTTAAGTTGGACTGTTTGTCAAATCAAGACAAAAAGCTCAATTTTTCTGCATTTCGCTATTTGAAGGCATACAAACTCATACAACATATGCAAAAAGAATATTGAGCATGACCTGTTATACATTGGCTATACTATATACTTAGTAAATCAGCCAGGTAATGTAGAAATACATATTCAAGATGGCCGCCAAACTACATAATATGCAATAAGATGTGAAATGTAATCTTGCTACTTAGAATAACCAGTAGTATGTTATTTATGTCTTTTATAAAATGTATGTATGGTATGATATGTTATTTACTAATTTTAAATCAAAGATGGCCGTCGTTAAACACATACTCATAGTGCTCAAATGGTTAAATGTTTCATTTCCTGGGATTACATTATGTAATGTGAAACACATGTTGTTCAAGCTGTGTGTACTACTATGAGACACTATGGGTCATTGTGTTTGATCAATCATAATATCGTCCCATGAGGTAGTACCCCAGACTACATTTGATTTTCAAAGAAGCAAACACAGTGAGTCATTTTCACGGCTATCGTTAGAGAAAATTGCATATATCTTGCATATAGTTATCAGACCAGAATTGTGAAAATAATTGTTGAATCATTTGCTACCAACAAATCAGTTATACACCTATGTGTTGACTATCAGAATGATCGGGAAGTATTAGATAACCGCATACCCAATATGACATATATATATAAACAAACACTGTTACATGTACCACACTGATCTGGATTAGACAAATATAATTTTGAAATATGGGACCACAATTAGTATAATTACACGTAGGCCGCACCTCTAATTCCATAGGTGGTAACTATATTAGCATGTGGATTTGCTCAACAATGCAACTTCGTCATGGCTTATATTGTTCGCATTTTGATTAATTCTTATTCATTACAATAACTGTACGTACTGTCCAACAAACATTAATTTGCGTTTGAAATGAAGTCATGTTCATTTAACAGAGAATCTTACAATTACATCTCACACAATTATACCCAATAAAGAACACACTTATGTTTTAAATACCAAAAGAAAGATCATGCAGAATTACCTGAAAATTACTGCATTGTGATCTTGAAGATAACGTCTCATTGAAACATATCGATTAACAGTATCACCGTCAAAGTTACATACATATGGATAGTCATTATTATCAACACAGTGCGTATGTGCCGTGAAACACGGTGCCGTGAAACATTGTGGATATCCTGTCAATACGACCTAATCGCTGCGTATGAATATGTGCGGTGACTGGAGTTATTCTTTTTGCATTTTAAATCCATTTGTAGGTGTTGACGGGATAAATAGAATAGTAGGTTAGCCTCGGCAGAGCCTCGCCCATCCCGTTTCCTAAGCCTTGCCAGATATTTTTTCCCATTCACGGCACTAACCTACTATTCTCTATTTGATTGTCGATATGGCTTGTTTCTTGTTTTGAGCATGCTATTCAAGGACTAGATAGCGTAATACGTTGCCAGTTGTATCATTCAGTGTGATTCAAATAGTTTAATTTGATATGTTACATACATGGTTTAGCCTTACCGTATTAGTTTACGTGTACCTGATATTACATCTTAGTGCTTCGTTCGACCACAGCGTCCCCTAACATGAGCGGTGCATGATATGCGGAAGCCGTCGCAGCCACTTCATGCATTGAAGGGAAGAAGACCATTTTCCACGGGCATAGTATATAGTATGATAATTATATGACCATCCATGGGAGAATGGCATTGCTTGCATGCTGCCTCGTAGAATCACACTTGTTTATGCAACGTTCTATAATAAGAAAATTAGGTTTTATATTTACACTATTTTTTCTGTCAAATTGTGACCTAAATTCATCATGTGAATGGAATTTCAGACAATTCTGAATACAGCATAGCTCTGACAAAGCGGCAACAAGCTATCTATATAGTGTTTAAACAATTTCACTAGTAATACACACTGCTAAAAGGATCCTAACTCTCTGTTATTTCAACTATTCCCCGCAACTGAATCACTATATATGCATAGTTGAATATTATGATGTGACATTCAGCATTCATCATAACCCTGTGCTATTCACTTCAAAAAGTCACACTATACACAACCACATACCATTCCTGCATTTTAAAGGTGTCTGGCATTCGCTTCCAGAAGGTGAAACAATATGTATATAGCCCAAGTAACACATAAACATTTCCATACATAAGGGAATTTGTTTGCAATAGTGCATTTGTTATATTTTACAGTGACTGGTCAACTACAACTTCAATTACAATACAATCATTTGCCGAATATAACGAGCTACATGATGAATATATGCGAATAGAGACAGCTTCATAATGCGAATAGAGACAAAAATACAAACAATGAGACACAGCGAACCACCCCCACCCCCAACAAAAAAAACAACAACATAATCTTATATAAAACTGACAAATAAAACAATAACAACGTTAAGTTGGATAATCCGATGTATTAGTTATCATAGTGGTATTGTTATCTGGAGAATTTGGCGAATTCTTATTGAAGATCAATTCTGCTGATCCACACTAAAATTTAACAGATGGAATATGTTTCTTCATTGCTGATTTTGATACAGAAATAGTTCACACTTTGCGTTATTCCATTCTACACTTTCAACAAATTTTCAGATTTGAAAAATAAATCGTCAGAAATGTCTGGGATTGTTTGTCCCTCTTGGAATACTATATATGTAGTCGCCTTCATCTAGTTCATCATCCATATTATAGATCCAAATGTATTTTAAGGATCAGTGATGCTGACCCTTGAGTTTCCGTGATGGGTGCCAATGTGATTTGTGTTGTCATGTTACAATATAAACTGGAAAGTATTGTCTTACTGTTTCTTCCAAGGCACCATGTTGAAATGAAAAAGTTCTATCAAATGATTATGTGGAGTGACTTGAGTATTATCTTGTTCAATGCCTACATGCTTTGCTTTCTTCCAATGGAATATTAGTTCCTACAAATACCTAAAGACATTCAGAAACATACACATCTCGTATCACAATGTTTATATCTAGTTTC
This sequence comes from Conchocele bisecta, assembly GCA_029237695.1. Classification (NCBI taxonomy): domain Eukaryota; kingdom Metazoa; phylum Mollusca; class Bivalvia; order Lucinida; family Thyasiridae; genus Conchocele; species Conchocele bisecta. The sequence goes on from CM055273.1 coordinate 90,157,318, forward strand.
TCAATACACACTATCTAAATATAGTGTATATTAGATGCGTCGTGGTGTGTGGTTGGTTGCGAGCACGCGAAGGGTAATGTAACGATCAGTGTTCCTCTTCACCTGAATGCCGATATGGTTTAAACCTCATTTACATTTTCGGCCTGCTGATACTTGAGGGGGGAATCATGTCATATCCCATTAAAGGCAATACGATTAGTGCTAATCGGTTTACTTTTTGAGATAGAACAAATCTACTATGGTGTGGTATGGACCTGACATAAAGTCCTGTCATTTTAATTTTACTGTTGAGTGTACATTTTCTTCATATTAGTTAGGTCTGATTGTTTGTATTTACCCCCAGCACATGTAGGTTAAATACGGGATGGACCACGTTGGTCCGGCCTTAAACGACGCAAGATACGTTGCAAGATATATCAAACGTTTATGATTTGGGAGAGTGGAGAGAGCATAATCATGTATTAAAATATGGTTCTAAAAGTTAGAAAGTTACCATCTATAAGGATTGCTATGCTGAAATTAGTGGTAACACATGGTGTGTCAGCTATTTCCGCATACATATTTTATTATATGTTTATAAAGAGTGCAGATGTTAGCCATATTTAATCTTAAAATTATGATTAACTCAACTCTAAATTGTCACATACCATGTAAGAATTAGCGAGGAAACCTCATACATTTGATATTTTGACCTTATCTGACTACAGAAACATTTTTTTCTGCCTTTTTCCAATATGAGGATCTTGAATTTAAAGGCCTAGACCAAAATATACGCATTTCAATGAGATTGTACTATCGAAAACTGTAAAAGACATCTCATTGTTAGTTTTTGTTCGTCTGGTTACGGAGATATTTCATTGTATAATTTACAAAATTGCATTGGCGGCCATTTTGAATGTGGGACTCCAGGAAATGCCGCTCGAACTGTCCCAATTTTAAAATATGTTCTGTTAGTTTAATCAATAATACAAAATGAATGATAATATTAGTCACACATTCCATGAATATGATATGTTAATGGGAAATCTCTTCATTGTCAGCAATATGCTATATCTACACATTCACCGTTCCGAACTTTCGGACCCCTTTTATACTGCTAAAATATCCAAGGAATGAAAGATTTTTCAATATTTGGCCAATAAAATGTCCAACATACGTTGCTTTCAAACCAATTATATCATCAATTTTAAACCACAAACTCCAAATTCGGGTTATATCGATTCAGGAGACATATATCAATATGCTGATGCTGATAGAATACGTGAACTGCAGTTATCTGTTCTGGTCGAGGATGAGCTGTGCTCAGTCTCGGCCAATCTACCTACGTGATTTCGAATATGAATTTGGAAAACTTCCCCATCGAGGGTCACACTCAAACTAACTGATAGCAATTCATGATTATGTTAGATGCATATTGAATGGGTCGCTCATAGCGAACAGTATACTATGGAAGCCCTGGAGGGACTTCTGCCTTCAATACTTCTATATTCCTTACTTCCTACTTCCTTACTTCTAACTTCCTACTTCATTACTTCCTACTTCTAACTTCATTACTTCTTGCTTCTAACTTCTTTGCTTTTTACTTCCAACTTCCAACTTCCAACTTCCAACTTCATCACTTCTTACGTCTAACTTCCTTACTTCTAACTTCTTTGCTTCTAAATGAAGTTAGAAGTAAGGAAGTTAGAAGTAAGAAGTAATGAAGTTAAAAGTAGTGAAGTTAGAAGTAAGGAAGTTAGAAGTAAGAAGTGATGAAGTTTGAAGTTAGAAGTAATGAAGTTAAAAGTAGAAGTAATGAAGTTGGAAGTAAGAAGTAAGGAAGTTAGAAGTTAGAAATAATGAAGTTGGAAGTTAGAAGTAAGGAAGTAGGAAGTTACAAATAATGAAGTTAGAAGTAATGAAGTTAGAAGTATTGAAGTCAGAAGTCCATCAAGGGCTTCCATAGTATACATCCAGATCAGATTGCGCTAGGCGCTTACAGGTGTAGTCAAAATATGTTATTATGGAAAATAAAATGGTACATTTAAAACCACTAAGACTAAGTATGTATATATGCGGTGAAACAATGTATACATATGTGGCTGTGACTGGTGAAATGGGGCTTGTGGGATTTGTGGCAAGTCTAGCTCCTGATCAAAAAGAGGGGATACAGTGTTAGTCCATGTATGGATGTACGAGCGTACGTGCGTGCGTTAGTAACATTGTTCATTGTTCAATAACTTATGAACCGCTTCACCAATTTTGCTAATATCTGGCCACAATACGTGTTTAGGGACGTTGCTTTGCTTTGCATACGACCCACGTCCGACCGCCCAAGGTCAATGCTTTTGAGGACCTATGTTCACATTGTTTGTAAGGCAAACATGTTAAAGTTATGTTATTTGTATTATTATTGTTATTATTATCAAGCTGTCATCGAGGGGACTAGCTTAGTGATAACGATACCCTTGTTGTAATACCTTTCTTGCAACGTAGATGTATTTACGCCGAATTGTACAGTGAAATCTCTCCAAACCGGACACCATGGGAGGTCCCCAGGGTGTCCGCTTTTGAGATGTTCCACTGCAAATCAGACATGTGAGAACTTCATGACACATTCTAGTGTTTTGCAATCATGAAAAGTCATTGTAACCAGAGATGCATAACAGCGAAACACATCTATCGTAAACGTCTATATTGTCCCGAGTGTCCGGTTTAGTTTAGAGGTGTTCCACTGTAGTATACTCTCTTTTATTCACAAAACTGTGACCTGCTACGACATATATTGAGTTTGCTACCACATGGGTCCGAAATTGAGTTTGGAAAGTTTACTGAAAGTCCGATTCGGTACAGCGGCGTCCCTTGAAAATCGGTATTTCAGTAAACATTCCAGTACACATCAGCACAGTGTGGTTAGGGCCAAATGTGTGTGTTATTAGTTGGGCACACCACAACAAATGTTTACTGCTAGATGGCCGAAGCCAGAGTATCACGCCGGCCGAGGCCGTATGATCAGGATCTTCATTGTTCGCCATTTTATCAATGAAACACCCGCCATGCTTCTAATGAGCACTGTAAGTCGCTGTCATGCCACAACTATTTGACCAGGAGCTACACTGGCCTCATATGCCATATTCCATATGCCCTATTTCTCTATACACATCCACGTATATATTTATACTAATGTCTATTTCCTCAGTTGTGGGGCCATATTATTGTAACGAGTGTCACATGGCGACAGTTGCCACGATACATCTCAATTAGCTTCCCATTGTCACGGTGTCAATTGGCCTAGATATACTAAATGTGCATATGTATCCGCTGTGGAAGTGTAATAAATAGGATATTCCATCGCACATTTTGAATAGCGGAAATAATACACTCATGTCCGTCGGCGTCCGTGCAAGCAACTCGTTCGCTACGCTCACTCGTTGCTTACGCGGAAGCCGACTTGTGTATTATTTCCCGCTATTCAAAATTTACGATGGAATATCCTCTATATTCTCTATTTACGGAATGGTGCGAGGGGTTCCGAGGGGTTCCGAGTGGTCATATAACGTCAACATTATGGTTGTATTGGCGTCAAAACGGCCGAAACGCTACATGTCTTATCGTATACTTCAACTTCGGATATTTTTAAAACAACGTCTTAATAATGCATATTACTCCACTAACGCGAACCATTACATGTGTATACTGTATGAGTGATTACCCGGGGGGAGAAAAGTACATCATTTTAATGTTACATGTTTACAACGTGTTTTACCCCGCAACTGAGGTGATAAAGCTTTCTTTCACTAGTATACAGTAGAGATATTAACACAAACATTTTAAATGTAATTTAATTTTAATTTCTGAGCGTGCGTCATGTGGGGGTACGTGTAGGGCACATTTAACGATGGGTTTCATCCTTACCGGAATCAAGATATCCCTGGTTTGACCCTCAGATACATATTTAGCTTCCTGATAAGTGACAGTTGAATCCGGTTACATCCATTATAAAAGTAATACGATTAGTACTATTCCTATTACATTTGGGGAGTGGGGCGAAATGACTCTGGTATGGTAAGGACCTGGCACCAGGTCAGGTTATTCTAACTGAAGGGCTGAATATATATATTTTTGTAACTATTCAGTTCTTATTTTGGGATTTACACCCCCACCCTCCTCCCCCCCCCCCCCCCCACCATCACAACAGAGACATGTAACATGTGGGATTCCACCCCATTAACCCGGAATATAATGACCTTAGCTGTTGACAGGCCGTTAAACACCATTAGATAAATAAATAAATGATAATTTATGATAATTGACGATTTCTGTCGTGTATACTATTTGAGTATTAGTGTGTGTCTCTTTAATTTTGATGAGTTTGTTAGCGTCTGTGTATTAGCGTAAATCACACACACTTATCGTGCAGCGCTCCTATGCCTAACCTACAGTGGAATATCTCTAAGCCGGACCTCGTGTGTGATCTGCCAGGGTGTCCGGTGTAGAGATGTTCCACTGTAACACCAAACTGACGACCATGTTTCAAAGGTCCATGCAATAAACATTGTCAACAACAGCCGGCAGATTCTGATCAAGATCTGCAGCCGGTGCATCCAATCAAGTTAGTGATCGATATGGGCTCATCTGTTGAAATGTGACCAGTTATGTATTATTATTTATCATCATGTTCTTATCAATTCCACGGATCTTGAAGAAATAAAGCACACAGAAAATGGTAAGCATTTGAGTATGCTACACATTTCTTTTGTGTAGGCAGTGCACTTTGCATTACCAAAATTGGTGTAATAATAAGTATAGTATTTATCCCGTCAGTGCGTATGTGCCGTGAAACACGGTGCAGTGAAACATTTTTGATACATGTATCCTGCCAATACGATATGCGTATGGGGTTATATTTTTGCATTTTACAGCCATGTGTAGATGTTGACGGGATAAATAGAATAGTAGGTTAGTGCCGTGAATGGGAAAAAAATATCTGGCGCCGCACGGAAACGGGATGTGCTCGGCAGAGCCTCGCCCATCCCGTTTCCTGAGCCTTGCCAGATATTTTTACCCATTCTCGGCACTAAACTACTATTCTCTATGTATGTTATATGATAATTGCAGCACGGAAATATTTACACAATTCCCTAACATTTGATTGGCCCGTAGCAAGTCGCTGTCCAAAATGTATATCCCAGTAAACTCACACGCCGAACTACTTTCTACAGGTGCGCTGTCAGTACTGTCAATGTAAACAAATGGCTGCCGCCTGTCAAAATAAACACATTTTCTCGATGAATTTATTTCAAATGCTGGAATTATAAGGAATTAATGGTCTTTTTGTGGAATTTATCGGGGATATAAACTTGGAAAAGTCGCGGGAATACTGAACTAGGCCTTCCGGCCTTCGTCCAGTATTCCCGCGACTTTTCCAAGTGTATACCCCGATAAATGCCACAAAAAGGCCATTCATTCCTATATTGGATCTCTGCCTAAATGTGGCTGTGAGAAATATGGCTTACATGTATGGGAGTTTTGACCAGTATAGCTCCTGATCAAATAGCACACTCATATAGCCTGATAGCGATGTAAATTGCTTGTTAGAAACATGCCTTGTGTTTCAATGGTGGAATGACGAACAGTGCAGGTCCTGACCAGACTGTGCAGATGCAAAACACGGGTCGCAAAACTCATAAGCCCCATTTCTCCTGTCACAGCCACAAATACGTTTTCTGAATTGCATATTTATTACACTTAGTCTCTTTGATAGAGACAATACCAAGCTAGTGTCTTTTAATATCAAGTTTATCAGGCAAGGCTAGGAAACGCGTAGGAATTCAGAGGCTTGCCGAGGAAGTCCTACCGTTTCCGAGCCGAGTCTGATTACCTTGATATCAAAAGACAGTAACCTGGTATTCTATTTATCAGGTAACGTTTTATGCTCGAAAATGACCACATATGACGTCGTTATCTATGAACAGAACGCGGACTTGTTTACGTTGCGTCATTACACTGACGTCTTTCGATAACGCCACGTGACGTTATCCGAACAATGGAACGTCAATTTTCACTTCCTTGTAACCCGGTGTAATCAGGTTAATGCCTGATACAATACGTTATCAGTCAGTACGTATTCGGTCAATACAGGGCGGTTACCTGATACAATGTATTATTAGACAACGAAAGCCAACTGTGTACAATAAATATATACATATGCACATGACACGGACCATCAGCAATTTGGACATTACATACATTAGTGAGTTTAGCCCCCTTATGTTTAAGCTATAGATGTATGTACAGTGAAACCTCTCTAAACCGGACACATTTAATGTGGACATTCGTAAATTGAATTAGCCACGTGTGACAAACAATGCACTATATATGACGGTAATGTAAATAACAGTTGTTAAGACACACACACTCAATTTCTGGTCTACTGATCCATTTCCCAAAGGCAAAAAATGTGTGGATGGAATCGCCGTTGAAACTGTACTCGGTCGACTTGCCGGCACTGTGTTCGGGCGAGTTGGATGCCGGGAAAACGGAGCTGGCCGAGTAGACTGCACCCCAGTCGAGTAGCTTAGTGAGCGTAATGACCCACCGTGTCCGGACTGGCGGCTTGTTGGAAATGTACTCGCGGTATATTTAGATGTGTTGGTTCTACGTTGCCATGGCAACAGCACACCCTCCTGTATGTAGTCAACCCCAGCATCTACAATAAAGAGTGTGTACCAGGATACAATATATGATTCCATTGGTGCGAACTCAATTGTAACTGTTTAAATGTTTTGCGATCAGAGTAGAACCAGATCAGCCTGTGCATCCGCACAGTCTGATCAGGATCTGCCCTGTTCGCCATTGCATCAACGAATCGCCTGTTTTGCTTCCAACACGCAATATCGATCATTATCAGGCTACAGGCGTCTGCGCTATATGATCAGGAACTACATTGATCACAAATCCCATTTCTCCAGTCACAGCCACAATTCAGCATTGTCCTCATCCACTATCATGGTACACGAAGTCACTGGGTCTCATATATTCATATATGCGCAGAAAAAGATAAAACAGACCTGCAGTAAACTACTTTAATTGTAGATTTGTATCATACATGTATTTCTGAATCCAGTATTAAAAAGTCAGTAATTGGTACACAGCGAAATGTGCCACACATGCATATTCATATAATATTCATATGATATTCATATGTAAAACATATGAAAAACATATGAATTGCATATGAAATTCATATGAAAATAGCCGATATGAAATTCGTATGATGTTCATATGAATTTTATATGAAGACTTTTCATATGCACTTCATATGAATAATTTACAAATGAATTTCATATGAAACATTTTTAGATTTAAAAGCATTGTACATGGGTCTTCATATGAAATTCTTATGATTTGCATATGCAGTTCATATGATGTGCATATGAAATGCATATGAAGATTTTGCATATGAATTACATGAAAAACATATGAAATTCATATGCCACACATTTTGTAGTGTATAAAAATGCTACTGAAATATATTTACACAATCGCCTGCGTTAATCTTGCCAATATCTCATCGTTTCTGAGCAACTACTGGCAATCTGATCTCGCAATCAACCAGTTTGATTGGCTGAGCCTGAGCTGTAGCACAGCTCAGGTTCAGACAATCAAACTGGTTGATTTCAAGCACAATTGTCAAGTATTTTGCCTAATATTGGCAAGATTAGCGCAGGCAGTGGTGTAGTGTTCCGAACACTGGCTTATCTGAAATCGACGATTACCGATTACTTATAGAGAATAGTAGGTTAGTGCCGTGAATGGGAAGAAATATCTGGCAAGGCTTAGGAAACTGGATGGGCGAGGCTCTGCCGAGCACATCCCGTTTCCGTGCCGCGCCAGATATGTTTTCCCATTCACGGCACTAACATACTATTATATTTATCCCGTCAACACTACAAATGACATTAAAATGCAAAACAAAAAAACCCAGCCATCACACATATTCATACGCTGAGATTAGGTCGTATTGACAGGATATCAAAAATGTTTCACGGCACTGTGTTTCACGGCACATACGCACTGTGTTGACGGGATAAAAGGTATATACCCACTCAGTAGGCACAATATGTTCTTTATAGGAATTAAATAAGTGTATAATTGTGTCATTATTCCACCAGTTCTAAAAATTACCAGTACCCGCTATACAGATATAATCATTTAGTAATATTTATGTTACTGATAGTGACTCGCGGTGGTATCAGGCTATTTTTTTATATGCAAATGAGGCATGATATGTTTTAATTATTTATACTAAGTAAATACGACACCTGAAAAAATAATATTTTCGACAGATTAGAAAGTATGATCATTGCACACCAAAAAAATAAATACAGAGAATAAATAGTAATGTCCGTTAATATTTTAAGGAAACACGGTTATCGCCCCTGCTATCAGAGTGGAAATTTAGGTATGATATAAAATTTATAATAATCAATACGTGGGGTAATGTAGAATAAATGTTTATTTTGCAAAACAAATGTCATATTTACAGAATATACAAAACTATATGTCTTCCTATATTATAACATACTGATTGGGCATGTACCTTTAAGGTCTACATGATTCCCGAACATATTTCCGATCAATAAAATAAACATACAGAAATGAATATAACAGCTGCTCCCCGGATATCATGATTATATAAACCTGTACATGATTTTACGAAGCAAATTACATGTACAGTGAAACATCTCTAAACCGGACACCAAGAAGAAACACCTGTGATCTTATGTTTGATGAGTTTCTTGGTCATTTATCTCAGGTGATACTATCTGTTCATGATCGCATAGCACACAGCTATCGCTCAGAATTTTCAAATGTCTGATTTACAGTGAAACCCCTCTAAGCCGGACTTCCTGGAACCTTCCAGAGTGTCCGGTTTAGAGAGGTTTCACTGTACATACATATATAGCCTAAATATAAGGGGGGATGTTTCACTAAACTTCGTACGACTAAAATGTTCGTAAGTGCACATTTAGGATCGTCTGGAAATTTCAATTGATGGATTTACATTTATTGAGCATAGGCTGCATATGCAGCCTATTGAACTATTGAACACATTGTAAATCCAACAATTGTTTACAAGAAAATGTTATTAATGTGAAATTTACAAAGTATCATAATTTTGCACTTACGAACATCTTAGTTGTACGAAGTTTAGTGAGACGGCCCTCAGTTTCGGAATTTAGCATGACAGTCATTTTTCCAAAATCTTAATTGGCAAGCATTTGAATATTTTGCAACGTACATGGACAGACACGGCACATGTTGGGACAGTTGTATATTGTCCTGTGGCTGGATGTACACGTGACGGGCAGGAAAGGGCCGGCCCCACATTCATTGGCGTCGGTGCTCACCCGGCAGTTCACTGTACAATGAAACAGGAAAGTAGAAGACATGGATTTTTTTATTAATACGTTCCCACGAAATAACAATTTGTTCCCTCAATTTAACAATTCGTTCCCTCGAATTAACAATTCGTTCCCATGATATAACAATTCGTTCCCTCGAATTAACAATTCGTTCCCTCAATTTAACAATTCGTTCCCCCGAATTAACAATTCGTTCCCACGATATAACAATTCGTTCCCACGAATTAACAATTCCCGTGGGAACGAATTTTTATTTCGTGGGAACGAATTGTGAAATTGAGGGAACGAATTGTTAATTCGGGGGAACGAATTGTTAAATTGAGGGAACGAATTGTTAATTCGAGGGAACGAATTGTGAAATTGAGGGAACGAATTGTTAATTCATGGGAACGAATTGTTATTTCGTGTGAACTAAACGAATTGTTAAGTCGTGGGAACGAACTGTTATTTCGTGGGAACTAATTGTTAAATTGAGGGAACCAATTATTATTTCGTGGGAACTAATTAATATAAAACAAAGAATTATACGTCCCCTGCGGGGCTCCGTAGAATACAATACATATGCTGTCAAACATGTATTTATCTGGATTTTTTTTTTATCCCGTCTGCACAGTGCGTATGTGCCGTGAAACACGGTGCCGTGAAACATTTTTGATATCCTGTCAATACGACCTAATAATCACTGCGTATGAATATGTGTGGTGGCTGGGGTTATTTTTATTGCATTTTAAAGCTGTTTGTAGGTGTTGACGGGATAAATAGAATAGTAGGTTAGTGCCGTGAATGGGAAAAAATATCTGGCGAGGCACGGAAACGGGATGTGCTCGGTAGAGTCTCGCCCATCCCGTTTCCTAAGCCTTGCCAAATATTGTTTTCCCATTCACGGCACTAACCTACTATTCTCTATATTCCCGATCAGAAAGTATCTTATTACGAGTCTTTTCTCTCAAAATAATCACAATGGGGTGGCCGGTTTTGCTGCATATTTACATTCACAATAGTCCGGTATATAGCCCCGCTCCGTATCGCACTGACAGATACAAGACCTCAGATCCAACACGCCCCCATTTAGACACAACGTCGCGTGGCAACCTGCAACAATAGTATGCACATTTATATACTGTCTGTTTCACGAAACCTGCCCAAATTTTACGGATATATCCACAATGTAAAAACATTTTTTTTTTATAATAATCAAGGTGTATGATCACGTGGTACTAACAACAACAACAAGTACCGATTCAAAGTACGTATTATTTTATAGTGTCCTTATTACGTAACGGATTTTGATGAAATATGGCGCATCAAACGGTCTTGTTAAGCTGCATTTTGTGGTCTCTGTATTTTCGCCCAAACTTCTGTCGTTTTTGCGAAGAATCGATTTCCGTGTCGGTCTGTGTCTGTGTCAAACTCACTAGACCACCAAATGCAGCTCATGAAGACGCGTTTGCTGCGCCATATTTCATCAAAATCCGTTGCATATTAAGGACAATATCAAATAATACTTTCTTTGGAGTGGGCGGCGTTGTTGTTGTTGTAACCACGTGATCATACACCTTGATAATTAAATATAGCAACATTTAAGAAATTTGTGAAATATTGATTTTATTACAAAAAAAATGGATTTGTCTATGGGAATTTAACATGGAGGAAAAGGAGGTGGAGGACCTGGTTGGAGGAGTCAAACAACGGAGAAAAACAATGGAAATGAACTCCGAAACCTAGATAGCTGATCTAACTAAGAAAAGAAACGTTAAATTTTGAAAATCGGTCCACTATTTCTAAAATCAGAAATTTTTTCCAAAAATTTCCCAAATGTTTAATCCCCATCTAGACATCTTCACTCTATGAATATGTCTATGGGGATTTAATATGGGGAAATTGTTTTTTTTTCGAATTAAAATTAATAGTTGACCAAATTTCACAAAATAAAAAGAAGGATAAAATGTAATATCATCGAAAAATATATATTTGTTTGCTTATAGAGCCGTAAATTTTGGGCAGGTTTTGTGAAAATGTACTGTTGCTGCAAATGTACTGTAGACATGTGTGAGCTATTCTAATAAAGGTTCACGTACAAAATGACGTAGGCGGTCACGTCATAAATTTTAAATCCGAAACAAACTACACTGACTAGTTTAATATAAGGTTCGACAATGTCCAGCCGTGGGTAAACGTTTGCTGTGGCACGAGGGAACTGTTTGAACCCCAAGGCCGCAGGTCGCTGGTTCAAACAGTTCCCGAGTGCAACGGCAAACGTTTACCCACGGCTCGACAATGGTCGCACGTTATTGTTACATTAATCAGTACATCAGTAATATCATGCAATTTGAGCATATATGCAGTACTTTCGGTACTTTGATAACCCGTTCCATTCAAACAGCTGATTCACAAATTCATGTTCCATGGCCGCAGTACACGTCGCGTGATGTAGCCGCATCAATTTCAAGATTTCAGTGCGACCGTTGTGAACTGGCCTGGTGAAGTAATGGCGTATTCTAGTAACAGCTGATTCACAAATTCATATTCCAGGGCCGTTGTTTTATGTAAACAAAATCAGTTTTTATAGTGTTTTATATAAATACAATTGGAACATTTCACGAAACAGACAGTAGAATGTAATTGTAATTTAGACCATACCATAACCAGGATGCAGCCCGACTAATGTTCCCATGGGCACCTACCACATAACCTGCCCCCGGGGTCATCACAATGTCCCGGACAGTCGTCACACCATTGTCCTGAGGTCGAGCGTACATACGGCATACTCGCGTTGTCTTCATTGACGCTGAAAAGGGCATTTCCAATACATTACACATTTGATGAATCTTGTCGAAAATGGTGATCATTCGATACTGATATATAACGCTTATGAATTGCAGTGTAATGAAATGCAATTAGAGTTGTGTACTTGCTAGTTGTAATTCCTGCCTACCCGAGGCCGGGACATGGTGAGGGGCGGAGGTTTAATTATTTTAAGCTACGTAGTGTACCACAACATTGGGGTAGCGGCTAAACAGTGACTGTTGTTTTTTTGTAGAAAATGTCTTGCAACAGTGTCGAGCCCATGCCGCTGTTTTATATTAATGTTCTTCAAGATACACTAATGGAGATGCGCATTTGCTATAACATGGGTGGGGCCATTTAGCGAGAGAATACACATTTATGTGACACGTACATGTAGATGTACCGATTCGCCCCAGTGTCGGGGTAACGGATACAATTGACGAGTGTAAATGAAACTATCGCACAGTTAAATCCGACAACGACACAGACACTGCATGTACCTGCTACAAGTACATGTGCCCAGCCAGGATATACGCCCTGTGTGATCGTCTGATAAAATTGTGTAATATTAATTTGTTTGTGGTGAACGAGTCTGAAGAATAATATGAAGTTTTATCCCATCAACACAGTGCGTATGTGCCGTGAAACACTGTGCCGGGAAACATTTATATCCTGTCAATACGACCTAATCACTGCGTGTGAATATGTGCTGATGTCATACTAGTCGATTCTCCGATTTTGACGATGCGGCTGTGATTATTTTTGCATTTTAAAGCTTTGTGTAGGTGTTGACGGGATAAATAGAATAGTAGGTTAGTGCCGTGAATGGGAAATGTATCTGGCAGAGCCTCGCCCATCCCGTTTCTTAAGCCTTGCCAGATATTTTTCCCATTCACGGCACTAACCTACTAATGTAGATAGTTTAGAAAATTCACCGACCTTGGAGCATAGTTGCACACGTAGAAGTGGACACCGTGACATTTGGCTCTGCCGCACCCGACGGCGCTAGTTGTTGCCCACACCATCTACAAATACAGTGGGGAAATACAATGGGCGGTGTAACTCAGCGGCATCGTGCGCCACCCACCGCGCTGCATACAATATAAACCATCATTCAACAGCGGTACCGCACCAAAAGCGGTACCGCTCCAAAGCAGACGATGCCCCATCTGTCAACAGTGGTACCGCACCAAAAGCAGAGGCCTCCTCTGTCAACAGTGGTACAGAACCAAAGCTGACACCCCATCTATCAACAGTGGTACCGCACCAAAGCAGACGCCCCATCTGTCAAACTTGGTACCGCACCAAAGCAGACGCTCCGTCACTTAACAAAGGTACAGCACCGGTACCGCACCAAAGTGTACGCCCCATCTGTCAACAGCGTTACCGCACCAAAGCAGACGCCACATATGTCAACAGCGGTACCGCACCAACGCAGACGTCCCATTTGTCAACAGCGGTACCTCACCAAAGCAGACGCCCCATTTGTCAACAGCGGTACCGCACCAAAGCAGACGCCCCATCTTGTCAACAGCGGTACCGCACCAAAGCAGACGCCACATATGTCAACAGCGGTACCGCACCAAAGCAGACGCCCCATTTGTCAACAGCGGTACCGCAAGAAAGCCCATATGTCAACAGCGGTACCGCACCAAAGCAGACGCCACATATGTTAACAACGGTACCGCACAACGGTACCGCACCAAAGCAGACGCACATATGTCAACAGCGTACTGCTCTAAAGCAGACGCCCCATTTTTCAACAGCGGTACCGCACCAAAGCAGACGCCACATATCTCAACAGCGGTACCGCACCAAAGCAGACGCCACATATGTCAACAGTGGTACCGCACCTACGCAGCGAACCATCTGTTAATACTGATGCCGCTCCGAAAGCTGACGCCCCATATGTCACAGCGGTTTTCCGCACCAAAAGCGTCCATTTGTCAACACGGTACCGCCCGCTCCAAGCGGCGCACCATCTGTCGCACCGCACCAAAGAGAGCCCATTTGTCAACAGCGGTACCGCACCAAAGCAGACGTCCCATCTGTTAGGGGGTTCAGGTAATTTTTTAATGTATAAGCTACCTATTTAATTTTCTTGCAGAATTGTGGGACCTGGTGAGACGTTTACAATGAGATATAGATCATTAAAATCGGTCCAGCGGTTCAAAAGTTATCGCACTTTTTTTAACCCATTTTTTGGCAAATTCTGTAATTTTTCCACCATGTATTTGAATGGGAGCAAATGGCAGCGAAATCCGCTAAAATCATGTTTTCTTTCATATTATTAATGACCTAATTTGGAAATAAATGAATAAATATGTGTAAAACCATGCATTATTGAATAAAATATCACGTTATACACATTTTTATTATATTTCGTAAATTTTGCTGAAAATAATTGTTTATGGAATGTAAAATAAGTCAACAAAAACCCAAAAGTGTTATTATTTGCAATGTTCATCTCATTTCCAATGCATTTCATTACCAATTAACACAAATAAAATGAAATATGTGGTAACATCATTGGATGCAATAAACAATTAAACATACAACAATTGTATTATACACTAGTTCTGAAATATATATGCATTACCATAGTAACCATGGTAACCAATATTGGAAAACACAAAATAGTAATTGTTGAAAAGGTGTTTACTTTTTGAAAATCAATGCAATACACCCGAGTACTGTTACCATCTAGCAATACACTTAACAGGTGAACGTTTAATAATATTGGTTGTCATGGCAACCATTTTAATATTTCACACAAAAAACATATATATTCCATTTAAAATCAATATATTTGTCGAAACAGTATACATGATTGTTCAAAGTAATTTAACCTTGACCTTGGACATGAAGGCCACATGGGTGTGGTACATGTATGGAATGAAAATATGGATGATGATAAGGAAGTGTATGAAGTTTGAAGTCAATCTGACTTACGGTTGCAGAAAACTTTAAGGAAAATCGTACGGATGCAAATGTCTAAGTAATTTGACCTTGCCTTTGGAAATGAAGGCCGCATGAGTGTGGTATGGAATGAATATATGGTTGATGATAAGGAAGTATATGAAGTTTGAGGTCCATCCGACTTTCCGTCACAGAGATAATGGGTACCCAAACTCTTTAAACAGATGATAGTCAACAGCGGTACCACACCAAAGCAGACGCCACATATGTCAACAGCGGTACCGCACCAAAGCAGACGCCCCATTTGTCAAAAGCGGTACCGCACCAAAGCAGACGCCACATTTGTCAACAGCGGTACCGCACCAAAGATGACGCCCCATTTGTCAACAGCGGTACCACAGCAAAGCAGACGCCCCATCTGCAAACAGTGGTACCGCACCAAGGCAGACGCCACATATGTCAAAAGCGGTACCGCACCAAAGCAGACGCCCCATCTGTCAACAGCGGTACCGCACCAAAGCAGACGCCACATATGTCAACAGCGGTACCGCACCAAAGCAGACGCCCCATCTGTCAATAGCGGTACCGCACCGAAGCAGAAGCCCCATTTGTCAACAGCGGTACCGCACCAAAGCCCATATGTCAACAGCGGTACCGTACCAAAGCAGACACCACATATGTCAACAGCGGTACCGCACCAAAGCATACGCCCCATTTGTCAACAGCGGTACCGCACCAAAGCAGACGCCCCATTTGTCAACAGCGGTACCTCACCAAAGCAGACTCCCCATTTGTCAACAGTGGTACCGCACCAAAGCAGACGCCCCATTTGTCAACAGCGGTACCGCACCAAAGCAGACGCCCCATTTGTCAACCGCGGTACCGCACCAAAGCCCCATATGTCAACAGCGGTACCGCACCAAAGCAGACGCCCCATTTGTCAACAGCGGTACCGCACCAAAGCCCCATTTGTCAACAGCGGTACAGCACCAAAGCAGACGCTACATATGTCAACAACCAAAGCAGACGCCTCATTTGTCAACAGCGGTACCGCACCAAAGCAGACGCCCAATCTGTGAACAGAGTTACCGCACTAAAGCAGACGTCCCATTTGTCAACAGCGGTACCGCACCAAAGCATACGCCCATCTGTCAACAGCGGTACCGCACCAAAGCAGACGCCCCATTTGTCAACAGCGGTACCGCACCAAAGCAGACACCACATATGTCAACAGCGGTACCGCACCAAAGCAGACGCCACATATGTGAACAACCAAAGCAGACGCCTCATTTGTCAACAGCGGTACCGCACCAAAGCAGACGCCCAATCTGTGAACAGAGTTACCGCACTAAAGCAGTCGTCCCATTTGTCAACAGCGGTACCGCACCAAAGCATACGCCCATCTGTCAACAGCGGTACCGCACCAAAGCAGACGCCCCATTTGTCAACAGCGGTACCGCACCAAAGCAGACGCCCCATCTGTGAACAGCGGTACCGCACCAAAGCAGACACCACATATGTCAACAGCGGTACCGCACCAAAGCATACGTACCACACCAAAGCAGACGCCCCATCTGTGAAGACAAAGCAGACGCCACATATGTCAACAGCGGTACCGCACCAAAGCAAACGCCACATATATCAACAGCGGTACTGCTCTAAAGCAGGCCCCATCTGTCAACAATTGTACCGCACCAACGCATTTATCGTTTTTCTGCATGTTTAACTACATGTAGTGGCGCTGCCCAACTACCCCGTCACCTACAATTCAAATCATCTGTCAACAGTTTGGAGTGGTACATTTTGTACCACTGTATACATGTAGTTCAAGTACAGTGGAACTTCGATAAACTGGTCACCCCGGGAGGTCCCCAGGTTGTCCGGTTTATCGAGATACCACTATAAATCACAAATATGAATGCGGAAACATATGTTCGTGCATTGCGATCACGAACATATGTTATTATTAGAGATAAAGTACAGTCAAATACTAGTACAATGTAAGTGAAATTTGAAATATTTGGTATGTGGTAAGGGTTAGCAACGTTTTTCTTATACATGTATAGTGAAAATCATTTAGCTGTGGAAACACATATTTATTCCCGTACCGGTCGTACCACGTACTGTACGGGAGCAAAATAGTGCTACGTTTCTGCAAATATGGTCCTTTTTTCTTTTAATTCAGTAGCAACAATAATCATTTTTTACATACGAAAACAGCTATAAACGGAATTAGAATCCATGGAAGGGGTTCACCATCCAGTTAAGGAATTAGGTCATATATAGATACACTTGGCTTCAATTATAATCGCATAATAAGAGTGATGTGATATATCAATAGAACATATGCGAATATTGTCTTGTAACTGTATACTATATGGTACATTGAGTGGCCATCTCCGCCATCTTTGTATGTACAAGCCATCGTACAGTTTCACCACTTCGTGCGATCGACACATACAACAAACTGGGTAAAGTGAGCAGGGGCTCACGTATACCCCCTGCCACCGCCTGGACCGACACATAAAAACTTTAAAGCAAATATTTAAAGCAAACTTTAACGCAAATGGATGATACTAAGGAAGTATATGAAGTTTGAAGTCGATCCGACTTTAACGTGGACAGACGGACGGACGGACGGACGTACGGACGGACGGACGGACGGAAGGATGGACATACTTACGAAAACTATATACCCCTCGACATAACTCGTATGCCGGGGGTATAATAACATGACAGTAAACTAACTAAAATTTGGTGCACTATACCATAGACAGATATGACAACGGCGTGATATAAATATTATGCCAGCAGCCTATACAAAATACGAGATATCTGAGCATTTCTCCCATCAATCTCAAAATAAAGCTTGATGTGTAAACTTTTTAATCTGATGCACATCCTATTGTTAGTGTACACGTTAAGCCATATTTACTTGCATAGCAGGTGAGTAGACACAGGGGACAATACACTCATGTAACTGATTACATGTCACTGTATTTTATAGCTAATAACATAGTACAGTAGTGGGTATATACGGTATGTGTTGTGTGGTTGGCCAGATAAAAATGACACACTGCGATTTGTTGTGTATGAGACTATTTACAATGGTGATTCATGTTGTTAAAAGCACAGGCACAAACTTGTCCAGAAAACAGACATATTTTACTGTTTGATGTAATATAATTGACAGGAGTCCGGTGTCCTGGCTTTTCTACATGTGATTAACTACATTATAGCATATGTTCTACTTCACATTTTGCGTTTTGTGTCAAACGTCAGAAGAGGTGAAAGTGGCCGATGACTTGAACACACAAAGATGGCCGAGTTCGCAACTCCATGTGCCGTATAGGATACAGTAACGAGGCAGTGTTCACAAATATGTTAGACGTATATTCCATCACATTTACGAAGCAATTACCTTGAATAAAAGGTTTATCAGGTATTGAACGAGTCCTTAAGCACTCGACTAGCAAACGGTATACGAGTACATGTACACATATGTCGTTATAAGGCGACATGTGTGCGATAGCGGGTGATGAACTAACATGACACACCTGTCTGACTTAGCCAGTACAGTGGGGTCAGCTTGTAAGTGCACACATGAACGAACACGACTGGTTGGAACCAACCTGTCGTGTTCGTTAGTGTGTGCACTTACACGCTGATCCCACTGTACAACAGTAATCAAAATATATACCAACATGTGATTATTGTCAGTCAATATTATGCGACAAGCCATGTGATGTTGTACCTTAGAAGAAATATCATGAAATATATGTACATACCTTACGATAGTTTCCGTAAATGACGCCTTGCTATGAAAATATCGTCAATCGCAGTTTCTGTAAATATTTTCATGCACACACTTCTTATGTACACAAGCAGATGGCTGAGCTTGTCTCATAATTGATTTTGTACCGTCGGACATCTGCGGATTTTCATGAAATACTTTTACAAAATCTACAATATTTTCCGTAAATGGCGTCAAAAGTTGACACAATTTTCCGAGTACATGCGGAATATAATTATGCATGTACTCTGAATATTTTGTCAACTTTTGAATTTATTTATGTAAATTATTGTAAACTTTGTAAACGTATTTAATGAAATTACGCATATGTCCGACGGTTTAAAATCACATGGCGCCTCATATGTGATCGCTCAGTCTTTTCCTGGGTGTAATTGCCAACATATTGGACACAATATAATTCCGCATGTATTGTGAAAATTTTGTCAACTTTTGACTTTATTTATGACAAATATTGTAAATAATTTTGCAAACATATTTAATGAAATTACGCAAATGTCCGAAGGTACAAAATCATATGGCGTGTCTCATATGTGATCGCTCAGCCTTTACCTGGGTGTAATTGCCGACATATTGGACATCAATCGTTTCGCCATAGGTAAAGTTAGAATTTTCCGTCTCCCACACGTCGATCACTTCGGACCATGGCACAGATTCGTTGTTCGTGATCAGGATGTTTTGGCCCACGTGGTAGTGACCTTCATCGATATAGACACAACTACAAGTACCAAGTACGACTACCGATTTTGACCTACATGCTCTAAATACATACAACTACTTGCATATTGTTACATGACTGCCGTTGTTTGACACCGATCACAGCCGTATTCAAACGTACAGCGCGTGCTGTTTGACCATGGCTGTAGACAGTGCTCATTCCGGGGCCAAGTCAAAACCCACGTAATGATTGTGTCTCAGGACGTTACCAGAACGAGCCATTACGTCACCAGACCAGTTCACGACGGTCGCACTGAAATTTTGAAATTGGTGCGGCTGTATCACGCGACATTTACTGCGGCTCCGGAACATGTAGGTGTAAATCAGCCATGACTATGTTCCAAATGCTTACATGTATCAAGTGTCCAAACATTGATGCAATCCATCAAATAACATTTATTTAATGTTATACGATGATGAAGAAACTTGTACAAACTGTTTGACGCAAACAAGATAAAAAAGGTCAAGGTCATGAGTGGCGACATGAGGGTGTTCTGAATGATCACATGTATCAATTGTCCAAATATCAAAGCAATCCGTTTAGTAATATTAAAATTATATCATGAGTAAGAAACAAGTCATTACAGCTAAATGTTCGCACTATACATCTAAAATAGGGCAAGTTCAAGTTCATTCAAGTTCAAGCTCCAGAATGACCGTCTCATCAATACCTTCGATTTGATATACAACATGACCATATTTGTGTAATTTGACTCCTACTTGACCACCCCGGCCCCACCCATTTTTTACCCCGGGGCCACCATTTTAACAAATCTGAAACAGCATTGACTATCGATCATTATTGCCAAGTTTCGTTGAAATCTGTCTGACGGTCCGTGAGAAGAAGATTTGACCTACCTTTCCACGACGGCCATCTTTGATTATGCGACAACCTTCAAATTTACAAATCTGACGAGCCCCACCCATATATCATCTCTGTGGAGTTTGACTAACATTGGCCGAGCAGTTCGTGAGAAGAAGACGTTTGAAAGTGTGGACGGACGACGGTCGGACGGACGGACGACGGGCGAAAAGGGGTAACCATATCTCATTTTAGCCTTTGGGTAATGTACCTTTGGCCTCGATGACAAAATCCGACATCTTCAAAAGTCACCGCTAGTTTTGATACGGTGGCAAGAGCGTGACATTACGTCACTAACGTTGACGTCATTCAAGCTGGACGTCAAATGGCATATTCGAAACATGCGGAATTAGCCCCCGTTCTGGGAAAGGTTTGCCCCTGTTCTGTGACTGACCCCCGATCTGAGTCCTACATGTATTATAGGAATGAATAGCCTTTTTCAGGAATTTATCGGGGTATAAACTTGGAAAAGTCGCGGGAATACTGGACGAAGGCTGGAATTTTCCAAGTTTATATCCCCGATAAATTCCACAAAAAGGCCATTCATTCCTTATAATTCCAGCATTTGAAATAAATTCATCAAGAAAATGTATTTATTTTCCGTTTTCTTAAGAATGTTACTGAAAGTAGTTCGGCGTGGGAGTTTACTGGGATATAAATTTTGGACAGAGATGTGCTACGGGCCAATCAAATGTTAGGGAATTGTGTAAATATTTTGTGCTGGACTTATTAGACAATATTATAGGCCTAATGATTGATACGCTATTAAATAAACACGATTATTACATAACATATACGTTCGCGGTGTAACAACACGGTGTAATAAAACTCATAATACTCTAGTGTAATAAATATGCAAATTAGTTTGTTATAGAAAACAGATCTCGGGTCCAGCACAGCTTCAATATATGATGATGTGCTTATGCAATATATATAATCTAACATTTGTGATGATTTAATATGATATTTATTAAAGGTTTTTGTTTGTTTGTTTAATGGTGTTTAACGGCCTATCAACAGCTAAAGCTCATGTAAGTCCCGGAAAACAGGTTCAATCCCGTTTTCACCTGCTGCATTGGGGGGAAAATCCCAAAATCAGAACGGAATATATCAAGAATAAATATATTCAGCCCTGAAATTAGAATAACCTGACCTGGTGCCAGGTCCATACCACACCAAAGTCACTTGGCCCCTTCCCCTAAAATAGGACTACGAATAATCGTAATACTCATATAAGGGGTATAACCAGATTCAACTGTCACATACAAAATGCCAAAGACGTATGTGAGGGTCAAACCAGGTCTCCAGTCGGAATTCCGATAAGGATGAACCCCGATCGTTAAATTACCCATCACATACACAGGTGGAAGACTCGGACCTATGACACCAAAAAAATGCCTATTAAAAAAATATCCCATTACCCCACCCACTTGGTCTCGTACAGTACATAACGTTAATTCAAGGTGAGCATAAATAGCGCTATTATAGAAAGAGCCCTCTTTTTTCCGGCTCGCACAAACACAATAAACATCGATTAAATGTATGAAATATGTCTCTGGCAATCGATACAGGTATTAGGTGTGTGAATATACTCACTTCAAATCGCTGTTTCAAGTATTTATTGAGTTATTCGCGTTTTGATTACCCCATCCAAAGCGAAAGTTGCGTGTACGAAAGAATCTCACACAGAATCGGAGGCCGTCCGGCGTGGATTATCGGTCATATTTGGCCGATAGCTGATCGCCAGCTCAAACTAAAGTCGTGCACCATGATCATATACATTAGAGACTCCAACCATACAAAGTTCGTCCAATTGTGATCATTCGCCGATCTAAAAAACACTTTTTTCTATAATTTCGTTCATTATCTGGAACTGGGTCAATGCACTATCTTCCATAATACAACCACCGAAGCGTCTATGTAAGAACATCTCTGATTGGTTAAACCTAAAAATAGACGCGAGGACTTTCCTTTTCAGGTTTCCGGAAGACATAATCTGATAGTACGCGAATCATGAAAGAAAGTCAATAAAATTAGAAAAAAGTGTTTTTTAGATCGGCGAACGATCACAATTGGACGAACTTTGTATGGTTGGAGTCTCTAATGTATATGATCATGGTGCAGGACTTTAGTTTGAGCTGGCGATCAGCTATCGGCCAAATATGACCGATAATCCAGCTGGACGGCCTCCAATTCTGTGTGAGATTCTTTCGTACACGCAACTTTCGCTTTGGATGGGGTAATCAAAACGCGAATAACTCAATAAATACTTGAAACAGCGATTTGAAGTGAGTATATTCACACACCTAATACCTTTATCGATTGCCAGAGACATATTTCATACATTTAATCGATGTTTATTGTGTTTTGTGCGAGCCGGAAAAAAGAGGGCTCTTTCTATAATAGCGCTATTTATGCTCACCTTGAATTAACGTTATGTACTGTACGAGACCAAGTGGGTGGGGTAATGGGATTTTTTTTAATAGGCATTTTTTTGGTGTCATAGGTCCGAGTCTTCCACCTGTGATCACATACTCCCACCTGCCACCCACATTATTAAAGGTACATGCCCACGCAGTAGGTTGTAATATAGTGATACATATACTTTTGTATATTCTGTACGTATGACATTTTCTGGCAACATAAACATTCATTCACCATTAACCCACGTATTGATTGGCATTATTATACATTTTATTTTAGACGAAAATGTTCACACTGATATCAGGGGCGATAAACGTGTTTCCTTAAAATGTAAACGGACATTACTATTTATTCACTGTATTTATATTTTGATGTGCAATGATCATACTTTATAATCTGTCGCAAATATTATTTGTTCAGGTGACGCATTTCATTTGTATAAATAAGTAAAAAATATCATGCCTCATTTGCATATGAAAATAGCCTGATACCAACGCGCGTCACTATCAGTACAATACATATTACTAAATTATTATATCTGTTTTGCGGGCACTTGTTAATTTTAGAACTGGTAGAATAGTGACACAATTATACACTTATTTAATTCCTATAAAGAACATTTTGTGCTTGTACCTTTAAACTCGTTGACTAATTTCCTAAGAAACTCGGCTATGAAATTATTAAACGAGTTTAATAAATATCATATTAAATCATCACTCGTGTAAATATCCTCAATTGCATAAGAAATAAGACTATGCTTTGTTTCTTCTGAAATTAGTCAGCTAATGAATCAACATAACTGTTGATTTCATTTATTGCATAAGCATATACACTGTATCAGGTAATACGTTTTATGTAGTAGTTTTACTTGTATTTTAATTACATTTCCAGTAGTATATAATACATTTTAATACATGTATGTTATTAATATTACACTGTGAAACCAATGTTATATAATGAATAATAACTAGAGGGAAGAATGCCCACTTTATCCAAACTATTAATTCCGAAATAGGGAGACAATCCATTACACGGATGTCAAAATAAAAGAAATATCGAACTTTGTTTTGTACATCACATAAGGAAGGCATATACCACATATAGGGTGTCCAGATATCGAGTATTACGATCTGAAATGCTATTTCGTATGACGGACGGACGGACGGAGGACGGACGGACACAAACAACATATTTGTTTCCAAAAAGTGTGTATAAGTATTCACTACAACTTTAATAGTCTGTATGCCAGGGGGCCGTTTCACTAAACTTCATACGACTAAAATGTTCGTAAGTGTAAAATTATGATTTAACATTAAAAATATTTCTTGTAAACAATTATTGGATTTACATTTATTGAACATAGGCTGCATATGCAGCCTATGCTCAATAAATGTAAATCCATCAATTTAAATTTCCTGACGATTCTAAATTTGCACTTACGAACATTTTAGTCGTACGAAGTTTAGTGAAACGGGCCCCGATGTCTTACCTGGATTATAGCGCTGTATTGGGTCATCATGTCTCAGCTGGCATTGCTCCGCCCACTTTTGGGCCATCATCTCCAACGTATACGAGTAGTTCTGTAAATAATGTTTTCAGAAAGTACACAAGCTCGCATATATTTCTATAATATGACCATGGTGTCTACTTGAAGGGGCCGGTGAAATATAAGGACAGGTTTGTTTGACCCTTTTATTTGCACGAGTCAATATGGCATTAATAATTGCTTGCCAACTTGATTTCAGAAATATAACAGATAGTAGAGCAGTTTAAACATGGTTTCCTGGCGTAATTGAGACTCAAACACGTGCAAAATAGGTAGGGTCGGCATCATACAGAGTAGATCAGGGTTAGTTGCGAACGGTAACTCTTGCAATCTACTCCCGTACCGCTCCGGGCGGTACGGGAGTAGATTGCAAGAGTTACCGTTCGCAACTAGAGCAGGTTTTCCGCACCGAAGGACAGACACGTAAGAAATACAATCACTAACCATCATAAGCATATCCGCTGCCGGTGGCGTTACTCGTCTTCGTACTGCGTTATGACCTTCAATGATTGCGACTTTCTCTGGAACATTAATGTGGCACATGTATGTAACATTGCTATTTGTGGACACGTAACACTGGATACCCCTGTATCATCCGTGCTGCGGACGATACGGGAGTATATGTTGTGTTACGTTTGTGCAACTAGTAAACTTAAAATATTACATTAAACATTCATTATATGACATATAACTGTTACTTAACAGGACACCCTGGGAGGTCACAATAGTGTCTAGATTCACGAATGTTCACTATTCTTCGTGAATTAATACAGTGGAGTGTGCATTGCGATCATCAATATAACTCATAGAAACAAAATTGCTACCCCGCTCCACATCTCTCGCGAGGATAGCAATTTAACCCAATCTCTTTAATGTAACACATGGAAGAGTGATTTTTGCAATTGGTTATCCGGCGTGCTTGATATGTTAGCGATATAAAACTGTCAAATCTGTATCAATAAATTATTAATAAAGAAGGTACACATGCAGAAATGTATATCTTGTAAATTTGAAAGCTTCATTTCGTTATGTTGAATGTTGAACAACAACTAGAGAACAAATGGCTTCCATAGGCAAATGATTTCCCTGTTCTATTATGTTTTGCAATTAACTAGTTCTACATCAAATATCATTTGTTTAAAGGTATACAATATACAGTTTACTAAATTTTGACATAACATCAACTGGTTTGGGTATGCACTTCGGTTGCACACATTTTTTGAATGGGTCAAATTGTAACCGTAGATAACATATCGGAGGCGAATTATTGTAGCAAGATAACTCACTGCAGACACATTTCAATGTACATGTAAGCTATCACAATTTACAACAGTGAATTATTCATTGTGTACACGTGCATTGTTTGGTACGAACGACACTCGCCTCTTTAAATGATACCAATTTTACTCAGATATTAAATATATACGAGTACAAGGTACGACACTCGCCATTTTTTCAACCAACGGAAGTTGATAATTTACCGTGGGCCCGGCTCGCTAAATAAAGGATGTAATTGCAGTGCGCGCGAAGGCCGGGATCCTGCTGGTCCGGGCCTTCGTGTGCGCTACAATTGCGGAACAAGAGAGCCGGGCCGAAAGTGCCACTTCCGTTGGTTGAAAAGATGGCGAATGGCTTACCTTGTAGAATAGGTCGTGCATACCACAAAGTGCCTGTGATTGTGTCCGGTTTAGCGGCGTGTTGCTGGACGTACATTTGATGTTTGCTTACCCGTTTGGTTCAGTTCCAGCTGGGAGTAAGGTAGGCACATGGTATGGTTGTCCATATGCCGGAATTTGTCCGTGCAATACCGGCCCACCTATATCAACAATGAACATCAGCAGAGACCATGAAAATATGTCTTGGCATTTCATTAGAATTGTCTCCTTGGAGACAATTCTAATGCAATACCAAGATGTGTTTTCATGGAAACGTTGATTACTTACACCACCGCCTGCTTTAATCTTGCAAATATGTATTAATTTCTTTATTTAACTATTTTAATCTTGTGCTTGGAAGTCAAATTGCCTCAGCTTGACTGAGCCTGAGCTGTGCTACAACTGAGCATCAGACAATCAAACTGCTTGGTTGAGAGTTGATAGATATACAGTGTAGTGTGATATTTTCTCAGGACATACTCTAGTCACAAAATGCCATGATTCCTATTTCTCCAGTAACAGCCCTACTTTAAAATAATAGTCCGGAAATGTGGCTGTAATAATTCGTTCTGGTCATACAGTGAACTGTATCAACTATACAGGCACCAATGTGTTCGGGGGTCCGGTTTTGAGATACTCTACTGTACTTACAGATAGCGTTTCTGCTCCGATAGATTTCCAAGACATTCCTGTAAGGAAGACACAACAATGAAACGGGCCAATAATTCATATTTATATCTGTATATAAACGTCCATGTACGATTAACACTTAGAACACGGTTCGTCCGCATGCATGAGGAGATAAAGGAGATAAAGGAGCAACAGCCGTGTTCTAAGTAACTTATCCCGCGTCAATGTCCATTACATGTCTAGTTCTCCAGTAGCCTATTTCACCAACATTGAAAATAGCCTATTTCACCAACATTGAAAATAGCCTATTTCACCAACATTGCAAAGTATACTTTTTTAGCAAAGTATACTTTGAGGGAGAAATTTTAAATTTATTATTTTTTATTATACTGACTTTATTACATTATCACAGCCAATTTGGCTGTGATAATGTAATACATTCAGTATAATAATTCTGCATACTTTTAATCATCAAATATATGCAGTGGTTAGTTCTACAGGAAAAATAAATGATTACTCCCTCAAAGTATACTTTGCTAGAAAAATATACTTTGCAATGTTGGTGAAATCGGCTACAGATAATACATGTACATGTACGGGTACAAACTCCGGGAAATGGGTAGAAGTGGGTGAAATAAGTATGGGTATCTGTATATAAGAAGGTGAGTACTGTAGTAAGGATACAGATGTAGATGAATAACATACATGTGGATACCCCAGGGATTCCGCTGGCGATCGCCACTTTCGCAATTTGCGATAAAAATAAACAATTGGCGATAAAAAATTACAATTTTCGAAAAAAAAATCGCCACTTCAAAAAAAAAAAATTAAAAATGAAGTGGCGATTTTTTTATTTTCCCCAGCGGAATCCCTATTAAATGCATTCTAGATACATACAAAGAGGATCTCAAACGAGTGTATATTTTATAAAGAACTCAAAATGGGAAGTAGAACATATGATAAAATGTAGCTAATCACATGCCGAAAAGCCAGGAGAACGGACTGCTATCAATTATATTACACCAAACTGTGAAATATGTCAGTTTTCTGGACAGGTTTCTGAACCACCATTATAAATATCCTCATACACAGAAAATCATCCCAGTGTATCACTTTTACCTGGCAAAGCACACAACATATACCATATGTATTATGTACCTACCCATGAAATACATAGTTATACTGTGTAAATAAAAGTCATATGTTCTCATGTTCTCATCGATGAAATAAACATCTTCCAGTGAAAATACGACTACTTCCGCTATCTATATTCATAACGCGCATCTGCAGTGCCGGACTGCAAATAGGCTGCAAATACACATTCATTACCGTATACAGTCTAAAAACTGCTAATTTCCATGGAGCGGTATATAATAAATAGAATATTCATATTTTTTGCAACGAATATGACATATATGTTCATCTCGTGGTGTGAAATGTCAATATTTCACTCGTGCCTAACGGCACTCGTGAAATATGGACATTCCACACCATTCGATGAACATATATGTCATATTCGTTGCAAAAATATGAATATCCTCTATATATCCACTACTGTACTCTGTTATTAGCTGTCAAATCCAGTAACATGTAAGCAGTTACCTGAGTGTATTATCCCTGGTGTCTACTCACCGACTATGCGAGTAAATATGGCTTTACCTATGGGCAACGTGTCCGCTAATATAGGCTGTGCATCAGATTGAAAAGTTGACACATCAACATTTATTTTGAGATTGATGGGAGAGATGCTCAGATATCTCGTCTTTTGTATCATTTACTGGTATAATATTTTCTGTATGATGGCTTGTACATACAAAGATGATGGAGATGGCAACTCAATGCTCCATATAGTATACAGTAACAGGACAATATTTACATATGTTATATTCATATATCACACTACTCTTATGAAGCAATTATTATTGAAGTCAAGTGTATCTATATATCGCCTAATGCCTTGATCAATTCAAATGACTTACAATTTAAAGAGCAAAGGGCATACAAGTATCCAATGCATTTCAGTGAGCAAATCCTATTGACTATTTGTACATGTAATTGAACATTTCAACCGAGAATGGTAGTTATAATACTATCAATGCAAGTATTATAAATGTGCCATATTATAGGTTCCCTTTCCTTGTATATCCAAACGGGACGATAGTATAACATTTGCAGTAAGTGTGTTCTGCCCTCCCAAGTCAAACTGCAGTATCTGTTAAACTGCAGTATCTGCACTATGATGCTATGCTGACCCTGTGTGTGGGGATGATTGCACAGGGTCAGCATAGCATCATAGTGCATATACTGTAGTTTAACAGATACTGCAGTTTGACTTGGGATGATTGTACAGGGTCAGCATAGCATCATAGTGCAGATACTGCAGTTTAACAGATACTGCAGTTTGACTTGGGAGGGCATTGTTGACTCACTTAAAAAGTCATGTGTGAAACATGTTATTAAAATAATCATGAAACATGGCAGAACATGAGGCCATATATTCCAAATTATATCAAATAACATACATGCACATGCATACAAAATATATGGAAGCTAATAATTATTTTCCGCTTGACTAACTTGACTAACGGTAGCCTTGAAATATACAATAGTCCACTTACCGATAAGAACCAGATAGATAATTCCTCGAATCATGTCTGCAGAACAACGTAATACTTGTACATGCACATGTAATTGCATAACGGTGTCTGTACGCGTGTTGTACGTGTGGCTGTGGTCCACATTCATACTTCGTGTCGCGATATCAAATTTGATTTTTCGCAAGCATTTTTATTAACCATCGTGTAACGAGGAAGAAAACGTACCCCTGCTACAAAGATATTTTGTAAATTACAAGACTGACCAGGAAAGTAAATGGGTGATATTCTGACAATACCTTGGTTATTGGCTATGCGATTATGATATGGGAAAAAGATTCTTATTCAATATGTAAGAAGTGTGACTCCCGTTTAGCTTCATTTGTTGCATAAAATGTGTTTTCGCCGTGTATTAATATAGTGTATTAGTACTCATACTACACTACTGTCTGTTTCACGAAAGCTGCCCAAATTTTACGGATATATAAACAATTCAAAAACAAGATTTATTTTGATAATATTAAATTAAAGGAAAAATTAAGAATGGGCCTTCTTTTTATTTCGTGAAATTTGGTCAAATATTGATTTTATTGCGAAAAAAACAATTTCCCCATGTTAAATCCCCATAGACATCTTCACGGAGATGGGGATTTAACATGGGGAATTTTTTTTGAATTTTAGAAATACTGGACCGATTTTTAAAATTTAACTTTTGTTTTCTTAGTTAGATCATATCCAAGCTATCTAGTCAGGTTTCGGAGTCAATTTCCAAAATTTTTCGTTTTTTGACTCTCCCACACTTCCTTACCTCTTTTCCCCCCATGTTAAATTCCCATAGACAAATCAATTTGTCTTAATAAAATCAACATTTGACCGAATTTCACGAAATAAAAAGAAGGCTCATTCTTAAATTTTCCTTTAATTTAATATTATCACAAAAAATATTGTTTTGCATTGTTTATATGGCCGTAAAATTTGGGCAGGTTTCGTGAAACAGACAGTAGTGTAATAAATATGCACTTGATAATATAGTATCGATGCAGAACACGCAAGGCGGTCAGTATAGATGCAATGTATGCTTCTTTGCGTATGCGATACAGAAACTCTAATATTTGTGATAAGTTAATAATATTTATTAATCCCGACTGATTTCATCCTAAATGAGACATAGAGAATAGTAGGTTAGTGCCTTAAATGGGAAAAAATCTGGCAAGGCTTAGGAAACGGGATGGGCGAGGCTCTGCCGAGCACATCCCGTTTCCGTGCCGCGCCATATATTTTTCCCATTCACGGCACTAACCTACTATTCTATTTATCCCGCCAACATTACACATAGCTTTAAAATGCAAAAGATAACCCCAGCCGCATCTCCAAATCGTATTGACAGGATATCAAAAATGTTTCACGGCACCGTGTTTCACGGCACATACGCACTGTGTTGACGGGATAAATTATGTTAGAATTCCAACTAGTTAGTAACGACAGTTAAGACATGAATCGCCAAACATACATGTACAAATGCGCCGCTAGATGCTTCTAAATTACTGAACATTTCGAATACTTCTCCAAATCAACCGCAAACAGTGTACACCCTGATCACACTGCTATAGGTCTCTATCATTATTTACAATGCCAGATTTGTTCCCGGTTCCACAAGCGAACGATTGCCTGTCGTTCGTTGTCACATCGTTTTCACATCGTCCTAGTGTTTTTAATTAGAAAACGATGTTTTCGTTGGTTTAAACGTGACACGTTTAAACCCAACGGAAACACCGTTTTCTAATTAACGTTGTTTTCACATCAGTTTTCTAATTAATAAAACGAAAACGATGTGCATAAACGGTACGACATGCGTTGATTTAAACGACACGCGTTTAACTAGTTGCCAGCCGGATATTTGAACGCATATATCGTTTTCATATTCAAAACAACCCAAACGATATTCGTTTCTATGTATGCCGATCGAATTCCATCCGTTTCCGATTGTTTCGTTTGTGAACCTTCAACAAATCTTCGCTGTACCAACAAATGCTCTTACCGAACGGGTTGGGTGGGGTGGGCAGCGCGGTGAGTTTACACGAGGGCATAGACTGCCTGATATTTTTGTCCACAAGTCGGTCATTTATCGTAAGATCGTGGGAAGGTTTTAATCATGTAAAAACATCGTAATATGATTGTACTAGAGTAGCATTATGCTGTTTTCAGTTGTCCGATTTTTAAAACATATGCGTACATACAGTAAACAATACAGTGTTCACATATACAGTGCAACCTCTCTATAACAGCCACCAACTGGCTGTTGCAGAGAGGTGGCTGTTGTAGGGGGAGGTTAATGCTGCATTCAGTTATGTTTTCGTCTGCTGTTTATTTATTTTCTTCGATAATTCTCATCAAATACATGCTTTGACAGCATTTTATAATCATTTCCAATGTAAATTATTCTAATGTGGTGTCAAAACATGTTTTTTATTGAGAAAGAAGGCAAAGGCAACAGCAGACGACAATTTTCGTGCTCATCAGTGTAACGGTTAGATATAGAGGAAACCATCCATTTGAAATATAAAATAGCGGCTGTTACAGAGAGGGTGTTGTCGTAGAAAGGTGGCCGTTAAGGGAGGTCCGACATTATGTTATACATTTACTTAGCAATTCTCTTTGAATCAAACGATGCTCAGGTATATAGTTGGTCCTTAAAGTATATTATGTTTGTTAGAACAGGACCGGTGCTTCGTTGACAGTATACAGATGACGTAGACCCAGATCAGAGTATGGATACACAGGCAGATCTGAGTATGGATACACAGGCAGATCAGAGTATGGATACACAGGCAGATCTGAGTATGGATACACAGGCAGATCTGAGTATGGATACACAGGCTATGATCTGAGTATGGATACACAGGAGCAGATCAGAGTATGGATACACAGGACAAGATCAAGCATGATACACAGCAGAACAGAGTATGGATACACAGGCAGATCTCAGTATGGATACACAGACATAGGATCAGGAAAGTATGGATACACAGGCAGATCTGAGTATGGATACACAGGCAGATCTGAGTATGGCATACACAGCAGCAGAATAGAGATGGGATACACAGTAGAACAGAGTATGGATACACAGGCAGAACAGAGTATGGACACAGACAGATCAGAGTATGGATACACAGGCAGATCAGAGTATGGATACACAGGCAGATCTGAGTATGGATACACAGGCAGATCAGAGTATGGATACACAGGCAGATCTGAGTATGGATACACAGGTAGAACAGAGTATGGATACACAGGCAGATCAGAGTATGGATACACAGGCAGATCTGAGTATGGATACACGCAGATCTGAGTATGGATACACAGGCAGATCTGAGTATGGATACACAGGCAGATCTGAGTATGGATACACAGGCAGATCAGAGTATGGATACACAGGCAGAACAGAGTATGGATACACAGGCAGATCTGAGTATGGATACACAGGCAGATCTGAGTATGGATACACAGGTCAGAACAGAGTATGGATATACACAGGCGGAACAGAGTATGGATACACAGGAACAAATCTACACAGCAGTATGGATACACAGGCAGATCTGAGTATAGGATACACACAGGCAGATCTGAGTATGGATACACAGGCAGATCAGAGTATGATATACACAGGCAGAACAGTATGGATACACAGGCAGATCTGAGTATGGATACACAGGCAGATCTGAGTATGGATACACAGGCAGAATCTGAGTACGGATGTACACAGGCAGATCAGAGTATGGATACACAGGCAGAACAGAGTATGGATACACAGGCAGATCTGAGTATGGATACACAGGCAGATCTGAGTATGGATACACAGGCAGATCTGAGTATGGATACACAGGCAGATCAGAGTATGGATACACAGGCAGATCTGAGTATGGATACACAGGCAGATCTGAGTATGGATACACAGGCAGATCTGAGTATACACAGGCAGAACAGGTATGGATACACAGCAGATCTGAGTATGGATACACAGGCAGATCTGAGTATGGATACACAGGCAGATCTGAGTATGGATACACAGGAGCAGATCTGAGTATGGATACAGGCAGATCTGATAGGATACAGGCAGATAGAGTATGGATACACAGGCAGATCTGAGTATGGATTATCACTAGGCTGATCTGAGTATGGATACACAGGCAGAACAGAGTATGGATACACAGGCAGATCAGAGTATGGATACACAGGCAGAACAGAGTATGGATACACAGGCAGAACAGAGTATGGATACACAGGCAGATCAGAGTATGGATACACAGGCAGATCTGAGTATGGATACACAGGCAGATCAGAGTGGATGGAGTAACACAGGCAGATCAGACAGGCAGATCTGAGTATGGATACACAGGCAGTATCAGCAGTGAGTGGTGGATACACACAACAGGCAGATCTGAGTATGGATACACAGGCAGATCTGAGTATGGATACACAGGCAGATATAGGTACAGGAGTATCTAGATGGTATGTATGGCACACAGGCAGATCAGAGTATGGATACACAGGCAGATCTGAGTATGGATACACAGGCAGATCAGAGTATGGATACACAGGCAGATCTGAGTATGGATACACAGGCAGATCTGAGTATGGATACACAGGCAGATCTGAGTATGGATACACAGGCAGATCTGGTTCTACAGTTATCGCAAAGCTCTAAGCCAATTTTCTAAGCCAGGCACATACTATATATATGCAACACCATTGTACACTTGCATACAATGTAGACATTCCTACCCGTACAAGCCAATTCATTCGTTGCGTGGGTCCTGTAAAAGTATTTAACCGCGAGGGTGGACAATATTCCGACTGGACATACATGTAAGGGTCGTCAGCTGACAAACCAGAAAGTCAGTAAGCCCTGTTTTGTCACGACACGTCACATTGCTCTAGCTGTGTATACTATAATTGTATCTGAAGGAATGGGGGCTAATATCATTGCTGGCCAGTATAGGTTTTATAGAGAATAGTAGGTTTAGTGCCGTAAATGGAAAACAATATCTGGCAAGGCTCAGGAAACGGGATGGGCGAGGCTCTGCCGAGATATTTTTTCCCATTCACGGCACTAACCTACTATTCTATTTATCCCGTCAACACCTACAAATGGCTGTAAAATGCAAAAATAGTATTGACTGGATATCAAAAATGTTTCACGGCACCGTGTTTCACGGCACATACGCACTGTGTTGACGGGATAAAATCCGTTAGCACATTCTCACAACTTTTTCACTAAACTGTGTACGACTAAAATGTTCGTAAGCGAACATTTAGGACCGTCTGGAAATATCAATTGAAGGATTTACATTTATAATACAACATTGTTAATGTAGTAGGTCATAGATAGATACACTCAGCTTCAATGATAATTGCTTCATAAGAGTGATGTGATATATGAATATAACATACATGTATGTAAATATTGTCTTGTTACTGTATACTATATGGTTCATTAGTTGCCAACTCCGCCATCTTTGTATGTATACGCCATCGTACAGTTTCACCACTTCGTGCGTTTGACACATACAGCAAATAATATGACAGTAAACCAAATAAAATTTGGTGCAATACATAATAGGCATACATGATAACGGCAAGCTATAAATATTATGCCAGAAAACTATACAAAAGACGTGATATCTGACATTTCTCCCATCAATCTGAAAATAAATGTTGATGTGTAAACTTTTCAATTAGATGCACATCCTATGTTAGTGTACACGTTACCCATTGGTAAAGCCATATTTACTCGCATAGTAGGTGAGCAGACACCAGAGACAAATTCACTAGATGTCACTAGATTTGGTAGCTAATAACAGAGTACAGTAGTTGGTATATACGGTATGTGTTGTGTGGTTGGCTAGGTAAGAGTGATACACTGTGCGATTTTCTGTGTGTGAAGTTATTTATAATGGTGGTTCATGTTGTTAAAACACAGGCACAAACCTGTCCAGAAAACAGATATATTTTACAGTTTGGTTTAATATAATGGCTAGGAGTCCGTTCTCCTGCCTTTTCTACATGTGATTAGCTACATTATATCACAAGTTCTACCTCACATTTTAAGTTCTTTGTCAAACGGCAGAACAGGTGAAACTGGCTGATGGCTGGAACACACAAAGATGGCCGAATTGGCCACTCAATGTTCCGTATAGGATACAGTAATGAGGCAGTGTTCACATATATGTTATACATATAGTCTATCACATTTACGAAGCAATTACCTTTGAATCAAACGATGATCATGTATAGAACGAGTCCTTAATGTGCAATTTACAGACTATTATATTAAGTTTGCGCGTACGAACATTTTAGTTCGTACGAAGTTTAGTAAAACGGTCCCTGCTGAGGATCCATGCTGTTAGTAAGGAGCACGCTGCTGCTTCACCGACTTTATGGTGCCCAGTGTAGTCCCAGACCAGAATGCGCTTCTGCGCATTCTGATCTGGGACTACACTGGTCACACTTACTATAGGTTCAATTGCTTCAATTAAAGCCACATACGTGTATGTACAGATTGTTTACTGGCCAACTTTTCGATCGAGCCGAGCTTGTGCTGTTCTCATCATAATTGGGAGCATGTGAACATCATTCTCGGGCCACAGAAGCACAGAAGCACAGAAGCACTATTATGACTATTTGTATTATTAGTCGTATGTTCATTGACCAACAGTTATCTATAAGCACGTATTTGTTGATGTGACTGAATAAATGGGGCTTGTGGGTATTGCGACTGTTCGCCATTTCATCAATAAACAATCGCCAATAACAAGCAATATAGATCGTTATCAGGCTACTGGAGTTTGTAATCTTATCAGGAGCTAGACTGGGAACAAATCTCTTAAGCCCCATTTCTCCAGTCACAGTAACATATGTTCGAAAAAAGCGGACATACGTGTATATATATGACAACAGCAAAGAAAGCAAAACAAGCCGCCCATTGTGAAACGACACATGCTCATGAATATTCCGATAATTGGTCAGGCGGACAACCCAGCTAGAAACTACAACATTGTGACACATCTTTGCGTAGCACGAGACGTCTAACATACGCACGTGCAAGTGTATCCGCACCTGAGCCCGCCTGACAAATCGGACCGTCAAGCGTAGCACTCCGTATGGAGCGGACCTTTAATATTACGAATGCGGCTTACATAAATGTAGATGTGATTGGAGAAATGGGGCTTATTGGTTTTTGCGACCAGTGTAGATCCAGATCAGCCTGTGCATCCGCACAGTCTGATCAGGATCTGCACTGTTCGCCATTCCATTAATGAAACACCCGTCATGCTTCTAACAAGCAATATAGATATAGATCAGTATCATGCTACATGAGTGTGCTAATCGATCCGGAACTGATACAAAACTCCATAAGCCCCATTTAGCCAGTCACAGCCACACATATTGAATCATCATCCAGCTCATACGCATGGCATATTTGCCAACCTTGCAGACTCTGAGCTGACTGATCGGTGTATTATATTAGAAACACTGATTTTACTCGAAAAATCCTGTAGACTGGGGCTACACTGGCAGAACCGCAGTAGTGTTTGTTTCTCACCCGGTGAAGACACACATGGACACACACGTGACCAATAGGAACCGATGGATTACGGTGTGTGTGACCTGCTGGCATTGCGTGTGAAGTGATTCAAAAGGTATGTAAACCATGTTCGGTTGTATCTTAGATACAAAAATGTACTATCAGATACATGTATACGGAAGTCTTTTATATAAAATAGTAAAAATGAAATAGTAAAAGGCATCCGTTTAGCTGAGATTAGCCAATATAGTTTGGTTGCTGGTGGACGCGATGGAATAATCCGATGACATAGGTAATTCACTATTATGATATCAAAGTATTGAAAATACTGAAACTGGGGATCCTGGATCTAATCAGCAGCGTAGGAAATAACAGTTACTTCCTCAATACACAGCATCGGTGTGTCAGGTGTGGGGTGTGTTCGGCGGCTCTGTTCACAGATCACCAGGCAATATAACATTAATTTACTGAATATAATCCCCACCCACCCGCCCGCCATCCCGTCCTTCCATCCCGTCCTTCCATCCCGTCCCGCTCGCCCATACTTTGACGGGATGATTTTACAGTTGGTTTACAAAAATGGGAATAAAAGGATGACCAATGTCAAAATATGTATACTTTCATGTCTATTATTGGTATATGAATGTTAAAAACGTTACTGTGAAGTGTTCAACTTCTCACTCATCAGACTGTGTAGCAAAACTTCAGTACATATTAGACTGTTATTGTGACTAAATTTTACACTATAAGGGTGTCAGCTCTCACGGATATAGAAAATATAAAAGACAGATGAAATATTAAAAGACATCCGTAGAGCTGAGATTATCTAAGCTAGGATAAACAAGGTAATGATCACGTGGTACTAACAACAACAACAAGTACCGATTCAAAGTACGTATTATTTTATAGTGTCCTTATTACGTAACGGATTTTGATGAAATATGGCGCATCAGACGCGTCTTGTTAAGCTGCATTTGGTGGACTCTGTATTTTAGCCCAAACTTCTGTCGTTCTTGCGGAGAATCGATTTCGTGTCTCTGACACGGAAATAGATTCTTCGCAAAAACGACATACGTCTGCGCCAAACTCCCTAGACCACCAAATGCAGCTCGTGAAAACGCGTTTGCTGCTCCATATTTCATCAAAATCCGTTGCATATTAAGGAAAATATCAAATAATACTTACTGTGGAGTGGGCGACGTTGTTGTTGTTGTAACCATGTGATCATGCACCTTGATAAACGCGTACGTAGTCAGTTCGCGTTTGGAAGCCGGTTGGTAGGGTAGGCAGTAGGCTATGAGAAAGGATAAAATAAGTAATACAACATAATTACCTATGTTTCTTGTCTGCATTTACTATGATCAAAATATGTTGTCAGAACTCGCATTGCCGAGTTTCTGACAACATATTTTGATCACGAGGGTGTATGTACACATACGAAAATATACGCTTGTGACTGGAAAATGGAATTTATAACCTGTTCGCCCAGTGTAGATCCGCATCAGTCTGCATTTCCGTGCAGTCTAATACGGATCTACACTGGTCGCCATCCAGTCACGTGATCGTATCCTTATCACGGTATACACTGCTCGATACTAGTAGTATAGAGGGAGTCAAAATGATACCACCTAACGGTGGCATCATTTCTCCACCCTCTATACTACTCCACCACCCCCAAAAAATCAAAAAAATAGTTAACGATGAAATTGTCTCCCACCAACCACGAAATATTCAAAATTGGTGTCATAAATACATCATGTTTTTTTCACGTCCAATTGACCAGATAAAACAATAGTCTTAAAAAGGATTTATTTTTGACACCAATTTATGAATTTATTCTAATAAGTTTCTGATTTAAATGCGTCCTCGCGCAATAGTCTATATTCCAACACCATATTTTCCTCCTCCGATATAGCTAATTGATTCCGTAGATCAGCAATTAATTCTACCAGCTCTAGTCTACCACGTTCACCTGTAGCCACAGGGCAGCGTAGTTGCTTATGTCTACAAAGAGTTTGGGCACTAACGAATTTACAAGGGCATCTGGGGCATTGAAATTGCGGGGGGACACAAGGAAACTTTCTACGTCTCGCTAGATGCCTTCGTAGATAGTCTTTACGCGTAAACGTCTTACAACAAGTCTCACACTCCATTATATATGTTATGTTTATGTTTATATTCAATTGGTCGTAAAAAAAACATAATGTTTTCAAGACCAATTGAACAGATAAATTTCATAGGTTATACAAAAGTATATTACAGAAAATATGATAACGTCAGAAACTAGAGCAGAAATAGAAAGTTTGAGAAGAGAAGCCGAATCTCTAGGGATTACTTATAGTAAACGGTTGAGAGTTAGGGGGTTGACAAAGCTGATAAATGCCACAAAGAATGAGGCGTTTATGAAGCGGTTTACCCGCGCGCCTATAAAAGAGGGGCATTTAATGATATATCCAAAGCGGAGGAAG
Source organism: Conchocele bisecta (assembly GCA_029237695.1). Taxonomy (NCBI): domain Eukaryota; kingdom Metazoa; phylum Mollusca; class Bivalvia; order Lucinida; family Thyasiridae; genus Conchocele; species Conchocele bisecta. The sequence goes on from CM055273.1 coordinate 90,196,723, forward strand.
TTGGTAACAGAATTCAAAAAGAAAGTATTGCGGGGTTAAGGGCTAGTGTAATCAAACCTTCAAGCACAAAATAATTTGTCCCAAATTAGACGCCAAAATAATAATAAGAAAAAATCTATCGTTAGCGCGATAGTGGAAAAAAGGAAAAAGGTGAAGAAATATTGGGGGCTCACGATGAAACATTGGAAAAGGTAGAAAATGGAAGACGGGTAGTTACATTATCCTTTCGTAAAAACATTAACATTAACGAGTCTGAACGCATGTCCGATAAACTCGCTCCGTATCTAACAACCAATTTTTATTTGAGATATTCATATTCTTACAAGCTAGAACATATGGAGGAAATTAAAAATGGAAAACCTAAAACTATAATATTTCACAAAAATCTCGGTGGTAGCGAACCACTATCATCAATGAAAACCGTTAAAAAATGGCTGTCAGATAAGGAGCAAACACGAATAATGTCCGATAAAATAGACAGACCGAATACAAAGTGGAAGTTTGTAAGATGGGTAGAGGTTTTTGTAAAGCTAATACAGGGTAGTAGGGGAATAGATTTGGGACTACAATCCAAAGAAGCGGCAGGAGGAGAACTTCCAGAATGGCTGAAGAATAAAAAAGGTATTATTCTTTAGATAAGTATAATGACGACCTTTGTCTGTTCAGTGTCTAGCTATGCATATGACAGATAAAATAGTCCCGCCCATAGATGTACAGAAAAGGCGAAAGAACTTAGTAAGCAATACTGGTAGTAATGTGGTTTATAATCCAATTCCTTTTTCAGATCTGTAAAAAGGTTGAAGAGTTTTTAAAATCGGTATAGAAGTATATCAACCCACCGAATGAATGTATGGTGGTTGAAAAAGGTACCAGCACACTATAAGGCAATAGGTAATAAACCAATGACAATAGGACTGTTTAATAATCACGATTTCTGATAAAAAACCTTAAAAACCTATCTAAAATTTACGCCTGCGATAATTGCAAACAGAAATTCACGAAAGCGAGTAATATGAAGAGACACGGACCAAAATGTATGAAAGGTGAGACAAAAATAGTATGTGATGGTAATTATTTAGAGCGCCCGCGTTCGTCGTTCGAGAAAGCGTTTTACCAAAAGGTTCTAAAAGTTATGGGCGATCGATTGGATGTATTCTGTGGAAAAGCGGGAGGGAATTCACATTCACCACGAACAGTGCGGACACGGAGGTGAAAGAAAGATGGATTTTAGGAGCTCCGGTAGATGGATACTGTCCAGAAACCAATACCGTATATCAATATCACGGCTGTTACTGGCACGGGTGTGAGATTCATGCAAAGCATAAAAAAGAAGAACGCGCATCCACAATGAGAAGAGATAAAGTTATTAGAAAAAGCAAAGAATTCAACCTAGTAGTTATGTGGGAATGCGAATTCCAAAGAACGGGTAAAGATATATAGATCGGTTGTGACACTACTCTTTATCCATATCAGATAGTATACGATTTTGAGGCGTATCTCCAGCCAGAAGTTGAAACTACCGGTAATAGTTTAGAGTACGAAGCTGAGCACGTTCCGGCAAGCGTTAGTATAGGAGATAATTTCTCAGGAACAGTAACTCATATTTGTGATAAAGATCCCGCAAAACTTATAGAAAAATTCGTAGAAGATTTGAAAGTCAGGGGAAAAGCTATAAGAGAAGAAGTGTGGTCAAGATATAAGTTTAATACGGAATATTTACGTAAAAACCAAATCGCCAAGATCGAACAGTGGATAGAGCAAGTACCGGTTATAGGTTTTAACAGCAGTAAGTACGATATAAACTTAATAAAGAAATACTAGTAGGCGAACTGACATCAACAACAAAGAAAGTAATGGTCGGAAAACGTGCAAACTCAACAATATTTCTATTTACTCCAGAATTTAGATTTCTTGATGTAATACTTTATCTAGGACCTGGTGTAAGTTATGATAGTTGGATAAAAGCCTACGACTGCAAAGGACAGAAATCTTTCTTTCCTTATGAGTGGTTCGATTCTCCAGACAAATGGATTACCCAGGACTACCCGATATAGAGAATTGGTATTCCAAACTATCTGGGAAAATGTTAATAGATGAAACAGAATTAAGTAAATGTCGTAGAATTTTCGAAGAAAATAATATGAAAACTTTCAGAGATTGGTTGAAATATTATAACGATTTAGATGTAGCACCGTTCCTAGAAGCGGTGGAAAAAATGTGTGAATTTTATAAACACAGAGGTGTGGATATTTTCAAAGATGCGGTAACACTACCTGGAGTAGCTATACAATATTTATTGAGAGGAACCATTAAAGAACAAAAATCTTCAAAGACGATTATACCGGAGGATGCTCTATATGCACCAAAAAAAGAAGAAACATACGAAATGATGAAGGACGCTCTAGTTGGTGGTCCATCAATAGTATTTACACGCTATGCAGAAGCCGGTGTTTCCAATATTAGATCAAATGAAAGTAACAAACCTTGCAAGGCTGTTTTGGGGTACGATGCAAACGCGTTATATTTATCTACGTTAAATAAAGAGATGCCGTGTGGGAGAGAAACTATACACCATATAGATACCCCACATAACCCTAAATTTATTAAAACGTTTTGTAAAAGAGTTTTATCTGGAGACTGGTTTGGGTTTGCGGAGGTGGATATAGAAGTTCCACACAACTTAAAAACATAAGTTTTCTGAAATGTCCCCAATATTTATAAACAGAGAAGTAGAGGTTGATGAAGTTCCCACACACATGTTAAAATATTTGGAAGATACTGGAAGAACTAGAGGAAATGGAAGAAAATTGGTGGGATCTATGACCGCCACTAAAGTATTGCTGTACGCGCCACTGTTGAAATGGTATTTAAAACACGGCCTAGAAATAACGGGAGTTCATCGTGTTATAGATTATATTAGTGGTAAACCCTTCGAATGGTTCGCAAAAGAAAAGAAGTTACAGCCGCAAGACGAACAGGCGATGTAGAACCAAATAAGAAACCAGTAGCGGATATAATGAAATTATTAGGCAATTCGTGTTGTGGAAAAATGATAGAGGCAACGGAGAGACATTTAAATACGACATATACACAAGACGAAAACTGTGTTGACAAAGCGTTAAGATCTGCATTCTTTGATGATTTGGAAGAGATAGGATATGCGTACGAAATATCTTCAAGAAAACCCAGGTGTGCGCTAAAGAGACCATTCCATTGTGGAATAGCGGTTTATCAACTAGCTAAATTGAGAATGTTGGAATTTTACTACGAATTTCTAGATAAATACATAAAAAGAGATGAGACTTTGAATTAATACAGATGGATACAGATAGTATGTATATAGGAGTTAGTGGAAAAACGATAGAGGAATTGATTAGACCTAACTTACTAGACGAGTTTGAAAAAGAAAAAAATAAATGGTTGGCTTGGGATAAATGGAGCGAAAGAGAGCCCGGACTTTTCAAAATGGAATTTAGCGGGGATAGGGCGATAGCGTTATCTAGTAAGTGTTATTTCGTAGAAAAAATTAATTTCACTAAAGATAATTTGGAACAAATTAAAATTAATAAAAACTCTGCGAAAGGAATGTCCAAGAGAACTAACAATTTAAATTGGGATAGATATAAACGAGTACTAAGTGAAAACTACAGAAGATGGAAAAACACATTATAGATGTAGCGCAAAATAGAGGATTTAAAATGAAAGACGGTGTTATGAAAACGTACTGTCAACAAAAATTAGGACTCTCGGCATACTACGATAAAAGACGCGTGTTACCAGACGGAATACATACCGAACATCTCTAAAGAATCTTACGATCCGGGGGTAGCTGGGTGTCAGAAGGCACCATAAGAAGTTCTTCGCGAACAAAACCGCGAGATGGACCATCAGTCAAATAATAGAGCACGGGCTCATCAGGTTTGGTAATAGAGCGATCCAGATGATATACATTCATTGACCACACTGGATCAGTCGCGCGGCGGCTGCCACCTTCGAGCTCTCCCGGTTGATAGAGGTACCGGACGTCAATATCTGATGGAAGTCGCTGCTCCTCTAAACCAACTGGTCGCCCGCGCGAGACGGCAGAGGGCTTGCTCGTCACCCTTTTAAACTTGATAGCATCTACAGGCTTCTTACCTATCAATCTGGTCACCTCTCCGTTCAGTGTGGAGACCACGGCGGGCAGTCTGGCCACCCACTCGGTCGATCGCGAATGAGGGTCTACAAGTTCTTTAGCGTATTGGTGTCCGAACAGTCTCTCAGCCAGGGTTCGATTGAAGCGTTCCACGATCCCCTGGTCCCGGTGGATGTTGACGCGGCCGCGTCTGATAGAAACTTTATGCTTAGACAATAGATGAGAGACCGCGCCCATGAACTCGCGGCCGGGATCGACCTGGGAGAAGATTCGGCCATTTGAGAGGACTCCTCTTATATATTCGGGAAAGAGCCTCGGCCACTTCCTTAGACTCTTTAGTGGCCAACGGCTCAGCCCCCTTGTAACGACTCGCTACGTCAACGATTGTCAGTGCGTACTTGTACGTTTTGCGACCGACGCGATCGTGAGGGAGAAAGAGGAGATCCGCTTGGTGAACTTGGTTCGGCACCGGCACGTCGAATTTCGGGCGCGGAATATTGTGAGGCGCGGGGTAAATAGATCTGCCAGATGGCCTGCTTCTTGAGCCATTCCTTGACAGCGTTTTCTGAAACCTTGGTCGCCGCCGCGAGGTTCTTGATGGCCGCGAGTCCCTTCCAGTAGCCGCGTGGACTATAGTATGTATTCGACAGCTTGCGCGTTAGTTTGGTATCAAGTTTGCGCGTGTTCATCGTATGCGAAGTATTCTAATATATCGGACAATCTCCAACATGCCCTCGCCAGTTCGTCCGGTAATAATAAACCTTTGTTGGAAGTACAATTGCGATTGTCGCTGCAGCCCCAATCGCGTTTGGGTTGGAACAGGAGAGGGGAATCTAATTCATCCAATCTCCCAGGATTGGTGGAGGAATCTAACATCCGCTTTGCGAAAAGGGTGGCCGCTTTTTCGTCCTCGAGACAATCTCGGGCCAGACGAATCATACTCTTTGCACCAGGTAAACGATGTTTTTGGGCAGTGTAGCCTACATCAATCATAGCGTTATAAAGTTCGTCAACTAACATCGTTCTATATATTATAAAAAAAAAATGTTTTAATTAATTAATTTAAAATCTCGATTGAATATAATAGCCGGCGAGACCCACCACACCCATTCCCACGATGATGAACGCGATCTCGCGGTCCTTTTGGGGCTCTGACGGTACATAGAAATCTGAAAGTTGGGGCTCGGGATCCATTGGATCGAGAATTTTGTGCGGATATGCCAGCGCGTACTCGCGGTTGGCTTCTTCAACGTTCTGAAAAGTTTGCGCGGCGTGATTTTCGCGGCGAAGCTCTTCATTGACCCAGTCCAGATGGGCGGTTCGTTTTTTCGACCATGCTTCCTTTGCGCTATTGAGTTGTTCTACAGCTAAATCATGACGCTTACGCTCCTCATCCACGTTCGAGCTTTTCATTTTAGAGAATATAAAGTTGCTACCGCTGAACGCCAATGCGTTTACAAGCGCACCACCTACTATTACTGCGATTGAAGCCATTTATTTCCATATATAACTGGTAGAATTCCAGCTTTAACTAGATAATCTCGGGTCCAAACTGCGGCCGCTACATCTAAGGTCGCGAGCCCTACGTCTCTCACAGTAAAGTCCAATTTGGGAGCGGTTCCTCCTAGGGTCATCTTTGATAGTCGAGCATACCCGATACTGAAACCCGATATCACCACGGCGTGATAAAGCGCATTCACTAACATTTTACCATCTTGTTCAGCCATTGTTATAATTATTGCATATAAAATGGGTCGCGATCAATGTTTAAATGGGGCGCATCCAAATTCAACATTGTTGATGATTGGTGTTTCGTAACTTTCTTCTGAACACTGGCTGGTTGTTTTTTTTGGGGTATTTCCAAACGCACAGGGCACCAACAACTGCCAGACCACCACCAACAACCCAACTCCAATTCACGAATTTGGGTTCAGCCCAACTCCAACCCCCAATTCGTGAATTGGGTGACAAATTCTTTGAATTTGAGTGTGCTTCCAATTCGTGAATTGGGGGTGTTGTTGTACTCAACTCTGTATTCAGATGTTTTGCTGTCTCCGTCCCCGATCTCGATTGGAGTTTAGCCTCTCGAAGCTCGGCGAGTATTTTATCTTGTTTAACTTTTCGGGTGGCAGCCGCCGCCCGCCCAGCTGCCTGTCTTTTGGGATTTTTTATATGCGGTATGTCATCCAGTGGCGGAGTAACACTCTGGTTCGATTGTGTTGGAGCAATCTGGTTCAACTCCGTCACTCTCGTGGGTGTGTCTTGTGTCATCATTTTCAAAATTAATATTAGAGCTTATAGTTCGTGGGCATATATGTCCAAATTGACAGTGTTTACCCGTGGTCAACGCGGTTGTTAGTGGAGCTAAGTACATTCCAAACTTGTGATAAATTGAGCAGCATGCCGTTCTAAGAGTGTGTCCTATAAAAGGGTCAGTCTCTAGATCATCAATCAACCCCGCAGTGTTTGGTATAGGGAGAAGTCTACTAACGGCGGTAGCGTACAAATGAATAGCCGCCGATCCAAGAGTTTTTGTCATCTCTGCTCCCAATTTGGATTCGTATCGCGCATACATTTTATCGATCTCCGCATCTGACATCTTATCCACCTGAAAAACTGAGAGACGCCTACCGAGATAATACTCCGATTGTCCCCCAGCAACCAGCGCAGCTAGCCGCTCTCGTCGCGCCGCATTTTCATTTTCATTCGGAGTCGTTGCACTCAACCCAGATCCCGATTGCTCTGTCGGATCATTATTGTTGGCAGTCGGAGTTGAGGTTTCTTCTATTAGCTGATCGAGAAGTTCGTCGCAGTTCATTTTTCTTAATTTTTTCAAAATTAGTAATTTAACTATTCTAACAAGTCTCATCACTTTAACATATTTATTTAATTTTTTCAAAATAATAAATGCGCACCACCCGATACTTATGATCACCATTATGCTCGCAACAAAGCTCGCAGCGGAGCACCAAATTGTTAACATTGTTAACCATTGTTCAGCATTTGTTCAGCATTATTCAGCATTGTTAAGCAATTGCTAAGCATTGTTCAGCATTATTCAGCATTTGTTCAGCAATTGCTAAGCATTGTTCAGCAATTGCTAAGCATTGCAATAGCTTATTACTTTGCAATTTTCCTAATTTTTTCAAAATTATTAATTATTAAATAAATCGTTAGATTTAGTTGATAACTTTATAAGCAGTTGGTTGATCAGTCTTTAGCAGAAGCTTGGCGTGCTTAGTTTTCGAAAGTATCTGTCGAACCTCCAGGCGCTCCTCGCGCGTTGGGATAACGTCATTCTCTCGAAGACAGTCATCGAATGAGTCTCGGTCCTTGCAGTGAAAGAGGGCGACCCATTTCGTTTGCTCGCGCAGATCCTTGAGGACGGCGTTGTATTTTTGAGTGGATATCCATACGCTTTGCTCGCATGGCGGCCAGAAAATGCGAGCTCGGAGAGCATGTCCTTCTTTTTGGTCATCGCCGCCTTGGCTGAGCAATCGTCAATCACGTATAGGGTGGGCTCGCCCTGAAATATTTGGTATAAACCACGCAACCAATCGTGAAGCCTATCACCGGGGTCAATAACGTATACCTCAGGTCGGTCCATATCCACGGGCACCGCTGATAAGTATCGTTGTGTCGCACAGTGGGACATAGGATCACAATGTGACGAAAGGCATCGCGGTAGGATCCCTCGAGTAAGTTGAGGATGAAAACCGTTTTTTATTCCACATCCGTCTGCCCACATATTATGGCGGAGTGAGCATCTCCAATCGTGAATTGGTATTGATTGCTAGATTTCTTAATTTTTTCAAAATTATGTATTAATAAATCGTTAGATGATTTCTTAATTTTTTCAAAATTATGTATTAATAAATCGTTAGATTTTAGTAGATCGCTGATACGTATCGACCATCTTCGATGTTGAGTTGTGCGTCTGTAATTATATATAAGTACACGTTCAATGGCCCGGCTCCGTCCGCCTCTTTGGTTATCTGGATCGTCACACCTCACTAGCGTTCTCAACTTGGCGTCCGCTACCGTGTATTTGGTCATCGTCGCTGGCTCGCATGTCTAGCCATAACGCGTATTTGGTATTCAGGAACTCCGCGAGGGAGACGGCCGAGAGATGCAGGTCTTTAGCAACTGCTGCAACCTCCGGAGAGCGCTTAGATCCGGCAGCAAACTGCTTTCTTACTTCATCCCACTGCTGGTGCGCGCGAAGACCCGCGCTGTAGAGTTGATTGGGGACTCCCTCGATCGTCACCTCTACCTTCGTGATTTTGGGGTTATAGAATCTGTCGGTTTTTCTAGCACCGAACGCGAACCGAGCATCCTCGAACAACATCAGTATACCTTTCATCGAGCGGGCGGGTACGTTTGACGTTAATATTCCACAATGTGTGCTTTTGTTTTTCGGCATCTTGCGATGGCGAAGAACTCGGTCGTAAAGTATGGCAACGCGCCCGGCGTACTGGGTTCTGATCAATCGCGCTAGTTCGGGCATCGTGACCATGTCGTACTCCAGCGAAACATTATCGATCGTATACGTCGATAACTGGTCGGTGGCTATGATAACTCGGCCGTAGTCGTTGAACGTTAGTTCGTATTCGAGGCGGTCAGCCAAAGCGCTCTGATAGTAGGGCATGTGACTCTCCAGCAACTCAAAGTCGAGCGGGATGTAGAACGCGGTTGCCGTAAGCGCCCGCGACCGCGTTGTCACTCGCGTTGTTATCTGCCTTGTTAGCAGCCCCACCCGATTCTAAGTTTGGTTACGTTCTTATTTTTGCTGGTGTCAATACCTTGATAGACAGCGTTTTCAAGCTCGTGTGACGTCTTCCACAGGTCCTGATAGCAATGGTAGACGTCGCTGTCATCGATCGACATCACCTCATTACCAGAAATCTTTATCATAGTCTTCTTGACTATGGCGCGACCCAAGTTCTGAACGACGGTTCGGTCCGCGTCCGTCGACGTTAGCGAAATAGTGAAAGCGAGGCGAACAGTACCCGGAACAATGACGTCGTTAGCTCCGAGTTGGGAAGCGGACTAAGAGCTGCTGGTTCTGGTCGATCGTCGATGGGTTGTTCGTAATAACGACACTCTGTCTCACGCCTTTTGCCCCGAGGGGCTCACGCAGTCTGCGGTATGGATTGAGTTTGCGACCGTATTGACTCGAAGACATAATTAATTTTATTGAAACTATTAAACCCGTATGGTTTTGTCTTTAATACATAATTAATTTTAAGAAAATTATAAATATGGATGATTACATGGATGAAATCGGAAGAGACGATTACCTCGATGGTGATGATGATAACTTCGAGGATTCCCTCACGACACCCACCATAGAAACTCCAGTTCCAATCCAATCACAATTGGGTGACGCTACCACTAGTCAAAGTCAGGAATTACTTGAGGGAGCTGTAAACGACTACTACAACAATTTGGCAGCAGAAATCGGTCTGGCCCCGTCTGTCGGTCGCGACTACTCCAAGTTCAAATTTATGAGCGGTAAATTGCGACTAAGAGCAGCACTAAATCTCCCATTAGTTAACGCGAGGACCGGAAAACCCCTATCGCTAAACACCATTGCAGGAAACCGGGGCGGTGGCCAACTCATAAGGGACGAACTAGGCTTCACGGATTGGAAGAGGGGTAAAACAATTATACCGGCCCGCGCTGTAGAGGCCCTAAAGTCTACCGACGAAACTATAGCGAAGACGGCCACCGCGATAGAAACGGTCGAGCTCAGCGAGGTCCCTCAAATAGCCACCGACGTTATTAACACTATGGAGACCACGTTCAGCGTCCAATCGCAATTGGGAAAAATATACTCAACGATGACCCACCGTTACCTCTTCGAGAACTACCTGTGGACTCGATAAGGCTCTACAAACGGTCCGGGCGAACTGGTCCTTAACCTCTCCAAACTCACGGCGCTGGATGAACATATCGCGCTAGAAGAAAGAAAACTGGAGGAAGCCGTGACGATAGAGAATCTACCGAGATCGGATCAACAAACTCCTGCGGTCTTTGCGGGATGAAAGAGAAGCTCGCTTGGAGGCCGCCTCGGCTAACCGTGAGGCTCTCCGCACACAAATAAGTCGGATCCGCGAATCAATCTCGAGGGTCCTGCACGAGGAGACGACACTCGGTGAGCGTCTTCGCACTCTGTTCAGAGAGCAGGGCGTCACGATAGCAAGCATCCTCGTTGCTATCGGCATGACTATATCGACCATAGTTCTAACTTTCACTGGTGGTGCGGCGCTACCACCCGCTCCAGTACCAGCACCAGCACCAGCACCCGGTGGAGCCAAGGAGTGGATAAAAAAACAACTAAAAGCCCTCGCCAGTCTTCTAGCTAAATTAGCTGGAAAGGCGGCTGCCGCACTACCTGGACTGATCGGAAGTATCGTTTCTTACTTGCTATCTATATTATCAAAAACGGCCGGATGGCTAGCCAAAAATACCTGGGCTTTAATCGTGGCAATCGCCGGTCTCCTATTATTCTCTGTCAGAGAGTTCCTACAACCAAAGCGTAAATAATCCGATCGCCACGAGGGCGATGACGAACCCAATTTCTCCTCCTCGTGTGTTGTGCTTCCAATTTCAACATTGTTGATGATTGGTGTTTCTCCAATCGCGATTGGTCTGTTGATGGAACTCGATGGTGCATCCAATTTACGAAATTGGGGGTACTGGGTTCGATTTACGAATTGGGGGAGGTGTATCCATTTTGTGTTTTATGAAATCGGTTCCACTGTTGGGGGTGCGCTTGATGATATCCGTGTTCACGTTACCGTTGTGGCCGATTTTTTGATTGGCGGTGGCGATTACGATATGATTATTGTAACCGTCAACCGGGTCGTCTCGTAGTATCATATTGCTCGGCGCCATATAAAGACCTATTCCAAATACATAGTCTACTGGGGTGCTGGCATTCTGTAAAACGTCTTGATAATTCTGGATCGCCTTCTCCAGGTCCACCCTAGCTGAGATGGCGTCCTCTACAAGTGCCAAAAATTGTTTTTGTGCATCAAACGCTGTTCCCATGCCCAGTATAGAACTGCGAGTTTGTTTTTGTGCGCCGAGAATGGCCCAGACGTACGTGCGAATGGAGTCGTTGACGCGAGTAACCCCGGCCTGCGTGAACCCTAGACCCGTATCTAACATAAATGTACCCCACGCGTTCTGAACCTCAGCAGCCTGCTGTATGTAATCGACGTGAGCCAGTTTCGGAGTAACATTTTACAAGAAAACACGCCACAGTGTCGACCTCCAGACACTTCCGTCCCAGAGTCATAGTCGCGGGGTCAAAATTCCCCGGCGTTCCGACTGACGATGTGGTCACCGGAGTGATCGTGTCTAAAATCAGTCTGTGTCCAATTCCCGGACTGGCCGTGAATGAGAACGTCCCGAGGCGGTGCTGGTAGGAAATGCTTTCTGTCTCCAGTCCGCGTCTTTTGAAACGTAAAATTCGTTTACACAGTCTTTCAAAGGCCATACGGTTATATGTGTTGGAAATGGGATCCCAGGCGTCGTCTTGAGGTAGTGAAATACCTAGTTCTTTGAGAATCCTCCTAATAGTATAATACACGTGAAAGTTGTAGACACTTCGGAGCATGACATTCTTGGATGTCAGATGGTCTTTATATGAAACTCCACACCCGGCTGTGCGCACCATACAGCGAAATTTATTTGGTTCTGCCAAAACTGCATCGGTGTTGCTTTCCAGCCGTTTACCACCTCCATCGTAGTAATCTTGGGCACCTATATTGTTCAAAGATGTTAGGGAAGTTGGTGGCAAAGCACTGTCCGTCTAACCGTTACGGTTCGGGTGTACAACGGCGGTTAACAACGTTTTTTCTTTGTGTGTATTTACCTCCGACCGCGTACTTTACATTAGAGTTAAAGCTAAATGCTTTGGTATCCATTGAAAGATATTATTATGTTAGCTATTAACTAATGTTCAAAAAGGGAGTTGTGAACTTCAAAAATTAATAGACAACTGCTGCGGAAAACGCCGGGTAGGCCTTAGATCAATCACGTTCACGGTCGGGTGGAAAAACCTCAAAACGTACGAGTATATCAGACCCTTAGATCTTTAGATCTACAGGACGCGATAGTAATGCAGAAGTAGTGAGACGCTTTCGGGAAATTATCTGCCGGATTACTTCCCGGCCTTTGGGGTGTCAGAGATGTCCAAGCTTTAATCGCAAGGAATATGCCTGATAATGTCACTCTCACAGTCTCAAAAGCAGCCACGGGGATTGCGACATTGGACGTTGATAAAAAATTAGAGATCTCCCGGGGGTTGGCCTCAATGTTAGGATTTTAAATTTGCACCCCCTTACAACGAGAATGAAGGGCTTAGTACCCCGTTGATGTTTGTCTTCCCCGTGGGAGTGCACCACGGCGATACCCCAGTAAACTTCGCCGTCACGAAAACTCTCAGGGTGCACCTGGATCGGTGAACACATCGTACAACACGATAGACGGATCCCCAGCACATTACTGAAAACTGTGCCCGCCAGCGATTGTTTTCTATGGCGAGACTGTAACGTTAGACTTCCCACACCCCGAGATGAAAGTTTTGGAATCGGGACACATCCACGAGTTGAAGATTTATATTCTTGATGATAAGGGACGAGAGTTGAAGAACGATTACCCGATTTCGGTCGTCCTAGAAATTTCAAATTAATTAATTTTAAGAAAATTAGAATTAAAACGCATGTTCGTAATATATATTATCAACATTATGAGTATATACGGACCAGGTAGTTCTTCCGATTGGGTGCACAAATTCAAATAATTTGGAACCTGCAGAAGGGGGATTCATCCCGACAGAGGGCGACTTTTTAACTACCCAAAAAACAAAGGCCTTGATTAATAGAACATATCGAGGGCCACGGACGAGATTCACAAGAGTCTACTATCACAACTTAGAGAATATGCCCTGGCTGTGAATACACAAAGTCGTGAAGAAACGCATACGGAACTAAACGAACTAGGTAAAAAAATAACCAAATTTAGAAAAGAGGGCCCCCCCCCCCCCCCCTTCGGTTGGGGATTGATAAAGCCCTAGAAGACCGTAAGGCTGACATTACGGAGGTTTATGATGCGTTGCGCTTAGAAGACTCTCTCAGCAAAGAAGCTACACTTGCTGAATTAGACGGGAAAATAATCGATTTTCGAAATGAGGCCACGTCGGGTATTGAGAAAGCACGAGAAGACCACCAGGCGGACCTTATGAAGGCTTATGAGGTGTTGCGCTCAGAGGACTCTCTCATCAGAGAAGCGGCACTTACTGAACTAGATAAAAAAATAACCAAATTTCGAAAAGAGACCCGGTCGGGTATTGATAAAGTCCGAGAAGACACCAGTCTAACCTTGCAGAGGCCATTGCGGAGGCTTATGATGCGTTGCGCTTAGAGAACTCTCACAGTAAAGAATCGACACTTACCGAACTAGATGAAAAAATAGCCGAATTTATAAAAGAGACCAGGTCTGGGGTTGAGGGGGTCCGAGAAGACCACAAAGAGGCCATTGCGGAGGCTTATGGGGCGTTACGCTCAGAGAACTCTCTCAACAGAGAAGCGGCACTTACTGACCTATATGAAAAAATAAACCGAATTTAAAAAAGAGACCCGGTTTGATCTTGATGGAGTCCGAACGGGTATTGATAAAGCCCTAGAAGACCACCAGGCGGATATTACGGAGGCTTATAGGGTGTTGCTCTTAGAGGACTCTATCAACAGAGAAGCGACACTTACTAAACTAGATGAAAAAATAACCGAATTTCAAAAAGAGACCCGGTCGGGTATTGATAAAGCCTTAGAAGACCACCAGGCAACCATTACGGAGGCTTATGATGCGTTGCGCTTAGAGGACCTCTCTCAACAGAGAAGCGACACTTACTGAACTAGATGAAAAAATAACCGATAAACTGAAACATGATCGTATAGCCGCGACCAAAGCTCTTGAGGAGGCCTCTTATAGATTCGTACTGAGGCATATAACGCAAACAATGCGCTTGCCGGAATAGTGAAAACAATGAAAACACCAAAACGTGTCATAACAGTTTGGGCTGAGAAGCGGGGCCCATTGGTTGTGGGGCACTATGAATATTCGTTCGGTGCCAAAGCGAGTAATAAATATGGGGGATACACTATGACAGCTGCAGGTGAAGTTATCCAAATGGCGGTCTGCTCGGTTAATGCTAATGGTAAACCTGTGGGCGCGGTCGCGATAAATATTGTAGTAGATGGGGAAGAACGGGGGGTTGGAGTCACTAAAATCTCTGGAGATAGTTCGACGGTGGTTTCGTTCTCCGGTGATGATCGAATTAGACTTTCCCAAGGTAGTGTTATTAACTTTGTTACGAAAATCGTGACTCGAGAGTTCTTCCACTATTGTCTCATTGTTAATTGAACTTATTGTGTAAATACTAATATATTGAAATAAATTTAACTATGAACGAATCACCGCTTCCAATTGTCAATACCGATCCACCAACACTGTATCCAACTCTCAATACCACTCCACCAACACTGTATTCAACTCCACCAACACTGTATTCAATTAACGAAAAAAGTTCAGATTTTAGGTTGAATAATAATATCGTCGCTATGCAGGATATTTTAGTTAGAGAATGTGCAAATAGAAAAAGACACTCTAATAAATATAGGCGCGCGGCAAACATAGCTGAAGCATCTAGTACGGTTCTGGCAAGTGTTTCTGTGTTGTGTGGGGCGGGGACTGCTGCAACGCTATCTACAATTGTAATGATTCCACTTGCAGGGGTTTTGAGTGGTGGAATTAACCGTTTTATCTGGAACACTTTGTATGGTAATTAGGGCGGCGGGTGGAAAACTCGAGAAAAAAAGTAGAAAACATGATAGAATATCCGTTCTCGCTAGGTCTAAGAAAAATAGCATCGACGTTATGGTGTCCAAAGCGTTGGCCGATAAGAAAATATCAAATTTAGAGTTTGAATCCGTGGTGGAAGAAATGGGGAGATATGAAGAATTAAAAAATGATATAAGGATCAAGGCGCGCGCCACCATGCCAAAAATTGAGTGTACTGATTGGGATAAATTTAGGGTAAAACTTGGAAATAAAGTCGGAGGAAATGTTACAGCACCATTATAAAATAATTAAAAAAAAATTTAAAAAAAAGTAGTATAGAGGGAGTCAAAATGATACCACCCTCTATACTACTAAAAATAATTAAAAAAAAAAAAAAATAAATAAAATAAAAATAATAATTTAAAAAAAAAAAAAATTCTTAATTTTCCTAATTTTTTCAAAATTATATTGGTGCAGTAAACAAATTTACATACCTATACAACATGTCACTGAGAATTATCGGCTCTGTTTACCTCGGCTATCAATTTACGCATGGGCCATAACCCGTGTAATTGAAACATTGTCGTTACAACATAAATTAATTACTATGTAATAATAGGGAGTGTTCAGCTTTAAATTATTATATAAAATTAATTAATTATAAAATTAACAAAATAACGAACCATCACATGTTTTCTTTCGCCAATAGGTATTAATAAATAATTATAATATGCACACCATTTGTATGTTGTATAGGAAACTGATGAGTATATATATGTTTGTTGACCTTACAACAATTGGTCTCATCTCGTGTGTGCTATGTTGTTGATCCGGTATGACGTCCGTCTCGTCTGTTTAATGGTAGCAGTCTATGCATATGTGTGTATTTGGCGATGTAATTGTGTAGCTCAAAGGTGCCGGCCTAAAAGATTTCTGCCTAAGAGCTTTGCAATTTCGGAAACCAAATTCACACATAGGCTCGTCTTACTTCGCTGGTTTCTCTTAATAGAGGAATTGGCAATGGGGTTCAAGGCGACCCAGAATGTGAGCCAACAGATGCGTGGGCTTAAGAAAGGTCCCAACACCCCAGTGGCTGGGTGCCGGCTAGAAATCTGCCCAGTCGCTGGGGGTGTTGTGCACGAGTGGAGGCTTTTGCTATTTTTTTTTTTACAAATTATTAATATCTTTATACGCGATAGACCTAATCGTGTAATCTCTCTATAAAATGGACACCTAATTTACATGTTCATAACACGTGTAATTGGAACATTGTCGTCTGCTTATAACATAAATTAGTTCTGTTCAATAATTTTCAATTTCTTCTAATAATTTTCCAATTTCTTCGTTAAAAGCGATATTGTAGAAAACGCATATCCGTAAACGAATCTTTGATTTAAACTGTTTTATAAAATTAGTTTGATAATGTTTCGGTAGTGTTTCTCCGATCCTATTTAGTCGCTTCATTATATAAATTTGATACTTATACCGGCGACATAATTGCCGGTTTAATATTGTAAATGCAACGTTTTTTATCGCAGCGTAATAAATTACGCTGATATTTCATGTATTCGATATCACATAGTATTGTCATTTTACCGTGTTTTAATACTGTAGAAACAACAGCGTAAAATCCTTCATCCAAATCATTATAAACGTCCAATTCGTTGTGTATTTTATTATCCATTTTGTTATAATATTTTATTATAACCTATTAAATTTATATGTTCAATTGGACGTGAAAAAAACATGATGTATTTATGACACCAATTTTGAATATTTCGTGGTTGGTGGGAGACAATTTCATCGTTAACTATTTTTTTGATTTTTTGGGGGTGGTGGAGTAGTATAGAGGGTGGAGAAATGATGCCACCGTTAGGTGGTATCATTTTGACTCCCTCTATACTACTATACTAAATTAACACATTCTGATGATCTGATTTCTCCATGTTACTGGTCTATCAAACTAATTGCCAACATGTCTGCGACAAACCAGCACGAGTTGCATTTATTTTATTATGCCCCCTATACCGAAATGTACGGGGGCATATAGTGTTACCGGCGTCCGTCCGTACGTCCGTCCGTCCGTA
Organism: Conchocele bisecta; assembly: GCA_029237695.1. NCBI lineage: Eukaryota > Metazoa > Mollusca > Bivalvia > Lucinida > Thyasiridae > Conchocele > Conchocele bisecta. Next base: position 90,213,796 of record CM055273.1, read on the forward strand.
CGTCCCGATATTACCATATTCTTTAGTAACTTCTACATGGCTTCACATATTATGTCAATATTTATACACGTGATACATATGAACATGCCTTACACACTCCACCCCCAGTACTTCGACCTTTACCTTGACCTTTGGCCTGAACCTTTTCCACTTTAAATGTTTGCTTGGCATTTTGGGACAATTCTACGTGCACGTTTCTCAATCCTACACTAACTTCTCAATACTTTTGCCAATCGCTTAAATATTTATACACATCATACATATGAACATGCCCTACACACTCCACCACCCAGTACTTCGACCTTGACCTTTGACCTTCACCTTTTCTACTTTAAATGTTTACTTAGCACTTTGGGACAAATCTACGTGCACGTTTCTCAATCCTACACTAACTTCTCAATACTTTTGCCAATCGCTTAAATATTTATACACATGATACATATGAACATGCCCTACACACTCCACCACCCAATACTTCGACCTTGACCTGTGACAAATTCACATTCGTCCCGCCCCCGCTAAGCCCAGGGTCAAGGTCACAGACTTGGTGTGTTCGGAGCCTTAACGCTCGCGTAAATGGCTGATAATCAAATATGCCTCATTTTCTTTGGCTGCCAGCGGGGGCATTCGTGTGCCGACAGGCCACATTTCTAGTTAATATTACCAGACAGTCAGTATTATTTTCATTTGTGTTGTTGATAATTAATATTTAACCATCGTAAATCAGAAAAAAACACATAAAACAATCATTGGAAAACACTGCAGCAGTTCCTGCTGAACCGACTAGTAACGGATCTACACTGTTAATATTTGTTTGAATTTTAAAAACACCCCTTATGTCAAAAGTAAAACCGCCCAGTAAATTAGCATGTAATATACTTTATTCAGGGGTGAACAAGATACAGAAAAGGCAAAGTATTTACTCCTCCTACTCCGTGTTACCATCGTCCTCCAAGATGGCGTCATTATTTGGTCTGCCTGTTGATCGCCTCACCAATATGACACTAGATGGCGCTGCACACATGAAATGGGTCCAGACGGAGGGAGAGATGCCACTGATGGTGGGTGGGAGATACGATGGTGAGCGTAGATACAAATGATATTGTCACTGTCTGTTCCATGTTTTGCTGCCGACGAACTTTTGGCTATTAAACACATTAAATGTAAAAAATATTTAAATGCAAGTACTTTTTCACCAAATTCAAAAAAGTGACCCTCCCCAATTTTTTTTGCTTGACGAAATTCCATGAAATATTGATTTTGTTGCGAAAAAAAGATTTTCCTATGGGAATTTAACATGGGGAGTCAATTTACAAAACTTTTCGTTTTTTGATCCTGAAGGATCAAAAAAAGAAAAATTTGGGAAATTGACTCCGAAACCTGTCACTAAGAAATCAAGAGTTAGATTTTGAAAATCGGTCCGCAAATACAAACAAATATTTTTAAAAAATCTGTTTTTAGCCCCCATGTTAACTTCCCATAGGAAAATCGTTTTTTCGCAATAAAATCAATATTTCATGGAATTTCATGAACTAATTTTTTTTTTGGGGAGGGTGACTTTTTTGTTATTGATGAAAAAGTACTTACTGTTAAATATTTGTTAGATTTAATGTGTTTAATGGCCAAATGTTCGTCGGCAGCAAAACGTGGAACAGACAGTAGATGAACATTGTCTGTTTTAACAAACGTTGGTTAGATTCTCCTTGTTGTTTTTACTGTAAAATTAATGACAAATACACCACTGACGTCAAACCGGAAACACGACTGCTGATGATGTCCCGGAAGTAGTTATATTAAGAAACTAACTTAACCCTTAGACCGCTACTCACAACAATTGTCATGTGTTGTTGCTTTTATATCTTTCCTTATTTCTCAATAAAAACATGCTTTGACAGCATTTCAGAATCATTTCCAATGGAAATGATTCTGAAGGGCTGTCAAAGCATGTTGTAAATTATTCTAAAGTGCTGTCAAACATGCTTTTGATGATAAAAATGAAAAATAGATAAGAAACAGCAGACGACGTAATGAGCGGTGTAAGGGTTAATTAGAAACACGACAGAGCCTAGTTTCATGGTGCAAAATTTCAACATTTCAATCAGTAAATAATACAACATGTACAGACAAACACTCAAATCCATTTCTAGTAAAGTTTAACACATTCCATGGGGCAAGTTCTCGAATTTAACATCAGCTTTAGTTTAGTCAAATAATTTGACACCTACCAGTACCGGTAGTACATGTACTGGGGCCGTTTCACTAAACTTCTTACCACTAAAATGTTCGTAAGCGCAAATTTAGAATCGTCTAGAAGTTTCAATTGATGGATTTACATTTATTGAGCATAGGCTGCATATGCAGCCTATGCTCAATAAATGTAAATCCAATAATTGTTTATAAGAAAACAGTGTTAATGTGAAATTTACAGACAATCATAGGTTTGGACTTACGAACATTTTAGTCGTAAGAAGCTTAATGAAACGAAGCCCAGGATTGCTTGCTAATAGAAAGTTTTCCTTAAATAATTGATGTTGGATTTAATTTTACTTTTTTTCAGATGCGTCGGGCGTTTAGTGTGTTTTTTCTCGTATCTCTGATTTGTTCATGTTTATTCTTTAATTACATTTCCAGAGAAACACCGTAACCTGTTCGTACTGTTTGGGTTTAACGTGAGTGACGCGGCGGAGCACAAACTCATCTCCCAGCCTCTTATTGAGCTGCTGGCCATCTGTCCGATCTTGATCATATTCCGTACGTACACGCATATACAATACACTGGAACCTCTCTAAGTCCGAAACGCTGGGAGATCCCCAGGGTGTCCGGTTTAGAGATGTTTTACTGTATTTTCAATGTATGAGCTTTGCAAGCATGAACTCGGATAAACATCAGAGATATTCGAAAGTGAAATCGATCACATTTAGCACAGGTGTGTCGGCTATAGAGAGGTTTAACTGTATAACATATGCCAACTGCACATCTAGAAAAAAACTTGGGAACTTTTATTTTGGTGTATATCATTGGTATTTATCCCGTCAGCACAGTGCGTATGTGCCGTGAAACACTGTGCCGTGAAACATTTTTGATATCCAGTCAATACTATTTTTGCATTTTACAGCCATTTGTAGGTGTTGACGGGATAAATAGAATAGTAGGTTAGTGCCGTGAATGGGAATAAATATCTGGCGCGGCACGGAAATGGGATGTGCTCGGCAAAGCCTCGCCCATCCCGTTTCCTGAGCCTTGCCAGATATGTTTTCCCATTCACGGCACTAACCTACTATTCTCTATTTATCGCGGATGAGAATGGGTCCGGCGGCTGCAAGGCACACACTTATAATGTCTTGGAATCAACATTGTGCCTAATTTACAATTATAGTACATCTCTAAACCGTAAATGCTGATGACTGCCCAGGGAGTCGGGTTAGACAGATTCCACGGTACATTATCGGTTACCAGTTTCATTTTACAAAACTGTTTAATATGTCACACATACAGTCATATCATAGTCCTCAATCATGATGTGACCAATCCACAACCACATCCACTCCCAATGTCAATGTCATAGCTTTTGACAGTTAGGATACATTTGCCATAATTTTTGTTTCCTTTCATGGAAAAGGTATTTGTATTTCATATATGTTTGACACTAAAGGTTGTTGACCATGCTGTAACTGATTTGCGGCCAACGCTTATGTTCCTGTGATTGTAATTGCTTAGGATTATCTGGGAGAGGGGAGAATCCTTAAGAACTCGCTTACTGACACATCTACCGTCTGTTCCACGTTTTGTCTGCTACGAACCTTTGGTTGTTAAACACATTGAATCTAAAAAATATTTAAATATAAGTACGGTTTCATCAAATAACTAAAAGTCGCCCTCCCCAATTGTATTTACTTGATGACATTACATCAAATATCAAATAGAAAAAGAACAAAGGCAATGATCATGAGTGCGAAGTCACAGCATTTCGCAGAGTCTATATTAAACAACAGTGATACAAAGAAAATATGGAAGCGTTACAACACCAAGCAAAACACATTTTCTAGCAAACTTACCGCCAAGGACAAAAAGTTAGCTGAACCGTCGATTGTTATACAACAGCTAAATGAGTACTTTGCTAATGTAGCAAAGTACTCATTTAGTTGTTGTTTAACAATCTACGGTTCAGTCGTCGTTGACGGTAAGCCTATGAGTATAAAGCGTGATGGACGTAAATTCCAACATCTATACACTAACTTCAGTTCATTAGTAACATTCAATTTGTAGATTCAAAAGTACCTGCCGACATCTTCACAATCCTTCTCATAACACAGACTGAAGTGTCAGCATTCATTCAACAGTAGAATCCGACCAAGGCCACCGGATTGGATGGAATTGGACCTCGGGTACTGAAGCTAGCCTCATCTACGGTGACCCCGTCTAGTTAAATTAGTAAATAAAAGTATCTAAACAGGAACATTACCCAATTAACTCAAACTAGCCCGAATAGTTCCTATCGTCAAAGGGGGTGGGGGGGGGGTGCTAAACACAATCCTTGGAATTATCTCCGATCTCAATATTGCCTACAATATCCAAACTATTCGAAAAACGTGTTAACAAACACCTAAACGCGTATGTTAACAAGTACAAACTGCTACATAAAACGAAACCCAATCTGAGTTTCGTGAATCACATTCTTGTCATAACGCTCTGATTAGAATAGTTGACCAATGGCTGAAATGCATGGATAGCGGTGAGATCGTCGGAATATGGACTTTCAGAAAGCCTTTTATCTGTCAGATCACGCTGTATTACTGCAAAGTTTGACAATCTGTAAATTCAACATAGCATCACTTAACTGGTTTAGATCGAATTTAAATGAACGACAACAATAAAATATAGCCGGTATAAGGGTTAATAGCCAACAGATCGTCAGCAGAAACATACGGAAGCCCATTAGGGCCATTTCACTTTTTTTTAATTTACATTTGTTCAAGATGTTTTCTTGAATTTTCAAGATCTTTTCTTGAATTTTCAAGAAAAGATCTTGAAAATTCAAGAAAAGAACTTGAAAATTCAAGAAAATATCTTGAAAATTCAAGAAAAGATATCTCGAAAATTCCAGAAAGTATCTTGAAAATTCAAGAAAATATCTTGAAAATTCAAGAAGAGATAAAAAAAAAGTGAAGTGGCCCTAATGGGCTTCCGTAGAAACACGTGGAACAGACAGTAGTTCGTTTTGTCAATAACTGTGTAACCCCATCACAAAATTAGCGAGTATGTGATAACAATATAATCATGTCTATGTATGATGTGTTTCGCCTCGTACTCCTGCCGTCTATCCCTATATCACATTACAAAATTACAAGGTCAATATTTCTTAATCGATTTCATAAAAAAAATGTTACCTAACCATACATTTCTTTAATGTATTGTCTTGTATCTATTGTAAGTGTTATGCATGTAAAACTATACACTACAATATGAGTAAATTAAATAGATTTGTACACATATTACTACGGAGCCCCGCAGGGTACGTGGAATTATTTTTTTTATTAATTCATTCCGTCGAATTAACAATTCGTTCCCACGAAATGATAATTCGTTCCCTCAATTTAACAATTCGTTCCCAAGAATTAACAATTCGTTCCTAAATTTAACAATTCGTTCCCACGAACTAACAATTCGTTCCCACGGGAACGAATTGTTAATTCGTGGGAACGCATTGTTATATCGTGGGAACGAATTGTTAAATTGAGGGAACGAATTTTCAATTCGTGGGAACGAATTTTCAATTCGTGGGAACGAATTGTTAATTCGAGGGAACGAATTGTTATAACGTGGGAACGATTTGTTAATTCGAGGGAACGATTTGTTAAATTGAGGGAACGAATGGTTATTTCGTGGGAACGAATTAATAAAAACAATTCCATGTCCCCTGCTGGGCTCCGAATATTACCGATGATTACCCATGTATCGTATTGTGCTGTGTTTTCAGTATGTCAGATCGGTTTTGCGCTCGTACAGTGTGGGGCATCCCGGACAGAAAACGCAGCATTGCCATTCCTTGTCAATGTTCTAAACTTTGGTAAGTCCGGGCCGGGCGACAGTGCTGTCGACTCGCGCCATGATCATTTATCATTCAGTGTCGTCGGAACCAGTCCGGCAGATCCGGCGACTGCCGGACCAATACTTTTGACAAACAATTTGATTTTTATTCAAATATTTAGAATTCATATATACACGTATATACATGTAAACTATATATAAGGGACAGGAATTTAATTGTATTACATGTAATAATATTGTTAATACTATAAAAATGAACTAATACTGATGACTTCAAACATGAATGTTCGGTTTAGTTTTTCGTGTCGGCTAGAACTCGTTTGATAATATATCAGCCGATGCACAAATGTCTAAATATGTTCTGCAATTTTTCTCATTTCTCACCGAATGTTTATGTTGTTACCACTCAGCTGAACCGTCTTGACGAGACGGTTCAAATGAGTGGTAGCAACATACACTTTGGGTTTCAGGGTGGGATCTCCTATATCTCCGCCCGGGCCAATCTTATGGTGCTTCCGACGTCCCTGTCATTCCGTCGCTACGCAGGCCACACTGTCGTGAAACTATACTTATCCTGTCAACACAGTGCATATGTGCCGTGAAACACGGTGCCGTGAAAGATTTTTGATATCCAGTCAATACTATTTTTGCATTTTACAGCCATTTGTAGGTGTTGACGGGATAAATAGAATAGTAGGTTAGTGCCGTGAATGGAAAAAATATATCTGGCGCGGCACGGAAACGGGATGTGCTCGGCAGAGCCTCGCCCATCCCGTTTCCTGATCATTGCCAGATATTTTTTCCCGTTCACGGCACTAACCTACTATTCTCTATATCTACACATGAATACAACTGGGGAAAAACGAAACGTTTTATTATAAATCTAACTCTGGAAATTGACCCCGATACCTGGCGTTGGAAATGATTTAACTATAAATACAAAATCATCGGTCCGTCCAATATTTCGGCAACCAGAATGTACATGTATATGTATATATAACTTCTTATTGTCTGTTCCACGTTTTGCTGCCGACGAACTTTTGGCCATTAAACACATTAAATCTAAAACTATTTAAATGTAAGTACATTGTACTTTTTTATAAATAACTAACAAGTCACCCTCCTCAAAAATAATTATTTGACGAAATTCCATCAAATATTGATTTTATTGCGAAAGAAAATTAACATGGGGGCTTGTTTTCAAATATATTTTTAGCTCGACTATTCGAAGAATAAGTAGAGCTTATGTTGTCACTCCGGCGTCGGCGTCGGCGTCGGCATCGGCGTCGGCGTCGGCGTCGGCGTCGGCGTCGGCGTCGGCGTCGGCGTCGGCGTTGGCGTCGGCGTCGGCGTCGGCGTCGGCGTCGGCGTCGGCGTCGGCGTCGGCGTCGGCGTCACGCCTTGGTCAAGGTTTTTAGTCAACCTTGTATATGGAATACTACTGGCCCTACACCCACCATACTTGCACAACTTCATCTCCTAGTGATGTACATCAATAACCCCTGATCTATATTTGACCTTGACCTACATTTCCTCTTGAATTACTTAGTTAATTCCCCTTGGTTAAGGTTTTTAGTCAACCTTGGTTAAGGTTTTTATTCAAGCTTGTACATGGAATACTATTGTGCATACAGACACCATACTTGGACAACCTTTTCTCATAGCGATGTACATCAATAAACCCTGATCTATATTTGACCTTGACCTACATTTCCTCTTCAATTACTTACTTAATTCCCCTTGGTTAAGGTTTTTAGTCAACCTTGGTTAAGGTTTTTAGTCAAGCTTGTACATGGAATAATATTGTGCATACAGACACCATACTTGGACAACCTTTTCTCATAGGGATGTACATCAATAACCCCTGTGATCTATATTTGACCTTAGACATACATTTCCTCTTGAATTACTTAGTTATCCCCTGGTTAAGGAACAATTTTTAGTCAAGCTTGTATATGGAATACTCCTGGCCCTACACCCACCATACTTGAACAACTTCATCTCCTAGTGATATACATCAACAACCCCTGACCTATATTTGACCTTGACCTACATTTAACCTTGAATTACATACTTAATTCCCCTTGGTTAAGGTTTTTAGTCAACCTTGGTTCAGATTTTTAGTCCAGCTTGTACATGGAATTCTAGTGTGCATACAGACACCATACTTGGACAACCTTTTCTCATAGGGATCTACATCAATAAACTCTGATCTATATTTGACCTTGACCTACATTTCCTCTTGAATTACTTAGTTAATTCCCATTGGTTAAGGTTTTTAGTCAACCTTGGTTAAGGTTTTTAGTCAAGCTTGTACATGGAATACTATTGTGCATACAGACACCATACTTGGACAACCTTTTCTCATAGCGATGTACATCAATAAACCCTGATCTATATTTGACCTTGACCTACATTTCCTCTTCAATTACTTACTTAATTCCCCTTGGTTAAGGTTTTTTAGTCAACCTTGGTTAAGTTGGTTTTTAGTCAAGCTTGTATGAAATACTATTGTGCATTACAGACACCATACTTGGACAACCTTTTCTCATAGGGATGTACATCAATAACCCCTGATCTATATTTGACCTTGACCTACATTTATTTCCTCTTGATTACTTAGTTAATTCCCCTTGGTTAAGGTTTTTAGTCAAGCTTGTATATGGAATATCCTGGCCCTACACCCACCATACTGAAACAACTTCATCTCCTAGTGATATACATCAACAACACCTGACCTATATTTGACCTTGACCTACATTTAACCTTGAATTACATACTTAATTCCCCTTTGGGATAAGGTTTTTAGTCAACCTTGGTTCAGATTTTTGTTAGTCCTGCTTTGTAACATGGAATACTAGTGAACATACAGACACCATACTTGGACAACCTTTTCTCATAGGATCTACATCAATAAACCCTGATCTATATTTGACCTTGACCTACATTTCCTCTTGAATTTACTTAGTTTAATTCCCCTTTGGTTAAGGTTTTTAGTCAACCTTGGTTAAGGTTTTTTATTCAAGCTTTGTACATGAATACTATTGTGCAAACAGACACCATACTTGACAACCTTTTCTCATAGCGATGTACATCAATAAACCCTGATCTATATTTGACCTTGACTTACATTTCCTCTTCAATTGTTACTTACTAAATTCCCCTTGGTTAGGTTTTTTAGTCAACCTTGGTTAAGGTTTATTTTTAGTCAAGCTTGTACATGAATAACTTTTATTGTGCATACAGACACCATACTGACAACCTTTTCTCATAGGGAGTACATCAATAACCCCTGATCTATATTTGACCTTGACCTACATTTCCTCTTGAATTACTTAGTTAATTCCCCTTGGTTAAGGTTTTTAGTCAAGCTTGTATATGGAATATTCCTGGCCCTACACCCACCATACTTGGAAAACTTCACCTACTAGTGATGTACATCAACAACCACTGACCTATATTTGACCTTCACCTACATTTAACCTTGAATTACTTAGTTAATTCCCCTTGGTTAAGGTTTTTACTCAATCTTGGTTAAGGTTTTTAGTCAAGCTTGTACATGGAATACTATTGAGCATACATACACCATACTTGCACAACCTTTTCTCATATGGATGTACATCAATAACCCCTGATCTATATTTGACCTTGACCTACATTTCCTCTTTAATTACTTAGTTAATTCCCCTTGGTTAAGGTTTTTAGTCAAGCTTGTATATGGAATACTCCTGGCCCTACATCCACCATCCTTGGACAACTTCATCTCCTAGTGATGTACATCAACAACCCCTGACCTATATTTGACCTTGACCTACATTTAACCTTGAATTACATAGTTAATTCCCCTTTGTTAAGGTTTTTATTCAACCTTGGTTAAGGTTTTTAGTCAAGCTGGTACATGGAATACTAGTGTGCATACAGACACTATACTTGGACAACCTTTTCTCATAGGGATGTACATCAATAACCCTTGATCTATATCTGACATTGACCTACATTTCCTCTTCAATTACTTAGTTAATTCCCCTTGTTTAATGTTTTTAGTCTAGCTTGTATATGGAATATTCCTGGCCCTACACCCACCATACTTCGACAACTTCATCTCCTAGTGATGTTCATCAACAACCACTTACCTATATTTGACCTTGACCTACATTTAACTTTGAATTACTTAGTTAATTCCCATTGGTTAAGGTTTTTAGTCAAGCTTGTACATGGAATACTATTGTGCATACTAACACCATATTTGGACAACCTTTTCTCATAGCGATGTTCATCAATAACCCCTGATCTATATTTGACCTTGACCTACATTTCCTCTTGAATTACTTACTTATTTCTCCTTCGATAAGGTTTTTAGTCAAGCTTGTAGATGCAATACTCCTGGCCCTACACCAACCATACTTGGACAACTTCATCTCTTAGTGATGTACATCAATAATCCCTGACCTATATTCGTCCTTGACCTACTTTTATCCTTGGATTACTTTCTTATTTCCCCTTGGTTAAGGTTTTTAGTCAAGCTTGTATATGGAATATTCCTGGGCCTACAGCAACCATACTTGGAAAACTTCATTTCCTAGTGATGTACATCAATAACCCCTGACCTATATCTGACATTGACCTACATTTAACCTTTAATTACTTACTTAATTTCCCTTCGTTAAGATTTTTAGTCAACCTTGGTTAAGGTTTTTATGCAGGCCACGGCCACATTGACCTACATTTAACCTTGAATTACTTACTTAATTTCCCTTGGTTAAGGTTTTTAGTCAACCTTGGTTAAGGTTTTCATGCAGGCCGCGGCCACCTTGTTTGTCAAGCTGTGTGTACATCGACAACCCTCGTAGTCGAGCTATGCTGTTCTCGTATAGCTCTTGTTATTTGTGGACCGATTTTCAAAATCTAACTTCTGTTTTCTTATTTACGTAATTTCCAAGCTATCTAGCCATGTTTCGGAGTCACTTTCTGTTTCGTTTGTTTTCACTCCTCTTCCACCTCTTTTCCTCCCATGTTAAATTACCATATGACTCCGAATCCTGGCTAGATAGCTTGGAAATGATGAAAATAAGAAAACAAAAGTTAGATTTTGAAAATTTGAAAAACGAAACGTTTTATTATAAATCTAACTCTGGAAATTGACCCCGATACCTGGCGTTGGAAATGATTTAACTATAAATACAAAATCATCGGTCCGTCCAATATTTCGGCAACCAGAATGTACATGTATATGTATATATAACTTCTTATTGTCTGTTCCACGTTTTGCTGCCGACGAACTTTTGGCCATTAAACACATTAAATCTAAAACTATTTAAATGTAAGTACATTGTACTTTTTTATAAATAACTAACAAGTCACCCTCCTCAAAAATAATTATTTGACGAAATTCCATCAAATATTGATTTTATTGCGAAAGAAAATTAACATGGGGGCTAAAAATATATTGTTTTCAAATATATTTTTATTTGTGGACCGATTTTCAAAATCTAACTTTTGTTTTCTTATTTACGTAATTTCCAAGCTATCTGGCCATGTTTCGGAGTCACTTTCTTTTTCGTTTTTTTTTCACTCCTCTTCCACCTCTTTTCCTCCCATGTTAAATTCCCATATGACTCCGAATCCTGGCTAGATAGCTTGGAAATGATGAAATTTAGAAAACAAAAGTTAGATTTTGAAAATTTAGCACATTGGCATAAGTCCAAGCTCAACATGTTGTGCTGTATAATCCATTAATACACAGTAACACTGTTTTAATACTTCATAATGACATTCAGTTTAATGTTAACACTTTATTTATGTAAGTACAGGGTGAATAAAAGTCCCAGAACCCAGTATGAGAAGGATGCCGTCGACAAAAATCAGATTGAAGCAGCTTGTTTCAATCGAGTCCTTATATATAGAAACCTGCTGGGAAACATTAGGAAATAGACGTCACTCCGATAAATTGTTCCTATTTTACAAAATGCATCTCACCCAGTTATTTGGTCGATGTGCTTCCACCGGAAACAGATACTTCCCGTTACAATTTACGAAACCCTGAGAATATACAGACTTTACGGTCCAGAACCACCCTTTATTATAACTCGTTTCTACCATCCACAATCCGAGAGTGGAACTCTCTTCCAGATGACACACGGAACGCCCCAAACCAAAATAAAAACAAATACCGGAGAGGTCCCAACCTACTACTACAGTGGTTCTGGGTATGTCCAGGTATGACACACACGTCTTCGAACGAAATGCAGTTCTCTCAATCATGATTTATATCGTAAGAACATTATTGACTCGCCCAACTGTAACGGTGGACAAGTTGAAGATGCCACCCATTTATTTTTCCATTGCACTCAATATGGAGCACATAGAGCCGAACTAATAGACGACATACAAACTTGTTGCCAACCCACCCTCCACACTATACTCTATGGTAACAGACAACTTGACGATAACTCCAATGAAGCCATTTTCGCATCAGTTAGACTATTTATACAAAACACCGGTCGCTTTTAATGCACCATATAATGATGCCTGCGTGTGCACATACTTATCACTATACTCTGTTTCACGAAAGCTGCCCAAATTTTGCGGCCATATAAACAATTCAAAAACATTTTTTTTGGGATTTAATATGGGGAAACATTTTAGAATTTCAGAAATACTGGACCGATTTTTGTCTCGCCCGCGAAGAGGAAAGCGAGACATAGGTTTTGCTTTTCCGGAGTCGACGTCGTCGGCGGCGTCGTCGTCGGCGGCGTCGTCGGCGGCGTCGTCGGCGGCTTATCATTCAATGTTAAGTTTTTGTGTTACGGTCATTGTTCAATGTTAAGTTTTCGAGCTACGGTCATTACTTCAACACCTTCTCAGCTACAGTCATCAAACTGTATACATACCTTTACTATGATATGTAGATGAACATAGGACTATTAAAAAAAATTCCGGGCTCCAGGGTTAAGGTCAAATTTTATTTCTTTCTATGCTACAAACTGAACATTAATGCATGAAGACCCGTTATCGTATAATAGAACAATTATTGACTAGTGAGCCATAGAATATATAGAATATATAGAGGATATTCATATTTTTGCAACGAATATGACATATATGTTCATCGAATGGAGTGGAATGTCCATATTAATATGGACATGTCACACCACGAGATGAACATATATGTCATATTCGTTTCAAAAATATGAATATTCTATTTATTATATACCGCTCTATGGAAATTAGCAGTTTTTTAGACTGTTTACGGTACAGAATGTATATTTGCAGGCTATGTGCGCTGTTTTCTTTCAGGTGCGCGTTATGAATATAGATAGCGGAAGTAGTCGTATTTTCACCGGAAGTTGGTTATTTCATCGATCAGAACATATGACTTTTATTTACATCGTATAACTATATATTTCATGGGTAGGTATATAATACAATCTGATATTCTATGGCTCACTAGTCAATAATTGTATCCCCCGGACTCCGTCGGGGGATACTATGGATTTGACAGCGCGCCGCGTCCGCGTCCGCGTCCGCTTCCGCGTCCGCCGCAGACACTTCTTGTCCGGAGCATAATTCGAACACCCTTTGGAATATTTTCATGAAACTTCACACATGCATAGACCACGACCCGAAGGTGTGTCGCGCACAAGAATGACAACCTTGCATAGCTAATTTTTGAGTTATCTCCCTTTTTTGTTTCTCGCACTGATTTCGTGTCCGGAGCATAACTCCACCACCCTTTGGAATGTTTTCATGAAACTTCACACATGCATGGACCACGACCCGAAGGTGTGTCGCGCACAAGAATGACAACTCTTGCATAGCTAATTTTTGAGTTATCTCCCTTTTTTGTTTCGCGCACTGATTGACCATAACTCGACCACCCTTTGGAATATTTTTATGAAATTTCACACATTCAATTAGACCACGAACCGAAGGTGTGTTGTGCACCAGAATGACAACTCTTGCATAGCTAATTTTTGAGTTATCTCCCTTTTTTGTTTTCGCGCACTGATTTCCTATCTGGAGCATAACTCGACCACCCTTTGGAATATGTTCATGAAACTTCACACATGCATAGACCACGACCCGAAGGTGTGTCGCGCACAAGAATGACAACTCTTGCATAGCTAATTTTTGAGTTATCTCCCTTTTTTGTTTTGCGCACTCTACAAACTGGACAATAATGAATGAAGACCCGTTTTCTCGTCTGCTCTGTATACCTTTTCTCGTGTGCTCTGTACACCTTACCTGTAGAGAGAACAATAGAGACTGGGAGAACCATTCACCTGTGCATGTGCTAGCATGTGCAAATGTCCAGTGTTGACCAATGTTGACCAGTGTTGACCACTCTTGACCACAGGTAATTTATACAGGTAAATTACTACATTGGATATTACACCTGTGCATATATGATATGTAGATAAATATAGGACTATTAAAAAACATTCTGGGCTCCAGTAGGGAGCATTATTTTTTTATTTTTTTTAAATTTAATTTCTTTTTTCAATTTTTTTTTTTACATTCTTTTTCAATTTTTTAACTGACCACTAACTTATTACAGGTAATTTATACAGGTACATTATTACATTTCCGTAAACTGTGTTGACAATATTGTGGCAGTATGTGAACCTGTGCAGATATACGTAGATAAATATAGGACTATTAACAAAAATTCTGGGCTCCAGTAGCGAGCATTATTTTTGTTTTTTTTGTTTTTGTATATTACATTTCCGTAAACTGTGTTGAAAATATTGTGGCATTATGTGGACCTATGCAGATATATGTAGATAAATATAGGACTATTAAACAAAATTCTGGGCTCAATTCTGGGCTCCAGTAGCAAGCATTATTCTTTTTAATTTTTTAAACTTTTTTTTCCATTTTGTTTTTTCATTTTTTTTTCAAATTCTTTTTCAATTTTTGTCTAGTAGCATAAGGTCGTAAGTGCTATATACAGACTATTATCATATAATAAAACAATTATTGACTAGTGAGCCATAGAATATAATCTGATATTCCTTGGCTCACTAGTCAATAATTGTATAATATGTTCGGGCCATTGACAATTGCTTTCGGGCCCAGGCTCGAGGTCAAGGCGGGACAAGGTGAGGCATTTGATTCCGCGGAATTCTTGTTTACTTATCTCCCTTTGTTGGTTCATGCTGATTTCGTATCCAGAGCATAACTCGAACACCCTTTGGAATATGTTTATGCCCCACCACGATAGTGGAGGGGGCATTTAGTGTTACCCTTGTCCGTCCGTCCGTCCGTCTGCACACACAAATGGGTACTTGTTGTAAGCGTACGGGGATCTTATTGGGTAGGCTTAGGATAGTGTTGGGTACTCTTGTTGGGTATTTTTATACAGTAAACACCCAACAAGTATTCATTCGTAGGAACGTGCGTCCCGTCCTCCCGTCCGTCCGTCCGTCCGTCCCGTCCGTCCCGTCCGTCCGTCCGTCACAAAACTTTAACACTCGGGTAAATGTCTCATAATTTCTTCATCTTCGATCTGCTTCATATTTCATATACACATTGCTCTGATGGTTCACTACCGCCCTGTGCCAAATCCACGTTCGTCCTGCCCCCGCCAAGCCCTGGGTCAAGGTTACATACTTGGTGCTTCAAAAACTTTAACGCTCAGATAAATATCTTATACTTTCTGTTTTCTTTCACGGATCAGCTTCATATTTCATATACACATTGCTCTAATGGTCCTCTATCGCCCTGTGCCAAATCCACGTTCGTCCTGCCCCCGCCAAGCCCAGGGTCAAGGTCACATACTTGGTGCTTCAAAAACTTTAACGCTCAGGTAAAAGAAAATTTTGACTTTGAATTTGGCCTCATTTATTATCAAAGCGATATGTGGGACATCCGTGTTCTATGAACACATTTTCTAGTTTATTAAACTTCACACATGCATAGAAGACGACCCAAAGATGTGTCGCACGTAAGAATGACAACTCTTGCGTCGTTAATTTCTTAGTTATCTCCCTTTGTTGTTTCGTGCACTGATTTCGTGTCCGGAGCATAACTCGAACACCCTTTGGAATATTTTCATGAAACTTAACACATGCATAGACCACGACCCTAAAGGTGTGTCACGCAAGAATAACAACTCTTGCATCACTAATATTTTATTTATCTCCCTTTGTTTTTTCCGTCACATATTTTGTCTCCGGAGCATAACTCGAACACCCTTTTTTCAAACTACTTGTGTATCTGGGGAGGGGGATACACATGCGCTTGTCGACAAGCGTCCATTTCTAGTTGTATAATATGCTCGCGCCAGTGAAAATTGCTTTCTGACCCAGGCTCGAGGTCAAGGCAGCAGGTCAAGGCGATACATTTGATTCCGCGGAATTCTTGTTAAAATTTAACTTGTTTTCTTAGTTAGATCATTTCCAAGCTATCTAGCTAAGTTTCGGAGTCAATTTCCTATTTTTAGCTCGACTGTTCGAAGAATAAGTGAAGCTTATGTTGTCACCCCGACGTCGGCGTCGGCGTCACGCATTGGTTAAGGTTTTTAGTCAACCTTGTATATGGAATACTACTGGCCCTACACCCACCACAACTTCATCTCCTAGTGATGTACATCAAACAACCCTGATATATATTTGACCTTGACCTACATTTCCTCTTGAATTACTTAGCTAATTCCCCTTGGTTAAGGCTTTTAATCAACCTTGGTTAAGGTTTTTAGTCAAACTTGTATATGCAATACTACTGGCCCTACACCCACCATACTCGGACAACTTTATCTCCTAGTGATGCACATCAATAACCCCTGATCTATATTTGACCTTCACCTACATTTCCTCTTCAATTACTTAGTTAATTCCCCTTGGTTAAGGTTTTTAGTCAACCTTTGTTAAGGTTTTTAGTCAAGCTTGTACATGGAACACTATTGTGCATACAGACACCATACTTGGACAACCTTTTCTCATAGGGATGTACATCAATAACCCCTGATCTATATTTGACCTTGACCTACATTTCCTCTTCAAATACTTAGTTAATTTCCCCTTCGTTATGGTTTTTAGTCAAGCTTGTATATGTAATACTAATGGCCCTACACCCACCATACTTGGACAACTTCATCTCCTAGTGATGTGCATCAATAACCCCTGACCTATATTGGACCTTCACCTACATTTCCTCTTGAATTAACTTAATTCCCATTGGTTAAGGTTTTTAGTCAACCTTGGTTAAGGTTTTTAGTCAAGCTTGTACATGGAACACTATTGTGAATACAGACACCATACTTTGACAACCTTTTCTCATAGGGATGTACATCAATAACCCCTGATCTATATTTGACCTTGACCTACATTTCCACTTGAATTACTTACTTAATTCCCCTTGGTTAAAGTTTTAGTCAAGCTTGCATATGTAATACTACTGGCCCTACACCCACCATACTTGGACAACATCATCTCCTAGTGATGTACATCAATAACCCCTGATCTATATTTGACCTTCACCTACATTTCCTCTTGAATTACTTAATTACCCTTGGTTAACGTTTTTATTCAAGCTTGGTTAAGGTTGTTAGTCAAGCTGGTACATGGAATACTATTGTGCATACAGACACCATACTTGGACAACCTTTTCTCATAGGGATGTACATCAATAACCCTTGATGTATATTTGACCTTAACCTACATTTCCTCTTCAAATACTTAGTTAATTTCCCCTTCGTTATGGTTTTTAGTCAAGCTTGTATATGGAATACTAATGGCCCTACACCCACCATACTTGGACAACTTCATCTCCTAGTGATGTGCATCAATAACCCCTGACCTATATTTGACCTTCACCTACATTTCCTCTTGAATTACTTACTTAATTCCCCTTGGTTAAGGTTTTTAGTCAACCTTGGTTAAGGTTTTTAATCAAGCTTGTACATGGAATACTATTGTGCATCCAGACACCATACTTGGATAACTTTTTCTCATAGGGATGTACATCAATAACCCCTGACCTTTATTTTACCTTCACCTACATTTAACCTTGAATTACTTGGTTAATGTTTATAGTCAAGCTTGCATATGGAATACTCCTGGGCCTACATCAACCATACTTGGACAACTTCATCTCCTAGTGATGTACATCAATAATCCATGACCTATATTTCACCTTGACCTACTTTTATCCTTGGATTACTTAGTTATTTCCCCTTGGTTACGGTTTTTAGTCAAGCTTGTATATGGAATACTCATGAGCCTACACAAACCATACTTGGAAAACTTCATCTCCTAGTGATGTACATCAATAACCCCTAACCTATATCTGACATTGACCTACATTTAACCTTGAATTACTTACTTAATTTCCCTTGGTTAAGGTTTTTAGTCAACCTTGGTTAATGTTTTTATGCAGGCCGCAGCCACCTACTTTGTCAAGCTATGTGTACATCGACAACCCTCGTAGTCGAGCTATGCTGTTCTCCTACAGCTCTTGTTTTATTTTTTTGACTCCTCCCACAACTCCTCTACCTCTTTTTCCCCCCATGTTAAATTCCCATAGAGAAATCAATTTTTCATAATAAAACCAATATTTGACCAAATTTCACAAAATGAAAAGAAGGCTCATTCTTAAATTTTCCTTTAATTTAATATTATCGAAAACAATATTGTTTTTGAATTGTTATATGGCTATAAAATTTGGGCAGCTTTCGTGAAACAGACAGTAACTGACTTGGGGTGGCGGTAACTGGGCAAGGCATGGTGTGGGTACAAGACTCCAACTATTGTGACTTGCTTCTTTCCTTATTTTTATTCTCCATTTCATGTATCACGTAATTGATTATATAGAACGTATTGTCTGTACATTTGTGTCAATATTATATTTTTCGGAAATTTTAAATGTAATTGCTTTAATGAAATTGCCGTGTATCAGAGGATGCTGAAACCAGAACAACTTATAATCCAGAAAATATAAATTATCACAGAATATAAACTGTTCTAAAACTGATTGCAGGAATGTCTTGGTTTCTGCATCTTATGATATCTAGTCACATGTAAGGGAGGGGATTTAAATAAGCTTGCTTTCAATCCAATCATATTTGTATATTACTGTATATAGTAATTGACATTGACAATGAACTTGTAAGCAATATGCAAATAAAATATGTTTAAAATAATAAAAGTCGGGAAAAACTGTCAATTTTTACATCATTTTGAGCACGAGCTATTTGAATATGCTCTTATTTATTATTTGAGCGATTGCCATGAAACTGATTTTTTTGTATTTGTTTCAATGTCCTCTTTCAAAATATGTACAATTTTTTTGTAATTTTATAGAATTTTCAAAAATGTGTTGTCTTGGCATGATCTGGCAGAAACGCCGATCCTGAGACATTGCGGCCAAATCTCTGTGGACACTCCTTACAGTTCACGTCTAGGGCCCCAATCTGGTGAATACTGCCTAGTACGTCAGTTATAGCACTGTCGGTCTTAAACTTCATATTGATTGTAAACTGTTCTCCGGCTATTCCATCACCCGTGTCGTTCAAATTCGTCACTATCTCTGACAATTGGTATCTAGCAACTATGCGCCGCGAATTGTCGGGTAGAAATTTAGCGTCGGCGGCAACTTTTGTTACTTCTTTAACTTGTTCCATAAGACTGTCACAGCCCCTCTGGTGTTCGGAGACGGTGTCTAAAGCACCGGATGATGCATCGCGAATCTCCGTTAACATATTCCTTTCAAGTTTCTCAGCCCACGCAACTATCTTCTTCTTGAATTCCTTAACATCAGTCACGCAGGATTCTACGATAGTTTTAATAGATGTATCGCATTGTTGGCTAATTTTCTTTAATGCCTCAAGTCGACTCTTCATTCCACAAATGTCTACCTCGAGTTCAGAAAGTTGCTGTATGTGTGTGGATGTTTCATTAATTTCTGACACCTGAGTTATATTGCAACGCCGATGGCTGGTGAATTTACAGCCGTCACAAAACATGGCGCCATGATATGCACAATACCAATCGATTTCTTTACTTCCATGACACTTACAGGATGTTATTTTGGACGTAAAGATAGCCGGAACCCCTGTCGCCAAAATGTCAAACATGGGTACTATCTTGTGACGTTTGGAAAGCTTAAAACCCCGATGCGTGGTTGTACACTTAACACACATGTATTCGCAGCACTCACAGCAGTAGTCTGTTGCTTCTTTCTCCACTCCAGCGTCTTCACACGGTTCACAGTTGTGTGTGACAGCGTCCGACATTTTGTGACTAGATTTATTCCCATCGTAGGCGCTGTCCATGATTGTAATTCTTTAAAATTTCAGATCGATATTAAAATGTATTCTGAAATGGTTTAACTTCATTAAAGTAGCACTGTAACATAAACATATACACGTACTTTTAGTCGTATCTATCGGATACAACTGGATTGCTCATTCCCACTCAGTAGGCACAGCATGTTCTTTAAATGGGCTTTTGGGGTTTTGCGACCAGTGTACATCCAGATAAGTCATGCGCACAGACTGATCGAGATTTGTGATGTTCGCCATTCCATCAATGACAAATACGTCACCCTTCTAACGAGCAATATATATCGTTATCAGGCTACATGTATTTGATCCGGCGCTACACTTGTCACAAATCCAATAAGCCCTTTTTATCCAGTCACAGCCACATGTTTGTATTTCAGCTCACTGTTATCTAGTCAAACAGATAGGGAAACACAACACTTCCTAGTTGTTATCATATACATGTATGAATCGTGGGTGGCAGGTGGGTGCAATAGATGGGTAATTTAACGATCGGGGTTCATCCTTACCGGCATTCCGACTGGAGACTGGTTTGGCCCTCACATACGTCTTTGGCATTTTGTATGTGACAATTGAATCTGGTTATACCCCTTATGTGAGTATTACGAACATTTTAGTCGTACGAAGTTTAGCGAAACGGGCCCCAGACGTCCATGCTCATATTATGATTGTGGACGTCTGATCCGCCACACCAAAACTGATGTTATTGGATTCCAGAGCAGTGGCATTCATTGAGCATGACTGACATTTATTAGTTTTGTTAGTTCCATACATATTCATGTAATACTATGCATATAGTCAAAGTACAATTAACATATATGTGGTAATGACTGGAGACATGGATGTTATAGGATTTGTGATCAGGGTAGCTCCTGATCGAATAGCACACTCGTGTAGTCCGATACCGATATATGTGGCTTGATAGAAGAAAGCCGAGTGTTTCATTGATGTAATCGCGAACAGTGCATATCGTGATCCGACTGCGCAGATGCTTAACCCATAGGCCCCATATGGACATATACAATGTATATCATAAAATAGTTATTTATTTACATATCAAATTCAGATCTTTAACCCTTTCAACCCTATGGAACTGGAATGGACTGTGATATGCTAATGTTCCGACCAATCCAATGGTCACAAAATGATTTGCAGATTCATCCATTTATGAAAAGGGGGTGTTTTTGTTCTAAGAAATATTAAAATTACTTTACGAGCCGGCTCATCTGGATCTGCACTTTTTGCATAAACCGATATAGCGGGATTTCGAGTTCAAAGGGTTAATAATGACTGACATTGCTACACTTATCCACATGTTGACATCATATGCGGGATGTATGCTGTGTGTTGCACTGGTATTACATGTTTTGTCTTGGGTGTGAACATAATACGATTTTATGGTGGCTCGATAGGGACATTTCGTCTCTTATATTCTTCGTGGCGACGGAACGAAGATTAGCTTGGTGAAAAAAACAAGAAACGAAATTTCATCTTTTCTCCACGCTAATCTTCGTCCCTTCTCTTTCCGGGGCGAAGGGACGAAGAGACGACACTTATCGTTTCTTCGCTGCGAAGAAACCAAGATACGAATATGAAGAGGACATAAGTATGGTTTCTTCGTGACGAAGAAACGAAGGGTCAAAGAAACGAAAAACAGCGTTGCGACGGAACGAAGAGACGATAATTATCGTTTCTTCGCGGCGAAAAACCGAATAAATGAAGGAACGAAGATTAATGATACTAAGCTTCGTTCCTTCGTTCTGAATGAACGATAATTAGCTTCCTGTAGACGTAAAACAGTGTGGCGACGAAACGAACGAAAATTAAGGGGCGCTAATTTGCGAGTCGTAAATTTACCAGGCGCAAATTATCCGCATTACAGGTCGAACATGATCGGGGCGAAGAGACGATAATTAGCGTGGCGAAAAGACGAAGTTTCATTATTTAAATTCGTTTCTTCGCCACGTTAATCTTCGTTCCGTCGCCACGAATAACGGAGAGACGAAATGTCCCTAACGAACCACTATAGATTTACTATTTCACGGTCTGTCTGTGAAATATTACGGAGCCCCGCAGGGGACATGGATTTCTTTTATTAATTCGTTCCCACGAAATAACAATTCGTTCCCTCAAATTAACAATTTGTTCCCTCGATATAACAAATCGTTCCCACGAATTAACAAATCGTTCCCACGAATTAGCAATTCATTCCCACGAAATGACAATTCGTTCCCACTATATAACAATTCGTTCCCACGATATAACAATTCGTTCCCACGAATTAACAATTCGTTCCCGTGGGAACGAATTGTTATTTGGTGGGAACAAATTGTTAAATTGAGGAACGAATTGTTAATTCGTGGGAACGAAATGTTAATCCGTGGGAATGAATTGTTAAATTGAGGGAACGAATTGTTAATTCGTTGAACGAATTCATAAAAAAAACTACGTCCCATGCGGGGCTCCGTAATATAAAGCAGGACTGCAGTACGGCAATAACATTTCTTCCTGCAATTCGTAGTTGTTTCCCTTATGTTAGGATGTCACAGTACAGTGGGGTCAGCTTGTAAGTGCACACACGAACAAACACGACAGGTTTGAACCAACCTGTCGTGTTCGTTCGTGTATGCACTTACACGCTGACCCCAC
Organism: Conchocele bisecta; assembly: GCA_029237695.1. Taxonomy (NCBI): domain Eukaryota; kingdom Metazoa; phylum Mollusca; class Bivalvia; order Lucinida; family Thyasiridae; genus Conchocele; species Conchocele bisecta. The sequence continues at coordinate 90,236,775 of CM055273.1, forward strand.
TGTATATATTGTACACTATACTCCACTGCGGGTATATGGCAAGTCGAGCATTTCTTAACACACTGGCCTCGTTTCTTATGAAATCAGTCGAGGTTGATTAATATCATGATATTAAATCACATCAAATGTTACAGTATATGTATTGCATAAACACATCACCGTACACTGAAGCTGTACTGATCACCTAATGTGTTAACTTTACAGAAAATTGCACTAATGGTGTGTTGAATTTTAATACACCACGTTATCACACTGCGAAAACCAAATGAATGCAACGCATGTACATATTTATATACAGGGTAGGCCCAAACAAGTTGGACACTTCTTATAACTCATATACAGTCAAACTTGTGAATAAAGGTCAGCCATGGGAAGTGACAAATCTGGCCTTTGTTCACAGATGGTCTTTATTCGCAGGGTCATTTCATAGTAATTGTGCCATTGGGACAAAACAATTGTGGCCTTTACAGCCAGGTGATTGCTCTTCGGAGGTGGTCTTTAGCACAGGTTCGACTGTATCTACATATGTAATCTTTCAATCTTCACAAATGTTGACATAATATGTATTTGTTATTATATTTGACATGTGGACTGTATACTTAATTTATCGAAACCGCACATATACTGTTGCCATGGCGATTATGAAGATACACACGATATATAAATGTAGTAGTTATTTCGAAATATTATGCCAATGTTAATTTACAGTCGGAAGATATTTAGTTTTATTTGGTTCCCGAAATGTAGGCAGATTTGACTTAGCTTACGAGGTTATAGAAGAACATCGATTGGCTGAAATCTCCGGTATTTTCGCAGATAACGTATTTTGATTTCGACTAAATGTTTATCGTATATTGTTACATGGTTTCCGTTGTTTGCACATATATAGCGCGTGCTGTTTGCATATGGCTTTAGGAAATGCTCATTCCGGGGCCGCGCGTAAACCAAGTGCCTTCATGACGTCAAAACGCGGAAGTGCCTTCATGACGTCACTACTTCATGACGTTCATGACGTTTATGACGCGGCCCCGGAATATGAATACCGAAAATTATCTACTTAAATGGGACGATTTATAAAATTACTGAAAATACTGAATATAATGCTCAAATTACATCAGTTTTGTGTTTTTGTTGCGGCCTTGGGTTCAAACAGTTCCATCGGGCAACAGTAAACGTTTGCACACGGCTTGACATGATCAAACCTTATAATAATTTTGGCGCCGAAAATGAGGTGTTCGATGAACAGCGACGATATGCTACAAGGTAGTCAATTAAGCTAAACTATGAATTCCTGAAACCAGTGTCACTTTGAACAGTGTTGCATGTACGCAGTCTGTGTATGTGGGATGTGCTCTGCTGACATTTATCAACTTATCTGCGTAATAATCGCTGTTGATGGCATTGCACATGCATTGCTGGCAACGTTGATGTAATTATGACGTGACTAGGTCATACTCTGGAAATTTCATTGCTGGCAACGTCACTAGGTCATACTCTGGAATTTTCATTCATGAAAATTCCAGAGTATGACCTAGTGACGTCATAATTACATCGTATGTGGACGTACAAATACATACACGAACAGAAAGCAATTTGTATCCTGTAAATAGCAGACATTCACCAAATATGTATTCCACAATGTATTAAGATTCGAGCAGTATGTCAACAGATATGTGGGTTACACAACGTTTTTTTGGGCGACCCTGTACTAGTATCCATTTTCGATAACGCACACTATGTTCATACCAGTCAAAGGAATACATATGCATAACTGAAACATTAGTATGATACAATTGCATGCGTGATCATGATGAAAACTGTTACAGGAAAGAAACAGTCGGTCACCATTACTTTACATGTACCTTCGTCGATACACAACAGCCTTCGTTAATCGTGTCCAGATTATCACGTTTCTAAGCATATATTGGGAATGCCAGCTCGCAGACAAGCAGTTTGATTGGCTGCGCCAGAGCTATGTCACAGCTCTGGCTCAGCCAATCAAGTTGCTTGACTTTAAGCACAGTATTGAAGCATTTTGATATGAAGAAAATAATACTTATTGGCAGGATTAGTGCAGTCGGTCATGTAACCGCCAGTTTCCCAATTCCAGCCATCGACAGGGATGGATTGTGGCATAGGAACACCTCACTTCCAACCCGGAGGTTGTGGGTTCAAACCACAGGTGCTAGAAAAAAAATCAGCGATAATATCTAGTTTCTAATATATATAACTTATACTAAAATGATACTGACATGCGATGTTTTTCAGTCACCTGTGGTTCAAAACCAGCGTTAGGCATCAAAAATACTTTCATAGTATTTCCATACCACTGGTCTGTCGGATGAGACATTAAACATTGGTCCCGTCTCTACGACCCCAGCTGTTGGTGGGACGTTAAACATATTCACTTCCACTATTCCAGCCATCGCCACTGTGTCCTACTGGGGCGTTGGCTATGCCGTGGGCCGGTCCCAGGGGCTGAGTGTGCTGGGCTACAACCATTGGTTCGGTAACGCCTTCCCGGCGGAGTCCGCACTCGACTGGATCCTACACCTGGCCCTAACGTTGACGTCCACCAACATCGCCGGCTTCGGCGGCCTGGAGCGCTGCCAGCTCTGGATCTACTCTCTCGTCGCCCTGCCCATGTCTGGTAAGCGAACAATCATTGTACAGTGGAACCTCACTAAACCGGACACACTGGGAGGTCCCCAGGATGTCCGGTTTAGAAAGGCTCCACTGTAAATCAGGGATATTGGCAAGGCTATACAAGGTTATGCTGTATTCGTACATATATGTATTTAAAAGCGTCAACTCCTGTAACACATGGTGCCAACGCACTCGGGAATCCTCGGCCCATTCCGTAAATAGAAGTAGATGCCATATTTTCCTATAAAGCTATAATTTGTACTGAGCGGCCCGTCCCGTACACTATACGGTGCAACCTCTCTACAACAGCCAGCCATTGACGACACAAAACCGTTGTAGAGAGGTGGATGTTGTAGGGAGGTTAAATATATAGTGATTTGTCCAATCAGGATATAACATAGTGGCTGTTACATAGAGGGGGCTGTTGTCGAGAGGTGACCTTTCGGGGAGGTTCGACGGTATCACGAGCATGTACGTAAATGAAATGCAGATTACAAAGACAGCAAATAAAATTAAAACTACAAATCTTTCGTTTGTTAAGAACTACATACAAATTATTTTCGTTAAAATCTGTTAGTGGCTGTCGGTCGCTCGTGTTCATCTGCCGGGCTGAGGATGAAATACAGTTCCGTAAGCAGAGATATAGAGAATAGTAGGTTAGTGCCGTGAATGGGAGAAAATATCTGGCAAGGCTTAGGAAACGGGATGGGCGAGGCTCTGCCGAGCACATCCCGTTTCCGGGCCGCGTTAGATATTTTTCCCATTCACGGCACTAACCTAATATTCTATTTATCCCGTCAACACCTACTAATGGCTTTAAAATGCAAAACAAATAATCCCAGCCACCGCACATATTCATACGCAGTGATTAGGTCGTATTGACAGGATATGAAAAATGTTTCACGGCACCGTATTTCACGGCACATACACACTGTGTTGACGGGATCAAAATTCAACATGTTCAAACGTAACGAGCCGTTTAATCAGGGGCCCGTTTCATTATGCAGCCTATGCTCAATAAATGTAAATCAAATAATTGTTTACAAGAAAACATTGTTAATGTGAAATTTACAGACTATCATAATGTTGCACTTACGAACATTTTAGTTGTACGAAGTTTAGTGAAACGGCCCCCAGGATCTGCACCGTTTGACAGCATTGATCAGTTCTAAAGACAATTAACATTTTCTTATAACTGTAGTTCTCCACAAATGTGACAAAGTAAAGATGTGAATGTATTGTTTTCATTTCACAAAACACCAGGGTCCCGTTTCACTAAACGTCGTACGACTAAGATGTACGTAAGTGCAAATTTAAGATCGTATAGAAATTTCAATCAATGGATTTACATTTATTGAGCATAGGCTGCATATGCAGCCTATGCTCAATAAATGTAAATCAAATAATTGTTTACAAGAAAACATTGTTAATGTGAAATTTACAGACTATCATAATTGTGCACTTACGAACATTTTAATCGTACGAAGTTTAGTGAAACGGGTCCCAGGCCGAATGGTATTAACCCTTTTCCCCTATTAACCCTTTCCCCTATAACATTGGCTGTTCGTGCCACGTGTAACTGTTGGACTATTACATTCATAAGAAAATGTAAATCGTCTTTAGAACTGGGGACCGTTTCACTAAACTTCGTACGACTAAGATGTTCGTAAGTGCAAATTGAGGATCGTATAGAAATTTCAATTAATGGATGTACATGTATTGAGCATAGGCTGCATATGCAGCATATGCTCAATAAATGTAAATCCAATGATTGTTTCTTGAAAACATTGTTAATGTGACATTTACAGACTATCATAATTGTGCACTTACGAACATTTTAGTCGTATGAAGTTTAGTGAAACGGGCCCCAGGCCGGATGGTATTAACCCTTTCCCCTATTTGTGCTACATGTAACTGTTGGACTATTCCATTGATAAGAAAATGTAAATCGTCTTTATAACTCGGGGCCGTTTCACTAAACTTCGTACGACTAAAATGTTCGTAAGTGTAAATTTAGGATCGTCTAGAAATTTAAATTGATGGATTTACATTTATTGAGCATAGGCTGCATATGCAGCCTATGCTCAATACATGTAAATCCATTAATTGTTTAAAAGAAAACAATGTTAATGTGAAATATACAGATTATCTTAATTTTGCACTTACATGTACGACAATTTAGTCGTACGAAGTTTAGTGAAACGCCCCCACCCCCACCGCATCTTTACTGTCAAATGCTGCAAATCCTGATTTGACGGCTCGTTGCGACCCGGCTAATCTGGATCTACAGCATTTGTACACGTTGAATGTAGGGTATGAATTGTTCAAAGAGTTAAAGAGATGGCATTGTGATTGCAGGTTTGGTACAGAGTCTGGCAATCCACTGGGCGTGGCACAGTGATGGATGGATGCTCACCACGACGTTCTCACAACGGGTCAAATATCACGTACGTACGGACATGTCTCCAAGCCAAATGCATACAAATTGTCTTGCTAGGTGTTATTGCACATTGCATTCAAATCATAATGCTAGTACACACGGACTATTTATTTTACAGCGATAACACATGAGTGAGCGAGTACTGATATAAACGCCCTCATTAGCACAGATAGAGGCGTACGGGTTGTCATTAATATGACAGGAACCGGGGCCTAGTAAAACCAACTTGTCCCATGTGTCCACCATATATGTACCATCTCACATACTGCTTGGTTTTGAACCTCGGGGCCGTTTCACTAAACTTCGTACGACTAAAATTTAGGATCGTCTGGAAATTTTAATTTATGTCTCTGCTCAATAAATGTAAATCCAATAATTGTTTACAACAAAAAACATCTACAAAAATGTACAGACTATCATAAGTTTGCACTTTCGGACATTTTAGTCGTATGAAGTTTAGTGAAAACGGCCCTATGGCTGCATTGGCGAGAATCGCTGTCGTTAACCCATTAACCGACAGCCTACTGTCTGTTTCACGAAACCTGCCTAAATTTTACGGCTATATAGAAAATGCAAAAATAGAATGAGCCTCCTTTTTATTTCGTGAAATTTTGTCAAATATTGATTTTATTACGAAAAATTGATTTCTCTATGGGAATTTAACATGGGGGAAAAGGAGGTTGAGTAGCTGTTGGAGCAGTCAAAAAACGAAAAAAAAATGTTAAAATTTAAAGATCGGTCCAGTATTTCTGAAATTCTAAAACAAATTCCCATGTTAAATCCCCATAGACATCTTCACTCTGTGAAGATGTCTATGTGAATTTAACATGGGGAAATTGTTTTTTCGCAATAAAATCAATATTTTACCAAATTTTACGAAATAAAAAGAAAGATCATTCTTAAATGTTCCTTTAATTTAATATTATCGAAAAAAATATTGTTTTTGAATTGTTTATATGGCCGTATAATTTGGGCATCTTTCGTGAAACAGACAGTTTTTGATGCCTGATAATGCACTGACTTAATACATACAATGTACATGTATGCACATTAGACCGCACCAATCAAGTATGGTGTGCTTTACATTGAATGGAGCGCTGGTTTGGTTATGTTGCGTCATAACATCTGACGCGATTCGGTACGTCACGTGTAGTAGTTTTCGAATAAGGATGGACTACAATTCTGAATCAGTGTATCGGCTTCAACGCCACATTCTGTTGTCAGTCATCGTGTAGTTCGATTAATGCACAGCTAAATTCCTGATAAAACCAACGCGGTGATAAAGTATTGACATATCGTTTGAATGTCCTACCGACAGTTTGTCCTGTTTATTATTGGTGATACGTGGCTTGTCCTGTTTATTATTGGTGATACGTATGGCTTGTCCTGTTTATTATTGGTGATACGTATGGCTTGTCCTGTTTATTATTGGTGATACGTGGCTTGTCCTGTTTATTATTGGTGATACGTATGGCTTGTCCTGTTTATTATTGGTGATACGTATGGCTTGTCCTGTTTATTATTGGTGATACGTATGGCTTGTCCTGTTTATTATTGGTGATACGTATGGCTTGTCCTGTTTATTATTGGTGATACGTATGACTTGTCCTGTTTATTATTGGTGATACGTATGGCTTGTCCTGTTTATTATTGGTGAAACGTATGACTTGTCCTGTTTATTATTGGTGATACGTATGACTTGTCCTGTTTATTATTGGTGATACGTGGCTTGTCCTGTTTATTATTGGTGATACGTATGACTTGTCCTGTTTATTATTGGTGATACGTATGACTTGTCCTGTTTATTATTGGTGATACGTATGGCTTGTCCTGTTTATTATTGGTGATACGTGGCTTGTCCTGTTTATTATTGGTGATACGTGGCTTGTCCTGTTTATTATTGGTGATACGTATGACTTGTCCTGTTTATTATTGGTGATACGTATGACTTGTCCTGTTTATTATTGGTGATACGTATGACTTGTCCTGTTTATTATTGGTGATACGTGGCTTGTCCTGTTTATTATTGGTGATACGTATGACTTGTCCTGTTTATTATTGGTGATACGTATGGCTTGTCCTGTTTATTATTGGTGATACGTGGCTTGTCCTGTTTATTATTGGTGATACGTGGCTTGTCCTGTTTATTATTGGTGATACGTATGACTTGTCCTGTTTATTATGGTGATACGTATGGCTTGTCCTGTTTATTATTGGTGATACGTATGGCTTGTCCTGTTTATTATTGGTGATACGTATGGCTTGTCCTGTTTATTATTGGTGATACGTGGCTTGTCCTGTTTATTATTGGTGATACGTATGGCTTGTCCTGTTTATTATTGGTGATACGTATGGCTTGTCCTGTTTATTATTGGTGATACGTATGGCTTGTCCTGTTTATTATTGGTGATACGTATGACTTGTCCTGTTTATTATTGGTGATACGTATGACTTGTCCTGTTTATTATTGGTGATACATGTACGTGGCTTGTCCGCCTCTACGAGGAGATAATCCGCGAGCTTTAGCGAGTGGATTATCTCCTCGTATAGGCGGACAGCCGGTGGTCTAGGTTATTGGCCACACACATTCCGGGCTAACATATGTAATTGTTATTCCGCCTGTAGAATAATGTGCACCTGTCTGTCATTCTGTCTGTCTATGTGTTTGTCCATCTCTCTGTCCATTGCATATCCTGCGAACTACGTCTCCAGTGTTCAGCCAATCTTCTTCACACTCGGCATACATGAACATCTGAGTGCGCAATGTTACATGTTTTACGCTCTGCCTCGGATCCATCCGGAGACCCTTTTTGGAATCTGAAGATAACTAAGTCTGCATGTTTCAGCCGATCCTCTTCATACTCGGTATACAGATGTACATACATCACAAACATCACGTACTGGGCTGTGTAACATAACAAATATTCGTTACAACCCATCTATCAAGTAATGGTATACGTTAATATAACTTAATACTGTTCACTATGCTGCCAATCCATCCGGAACTATGCCCGTTTTTGTCGCGCCTGCTTTAACGGAAGTCGCGACTATAGTCGCCGCTTTTTCCGTCGTCGTCGTCGTGACGTCGTCTTCGTCCAAAATGTCAAACAGTTTGTACAAGCTTCGTCATCGAGTTATAACTTTAATATTACTTGACTGATTACTTTAATATGTGGGCACTTGATACAAATGTATATGTGAGCATTTGGAATACACTCATGCCGCTATTAGCATGACCTTGGCCATTTATACCTTCACACTTTTGCGAAAATACTTAGCCATTTGTTGCGTCAAACAGTTTTTACAAGCTTCTTCATCATGGTATAACTTTAATATTACTTTACAGATTGGTTCAATATTTGGGCACATGATATATGTGAGCATTTGGAACACAGTCATGCCGCCATTAACATGACCTTGGCCTGTTTTACTTTCAATATTTCGCGAAACCCTTAGCCATGTTTTTGTGGCAACAGTTCGTACAAGCTTCGTCATCATGGTATAACAATAATATTACTTGACGACTTGCTTCAATAGTTGGGCACTTGATACATGTGAGCATTTGGAATACACTCATGCCGCCATTAACATGACCTTGACCATTTATACCTTCATAATTTTCTGGAAACACTTCGACATTTTTTTGCGTCAGAAAGTTTGTACAAGTTTCTTCATCATGATATAACTTTAATATTATTGAACGAATTCTTCAATATTTAGAGACTTGATCATTCGGATCATGTGATCATTCGGAACACCCTCATGCCGCCATTAACATGACCTTGATATTTTTCATCTTCACATGTTTGCGGAAGCACTTAGCCATTTTGTGTATAAGTTTCTTCATCATCGTATAACATTAATGTTACTTGATGGATTGCTTCAATGTTTGGACACTTGATAGCGTTTTGGGACACACTCATAATGTCATTATCATGACCATGACCTTTTTTACCTTCACATGGTTGCGGAAACACTTTTTTGTTGCGTCAAAATGTTTGTACAAGTGACTTCATCATGAACTAACTACTGTCTGTTTCACGAAAGTTGCCCAAATTTTACGACAATTCAAAAACAATATTTTTTTCGATAGTATTAAATTGAAGGAACATTTAAGAATGAGCCTTCTTTTTATTTCCTGAAATTTGGTCAAATATTGCGAAAACAAAATTTCCCCATGTTAAATCCCCATAGACATCTTCACGGATGTCTATGGGAATTTAACATGGGGAAATTTTTTAGAATTTCAGAAATACTGGACCGATTTTTAAAATTTAACTTGTTTTCTTTGTTAGATCATATCCAAGCTATCTAGTCAGGTTTCGGAGTCAATTTCCAAAATTATTCCTTTTTTGACTCCTCCCACACTGCCTTACCTCTTTTTTCCCCATGTTAAATTCCCATAGACAAATCAATTTTTCGTAATAAAATCAATATTTGACCAAATTTCACGAAATAAAAAGAAGTCTCATTCTTAAATTTTCCTTTAATTTAATATTATGGAAAATAATATTGTTTTTGAATTGTCTATGTAGCCTTAAAATTTGGGCAGCTTTCGTGAAACAGACTATAATATTACTTGACAGATTTGTTCAATATTTGGAGCATTTGCAACACACTTATGGTGCCATTAACATGACCTTGATCTTTTGTACCTTCACATTGTTGCGGAAACACTTAGCCAAGCATGCACTTCTGACGGTTTTTGTGATGCTTACTTTAGCGTATGATCATGATACGGTCAAATGTCTCGGCAGGCGCTTCCGTTGCGGAATTTTTGATATACGCCCGTTTGAAAAAAAAACATCGACAAACCGCATCAAATATGCTGTCATGATCTTGGTTAGGTTTCTGAAGACGTGTTGTTGTTGTTGCTGTTTCCGCCGTGAAATTCCCGCGCTTATTTTTCTTTAATTATATATTTAACACTCATCTGGTTGTATGTGTTTACATAAGGCGCAATTCCAGTTAAAATAAAAATTGAGCCAATCCTTCACGGGGAATTGCTAAAGGCTTGGCAGTCGCTTATTTTAGACATATAGTATTATCCATTATCCATTGTTTGTGACTAGCATACGCTTTCTAAATGTGATGTGCGCTCCTATATGTAAAACAATCTGACGATACCGTTATACTAACAGTAAACACATACACATAAACAAGTTGTTAGTATTCAAAGTAGCGGAAGTTAACGGAAGTCACACATGAGCCAAATGGGGTCACCCTAAACACCCCAAAGGCTGGGAAAGGCTGGTAAAGGCTACAAAGGCTATTCGAAGTGGCTTGTACGTCCGTTAGCGGATATTTATACCATACATACATATTGAATTGACTGAATTAGTATGTGTTATGATCATTTTAATCATTTTAATCATTTGAATGCAATAATCTACCACAAATATACGTATTTTGTTAAATTATCTAAACGCGCACCTGCGCCGATCGCGCCGCGCGGAATTGGACAAAGAGTGATTAACACCTATTAACATATCTTTTAGCAGGTGCAGCTAAACACCGATTATACTTATTGAATTATTATCAATATAAGTCAATGATCAATCAATGACATTCATTTAAACATGATTTATGTATCAATACATTACGTAAACATCGGACGAATGCCGAATTTTGAGACATCAGTTATCTACCTTGAAAATGGGTATCCACACGGTGATCAAAATATGTTTATAAGCGCTACGTACGAAACGAGTAAAAAGATGACGCAAAATAATTCATTTGTAAATTTTATTTTATATCGTTTTTTTACTTATTATATAGACCACAAAGGCCGACGGGAGGGATCACACCGGCTATATGTAATTATTATATAGACGACACAGGCTGACTGGAGGCAGCAGAAAGGCTATATGGACTTATTATATAAACGAAAAAGGCTGACTGGAGGAACCACAAAGGATATATTTCTTTATTATATAGACCACAAAGGCCGACTGACGGGATCACACAGGCTATATATACTTAATATATAGACGACAAAGGCCGCCCGGACGAACCACAAAGGCTATATGTATTTATTATATAGACGACAAAGGCGGACTGGAGGGGTCATAAAGGCCATATGTACTTATTATATAGACGACAAAGGTTGACTGGAGGAACCACAAAGTCTATATGTACTTATTATGTACACGACAAATGCCGACTGGAGGGATCACAAAGGCTATATGTAATTATTATATAGACTACAAAGGCCGACTGGAGGAACCACAAAGGCTACATGTACTTATTATATAGACCACAAAGGCCGACAGGAGGAACCACAAAGGCTACATGTACTTATTATATAAACCACAAAGGCCGACTGGAGGAACCACAAAGGCTACATGTACTTATTATATAGACGAAAAAGGCCGACTGGAGGGATCACAAAGGCTATGCTGATTATATAGACGACAAAGGCTGACTGGAGGAACCACAAAGGCTATACATGTATTTACTTATTATATAGACGACACAGGCCGACTGGAGGGATCACAAAGGCTATATTTACTTATTATATAGACGACAAAGGCTGACTGGAGGAACCACAAAGGCTATATGTACTTATTATATAGACCACAAAGGCCGACTGGAGGAACCACAAAGGCTACATGTACTTATTATATAGACGACAAAGGTCGACTGGAGGGATGACAAATGATATATGTACTTATTATATAGACGAAAAAGGCCGACTGGAGGAACCACAAAGACTATATGTACTTATTATATAGAAGAAAAAAGGCTGACTGGAGGAACCATAAAGGCTATATGTACTTATTATATAGACGACAAATGCCGACTGGAGGAACCACAAAGGCTATATGTACTTATTATATAGAAGAAAAAAGGCTGACTGGAGGAACCATAAAGGCTATACATGTATGTACTTATTATATAGACGACAAAGGCCGACTGGAGGAACCACAAAGGCTATATTTACTTATTATATACACCACAAAGGCCGACTGGAGGAACCACAAAGGCTATATGTACTGATTATAGGAGCGACAGGCCGACTGGAGGAACCACAAAGGTTATATTTACTTATTATATAGACGACAAAGGTTCACCTGGAGGGAACACACAGGCTATATTTACTTATTATATAGACGACAAAGTCTCACTGGAGCAACCACAAAGGATATATGTACTTATTATATAGACCACAAAGGCCGACTGGAGGAACCACAAAGGCTATATGTACTTATTATATAGACGACAAATGTTCACTGGAGGAACCACAAAGGCTATATTTACTTATTATATACACCACAAAGGCCGACTGGAGGAACCACAAAGGCTATATGTACTTATTATATAGACCACAAAGGCCGACTGGAGGAACCACAAAGGCTATATGTACTTATTATATACACGACAAATGTTCACTGGAGGAACCACAAAGGCTATATTTACTTAGATAGCGACAAAGGCTATTGGAGGAACCACAAAGGTTATATGACTTATTATATAAGACCACAAAGGCCGACTGGAGGAACCACAAAGGCTACATGTACGTATTATATACACACAAAGGCCGACTGGAGGGATCACAAAGGCTATACTGATTATATACACGACAAAGGCTGACTGGAGGAATCACAAAGGCTATATGTGATTATTATATACAACGGCCAAGGCTGACTGAGGAACCACAAAGGCTATATGTATTTTATTATATAGACGACAAAGGCCGACTGGAGGGATCACAAAGGCTATATGTTCTTAGTATATAGACGACAAAGGCTGACTAGAGGAACCACAAAGGCTATATGTACATATTATATAGACGACAAAGGCTGACTGGAGGAACCACACAGGCTATATATACTTAATATATAGACGACAAAGGCCGACCGGACGAACCACAAAGGCTATATGTATTTATTATATAGACGACAAAGGCGGACTGGATGGGTCACAAAGGCCATATGTACTTATTATATAGACGACAAAGGTTGACTGGAGGAACCACAAAGGCTATATGTACTTATTATGTACACGACAAATGCCGACTGGAGCGATCACAAAGGCTATGTGTAATTATTATATAGACTACAAAGGCCGACTGGAGGAACCACAAAGGCTACATGTACGTATTATATTGACCACAAAGGCCGACTGGAGGAACCACAAAGGCTACATGTACTTATTATATAGACGAAAAAGGCCGACTGGAGGGATCACAAAGGCTACATGTACTTATTATATAGAAGAAAAAGGCCGACTGGAGGAACCACAAAGGCTACATGTACTTATTATATAGACGAAAAAGGCCGACTGGAGGGATCACAAAGGCTACATGTACTTATTATATAGACGAAAAAGGCCGACTGGAGGGATCACAAAGGCTATACTGATTACATAGACGACACACTGGAGGAACCACAAAGGCTATATTTACTTATTATATAGACGACAAAGGTTCACTGGAGGAACCACAAAGGCTATATTTACTTATTATATAGACGACAAAGGCCGACTGGAGGAACAACAAAGGCCATATGTACTGATTATATAGACTACAAAGGCCGACTGGAGGAACCACAAAGGCTATATGTACGTATTATATTGACCACAAAGGCCGACTGGAGGAACCACAAAGGCTACATGTACTTATTATATAGACCACAAAGGCCGACTGGAGGAACCACAAAGGCTACATGTACTTATTATATAGACGAAAAAGGCCGACTGGAGGGATCACAAAGGCTATACTGATTATATAGACGACACACTGGAGGAACCACAAAGGCTATATTTACTTATTATATAGACGACAAAGGCCGACTGGAGAACAACAAAGGCCATATGTACTGATTATATAGACGACAAATGCCGACTGAGGAACCACAAAGGCTATATGTACTTATTATATAGACGACAAAGGTTCACTTGAGGAACCACAAAGGCTGCAAAGGCCGACTGGAGGAACCACAAAGGCTATATGTACTTATTATAGACGACAAAGGTTCACTTGAGGAACCACAAAGGCTATATTTTACTTATTATATAGACGACAAAGGCTCACTGGAGGAACCACAAAGGCTATATGTACTTATTATATAGACCACAAAGGCCGACTGCAGGAACCACAAAGGCTATATGTACTTATTATATACACGACAAATGTTCACTGTAGGAACCACAAAGGCTATATTTAATTAGATAGACGACAAAGGCTCATTGGAGGAACCACAAAGGCTATATGTACTTATTATATAGACCACAAAGGCCGACTGGAGGAACCACAAAGGCTACATGTACGTATTATATAGACGACAAAGGCCGAATGGAGGGATCACAAAGGCTATACTGATTATATAAACGACAAAGGGTGACTGAAGGAACCACAAAAGCTATATTTACTGATTATATAGACCACAAAGGCCGACTGGAGGAATCACAAAGGCTATATGTAATTATTATATACACGGCCAAGGCTGACTGGAGGAACCACAAAGGCTATATGTACTTATTATATTATTTTCAAATCAGCACGGACGTGACGGACGACAAGTGTCGACATTTTAACTACATTCTGCGGTAATAAGACAAGATATAAATTGAGGGGGGGGGGGGGTGTGGTGGGGGGGACAGAATAAGACGAAATGGGAATGGTTGGGAACGGAATTCATGCGCGACTCTATAAGTCGGGAGTTGAAGAGGTTCCAATCCCTTACGCATTCCACGGTGATATAACTTAGACGTGGACAGGACGGCATTGGAATAGCTACGTTATTCTCAATGAGCGGTGACGTGACGGGCTACAGATGACTACATTAAATATAAATTCGGCGGTTATAAGACAAGATAGGAATGGCGGCGAACATAATACATGCGCGACTCTATAAGTCGGGAGTTGAATCAACGTTCCAATCCCTTACGCATTCTACGGTGATATACTTAGAACGTGGACAGGACGGCATTGGAATAGCTACGTTATTTCTCAATGAGCGGTGGACGTGACGGGCTACGTTATTATGAATTAGTGGGGGACGTGACGGGCTACAAATGACTACATTAAACTATACATTCGGCGGTTATAAGACGAGATGGGAATGGCGGCGAACAGAATTCATGCGCGACTCTATAAGTCGGGAGTTGAACAAGTTCCAATCCCTTACGCATTCTACGATATTATAACTTAGACGCGGACAGGACGACTTTACACTACGTTATTATGAATTTAGTGGGGACGTGACGGGCTACAAGTGATTACATTAAATATACATTCGGCGGTAATAAGACGATATTGAAATGGCGGGGAACTGAATTAATGCGCGACTCTATAAGTCGGGAGTTGAACAAGTTCCAATCCCTTACGCATTCTACTATGATATAAAATATAAACGCGGACAGGACGACATTGGAATAGCTACGTTATTCTCAATTAGCGGGGACGTGACGGGCTACAAATGACTACATTAAAAATATATTCGGCGGCAATAAGACGAGATAGGAATGGCGGTGAACAGAATTCATGCGCGACTCTATAAGTCGGGAGTTGAACAAGTTCCAATCCCTTACGCATTCTACGGTGATATAACTTAGACGTGGACAGGACGGTATTGTACTAGCTACATTATTCTCAATGAGCGGTGACGTGACGGGCTACACATGGATACATTTTATATCTGCATTCGGCTTAATACGAGATAGGAATGGCGGGGAACAGAATTCATGCGCGACTCTATAAGTCGGGAGATTGAACAAGTTCCAATCCCTTACGCAATTCTACGGTGATATAACTTAGACGTGGACAGGACGGTATTGTACTAGCTACATTATTCTCAATGAGCGGTGACGTGACGGGCTACACATGGATACATTTTATATCTGCATTCGGCGGTAATTAGACGAGATAGAAAGGGTGGTGAACAGAATGCATGCGCGACTCTATAAGTCGGGAGTTGAACAGGTTCCAATCCCTTACGCATAATTATTCGGTGATCTAACTTGGACGCTGACATGGTCACAGTCAGCGGTGACTACAAGACAATGACTTGCAATATACTGTTGAATCATACTAGTCACACCAAGTCCTTGTTACAAGAGCATGTCCGTATGTCTGTGCAGTTATCTGACTGTGCACTACTAGCCATATGGAAACGAAATATTTCGTCACGTACGGTAGACGGTACACAAGCGCGTTGACCACAAAGACAATGACTTGCACGATACTGTTGAATCATACTATGTCACAACAAGTCCTTGTTACAAGAGGCATGTCCGTATGTTTGTGCAGTTGTCTACTACTATGCACTACTATCCATATGGAAACGAAATATTTCATCACGTATGGTAGACGGTACACAGGCAGCGTTGACCACCAAGGCAATGACTTGCACGATACTGTTGAATCATACTATGTCACAACAAGTCCTTGTTACAAGAGGCATGTCCGTATGTCTGTGCAGTTCTCTACTACTATGCACTACTATCCTATGGAAACGAAATATTTCGTCACGCATTTAATTAGTATAAATAATTAAAAAAATACCACGACTCATTTGCATATGAATATAGCCTGATACAAACGCGCGTCACTATCAGTAAAATAAATATTACTAAATGATTATATCTTTATATTGGCCACTCATACTATTTAGAACTGGTGGAATAGTGACACAAGTATACACTTATTTAATTCCTATAAAGAATATTAGTGCCTACTGAGTGGGCATGCACCTTTAAAGGTACATGCCCACTCAGTAGGCACAACATGCTCTTTATATCAGAGACATCATCTGGGACATTTTCTTGCAAAATAAACATTAATTCACCAGTACTCCACGTAATTGATTGGCATTATCATACATTTTATATCAGAAGTAAATTTCCACACTAATATATGGGGCGATAACCGCGTTTCCTTAAAATATTAACAGACATTACTGTTTATTATCGGTATTTATTTGTTGATGTGCAATTATCATACTTTATAGTCTGTCGAAAATATTATTTTTGCAGGTGATGCATATAATTAGTATAAATAATTAAAAAGTATCATGACTCATTACCACCACTAGCAGTGAAATAAAATTATTTCTAAATGGCTATATCTGTATAGCGGGCACTCGTAATTTTTAGAACTGGTTGAATAGTGACACAATTACACACTTATTTAATTCATATAAAGAACAGTTTGTGCCTACTGAGTGGGCTTATACATTTAACATTGATGCATTGTACAATTTCCCGTTTTTGGAAAGCTTCGAAATCGTGATTTCCATTATGAGAAATTTGTGAGATATTCAACTTCTAACTTCAACTTCAGTTTATGGCCTGTTTGTTTGCGTTAATATATAAGTGATTGCATTTATGCGCGACTCGTCGTGCGAAACTCAGTAAGGACTGTCTTAGTGACCAGTGTAGACCCAGATCAATCCGATCTGGGTCTCACTGGTCACTAAAGCAGAATTTGCTGATAACGCCCCTGATATGCGTACACGTATGTGGGGTTTTAATTGGGCCAGAATCTGAGAAAACCCATTGTCTTTACAGTCACTATGTATGCAGAATCTAGAAAACCCATGTCCTTTACAGCCACATGTATGCAGGATATACAAAGTGAACAGAGTACATAGAGTTCGTCATTTAATTTAATGTATTAGAACATTCATTATTTGATTAATTTGAGATATATTCTGACCAGGACCAACAGTCTGATCAGGGTTTACAGTGATCACCATTTAGTTACTTTAACAGCGTATATTTGTGTTGTAATGATATACCATTGTAAATACCACACATATATATATGATACGCAGCATTTAACCAGTACTGGTGAACAAAACCAAAAAAAAAAAAAGGTCTATATTATCACCAGCGTATCTCTAACACCGTGAAATGCACGTATGGTTGGGTGTAGTTATGATTTTGGACCCAAACAACAACAAAGATTTGCAACATTCAATTGCGACTTGCTTGCTAGGACCGAGTTATTTCTGATCTGCCTACGCTGGGATTTCACACCAAACCGTGTATATTCACAAGTACAAGTACACTTGATATAAAGTGGTTGTCATGACGACATGGTTTTGAGTGACCGGATTGATATAAAGCGATAAGATATTTTGCTGCTGATGAGGAGGCCACTGGGTTGACCAGTGTAGAACCTGCTCATTAGGGTAGCATTGTAGTCAGCAGACAAATCACAAGTTCTCATTCGTGGACATAAACCAGGATAGCTTGACAGAATGGCAGTCTGTGTATACTCTGACCAGACTACGTGGGTCACGCATGGCTGACATGCGACTAAGCTGGTTAAACACTCATATTTTACCTACACTTAGCCGATGGGCCATCTACTACGGTCTGTTTGAAACTATTTTTTTTCTGCCGAGGAACTTTTGGCTATTAAACACATTAAATCTAAAATCAACATTTAAATGTAATTACTTTTTCATCAATAACTAAAAATTCACCCTCCCCATCTTTTTCTATGGGAATTTAACATGGGGCAAATATGGGGTTGGGAATGACAGGGACGGTAAAAAAACGAAACATTTTGGAAATTAACCCCCATCCCCACCACGATAAATGCTCAATACAATAAAAATTAATGGAATTTCATACAATATAAGAATTAGATCAGGCCAAACATATTGCGTGCGCACGCGAAAGTAAAAACTATTTACATGTCCCCTCTGTGCCACCGTAATATACTGCATTATAAATGAGATTTGAGATGTATGGACTGAACTTATATTAACAAATCGCACCATTATATTTAATACAATCTCAATGAGTTAGCGTTTTCTTCAAATGCATACTTTAACCGTGTCATACTGATAGGGGACTGTTGCGCTATATCTGTATCAGACAGCACAATTTGTGAAACAATACGCGTGTTTTTGTGAAATTACAGTACTACGGTACTATACAGTGGCCGCATGTAGAATAATAATTATATATATATTATAATAAATAATATGCCCTGCCTATGGGATAGCAAGCAGGGCCGGGGGGGGGGGGGCATATTTCGTTACTCTTGAGGGTCCGTCCGTCCGTCCGTACGTCCATCCGTGTACATTTACACAGTATGGTCAATTCGTACCCACAGTCAATTCGTACAAACTAGTACGGCATGTGCAAACAATTAAAATTGTGTTTGTAACGGTTTTATTGAGCATTAATGATGTCGGCGGTCATTCAAGCATACAATATACATATATCAAATCGAGCACAATGCAGAGACTTAAAATACTTGCACAATGTAACTAAAACAGAATATTTCATTTAATATATATAATGGTATAGCTATGGAGCCAATGCTAAAGTAGTTTTTATCTCCTAATTAAGGATCTCCTATACTAAGTCCTAATTAGGAGATACTAAGTCCTAATTAGGAGATAAGACGTCCTAATTAGGATATAGTAACTACTAATTATGAGATAATATCTCCTAATTAGGAGTTATTATCTCCTAATTATGAGATATTTTATCTCCTACTTAGGAGTTAGTATCTCCTAATTAGGAATTGGTATTTCCTAATTATGGAGTCTGCGAGCCAATTTCTATCCTTAAATATAAAATAACTAACTAATTTATTCAAGCACTCTACACAGGGCCACACGTTTTTATAGCACCTTTAAGCGCATGATCAGATACTACAATGTTTGCTGTAAATTTACGCAATATGATAAATGTGCAATGTCCAACAGTGTATGCCAGATCAGTTAAATCACTGAACGATATATTACGGCACTGCGGCTTTTTCCCCGATTATAATATCCGTCGAATTACGCATAACCAGATAACGATAAAAATGTTAAAATTGTCATTGATTAATCCTTATCAATAGTGTATGCCCAGACTATTTTTTTTTTGCTTATATTTAACGGCGGCACTGGCTCTAGGACCTTGCATGCCGTCTCCCAAGAATGGGAGAAAGAACGGAGGTAGAGATTTTTGAGAGAAGCCGGTAATTCGTATTTACAGAGCAACTACGAATTGTCGGTACCCATTTACAGCTGGGTGAACTGGAGCAGTGTGGATAAAGTGTCTTGCTCGCACGCCGCTAGTCAGGCTCGAACCCACGACCCTTGGATCAGTAGTCCGACACACTAACCATTACGCCACGGTGCTCCACATGCCCAGACTATAATCTAGATTTATCCTGGTCTGTAGACGCTGATGTTCGAAAGTAAAGCCGGTTTTGTTAAATCGTATCATTTATGACACTCGGACATCGATTATCGTCGCGACACACGCCACACATTATGGCATTCAACAGGTGGCACAAATCTTCTCCCAGTATTTTCAAATTATTTCTTTCATTAATTATGCTTCCCATTTCTAATTTCATAGAAACTTAATTAGATATGGGAACACATTTATTATGAGAGTGTCTAAATCTAATATTGTAATATCAAATATGATTTGCCTAATTCAATAGACAATACTGACGAGCCTTTGAATTTTCAGTCTGTTGACGAATATCTCATCCACATGTAACGAATATCCCATCCACATGTAGTCAGAGGGATACGGACATGAAAAAAGGTGCATGGCCACTCAGTAGGCACACAATGTTCTTTATATTAGGGACATCATCTCAGACATTTTCTTGCAAACTAAAAACATTCATCACCATTTACTCCACGTATTGATTGGCTATTATTATACATTTTATACCAGACATAAATTGCCGCACGGATATCCGGGGCGATAACCGTGTTTCCTTAAAATGTTAACGGACATTACTATAGATTTTATTGTCTCTATTTATTTTGATGTGCAATGAACATACTTTAAATCTGTCAACAATATTATTGTTTGAGGTGACGCATTTAATTAGTATAAATAATTAAAAGATATCATTCCTCATTTGCCATCTGAAAATAGCCTGATACCAAGTCGAGTCACTATCAGTAAAATAAAGGTTACTAAAATGATTATATCTGTATAGCGGGCACTCGCAATTTTAGAACTGGTGGAATAGTGACACAATTATTCACTTATCCACTCAGTAGGAACAAATATTCTTTCTATCAGATATCATCTGATACATTTCCTGGCAAAATAAATATTCATTCACCATTACCACATGTATTGATTGGCATTATTTTACATTTTATATCAGACGTAGCTTTTCTCACTGTATCAGGGGCGATAACCGTGTTTTTCTACCTTAAACTGTTAAGAACAGTACTATTTTTCTCTGTATTATTTATTGATGTCAATGAACATACATTTATAATCTGTCGAAAATATTATTTTTTTAGGCGAAACGCATTTTAATAGAATAAATAAAAGCGGGCACTCGTAATTTTTAGAACAGGTGGAATAGTGACACAAATTTATACACGTATTTAATTCCTACAAAGAACAGTTTGTGCCTACTAAGTGGGCATTACCAATTCCTATAAAGAACATTTGTGCCTACTGAGTGGGCATGTACCTTTTTAATGACGAATCTAAGATAATGTATATACTGAATATTATTAAACTTTCGGGCAATGTGGAAAATGAAACTAGACAGTATATTTGAATATTTGCAGACAGTGGAAATTGTTGCTTTCAGCATGTTTTATTGGACGAAAATGCGTCATGTCAATCAGTGTCTCATAGTTCCTTCGACCGGTGTAGTCCCAAATCCGACTGCGCGGTCGCACAATTCGGTCAGGGTCCACACCTGTCGATGCAGCCTTTGTGGTGCCATCTGTCAGCATTATTGACTATTTTATATGTGAATGTAGCCTTTGTGGTACCATCTGTCAGCCTTTGCTGACTATTTTCTATGTGAGTGTAGCCTTGGTGGTACCATCTATTACCCTTTGTCGACTATTTTCTATGTCGATGCAGCCTTTGTGGTGCCATCTGTAAGCCTTTATCGACTATTTTCTATGTCGATGCAGCCTTTGTGGTACCATCTATTACCCTTTGTCGACTATTTCCTATGTCGATGCAGCCTTTGTGGTGCCATCTGTCAGCATTTGTTGACTATTTTCTATGTAAATGTAGCCTTTGTGGTGCCCTCTATTACCCTTTGTCGACTACTTTCTATGTGGATGCAGCCTTTGTGGTGCCATCTGTCAGCCTTTGTTGACTATTTTCTATGTGAATGTAGCCTTTGTGGTACCATCTATTATCCTTTGTCGACTATTTCTATGTCGATGCAGCCTTTGTGGTACCATCTATTACCCTTTGTCGACTATTTTTCCTATGTCGATGCAGCCTTTGTGGTGTCACTTGTCAGCATTTGTTGACTATTTTCTATGTAAATGTAGCCTTTGTGGTGCCATCTATTACCCTTTGTCGACTACTTTCTATGTGGATGCAGCCTTGTGGTGTTCCATCTGTCAGCCTTTGTTGACTATTTTCTATGTGAATGTAGCCTTTGTGGTACATCTATTTATCCATTGTCGACTATTTCCTATGTCGATGCAGCCTTTGTGGTGCCATCTGTCAGCATTTATTGACTATTTTATATGTGAATGTAGCCTTTGTGGTACCATCTGTCAGCCTTTGCTGACTATTTTCTATGTGAGTGTAGCCTTGGTGGTACCATCTATTGCCCTTTGTCGACTATTTTCTATGTCGATGCAGCCTTTGTGGTACCATCATCTATTACCCTTTGTCGACTATTTCCTATGTCGATGCAGCCTTTGTGGTGGCATCTGTAAGCCTTTTTCGACTATTTTCTATGTTGATGCAGCCTTTGTGGTGCAATCTGTCAGCCTTCGTCGACTATTTTCTATGTCGATGCAGCCTTTGTGGTGCCATCTGTAAGCCTTTATCGACTATTTTCTATGTCGATGCAGCCTTTGTGGTGCCATCTGTCAGCCTTCGTCGACTATTTTCTATGTCGATGCAGCCTTTGTGGTGCCATCTGTCAGCCTTTGTTGACTATTTTCTATGTGAGTGTAGCCTTTGTCGTACCATCTGTCAGCCTTTGTTGACTATTTTCTATGTGAGTGTAGCCTTTGTGGAACCATCTATTACCCTTTTTCGACTATTTTCTATGTCGATGCAGCCTTTGTGGTACCATCATCTATTACCCTTTGTCGACTATTTCCTATGTCGATGCAGCCTTTGTGGTGGCATCTGTAAGCCTTTTTCGACTATTTTCTATGTGTATGTAGCCTTTGTGGTACCATCTGTCAGCCTTTGTTGACTGTTTTCTATGTGAGTGTAGCCTTTGTGGTACCATCTATTACCCTTTGTCGACTATTTTCTATGTCGATGCAGCCTTTGTGGTGCCATCGGTCAGCCTTTGTCGACTATTATCTATGTAAATGCAGCCTTTGTGGTGCCATCTGTCAGCCTTTGTTGACTATTTTCTATGTAAATGTAGCCTTTGTGGTACCATCTGTCAGCCTTTGTCGACTATTTTCTATGTCGATGCAGCCTGTGGTGCGATCTGTAAGCCTTTGTCGACTATTTTCTATGTTTTCTATGTGAATGTAGCCTTTGTGTTGCCATCTATCAGCCTTTGTCGACCATTTCCTATGTGAGTGTAGCCTTTGTGGTACCATCTGTCAGCCTTTGTAGAGTATTTTCTATGAGTATAGCCTTGGTACTGCCGTCGGCCATCTGGTTCACTCTGTGAACTGTTTGTACGTTGATTTCAGAAAGTGTAGTAACAGTTTGCCGTGTTATACTTCCCGTTCATCTCTCTGATAGTTAAATTTTAAATTTCAAAAGGAGGAACAGTTTACTGCCAATAATTGACGTAATTACGTTAATTACAAATACAGGACACGGGAAGGAAAATGTTCGTGGAATAAACTGTGCTAAATACTATGGGTTAATTGACGGAACATGTCAGCTAGCGTAAATGTCATTTACAACTAGTTACACGTTTATTCGGCCGTGTAAATGAAATATTAGTTGCAGAGCCGTACATAGCGCTCATAAACATATTTTGATCACCGTGTGGATACCCATTTTCAAGGTAGATAACTGATGTCTCAAAATTCGGCATTCGTCCGATGTTTACGTAATGTATTGATACATAAAGCATGTTTAAATGAATGTCATTGATTGATCATTGACTTATATTGATAATAATACAATAAGTATAATCGGTGTTTAGCTGCACCTGCTTAACGATATGTTAATAGGTGTTAATCACTCTTTGTCCAATTCCGCTCGGCGCGATCGGCGCAGGTGCGCGTTTAGATAATTTAACAAAACACGTATATTTGTGGTAGATTATTGCATTCAAATGATTAAAATAATTAAAATGATCATAACACATACTAATTCAGTCAATTCAATGACAATGTATGGTATAAATATCCGCTAACGGACGTACAAGCCACTTCGAATAGCCTTTGTAGCCTTTCCCAGCCTTTCCCAGCCTTTGGGGTGTTTAGGGTGACCGAGCCAAATGCGTTTCGCGTGATGTAAAATTGCGTGCCCTGTCAATAAGCGATAGCCCCTTGAGTCCCAAACAAACTTGACGGTTTTGTGTTACCGCCATTTCTATTCAATTCAAACGGCACGTGATTCAATCAATGCGGCCTCGGCGAAATCATAATTTCATAATTTAATTGTACTATGTCTTGCATTCATGATATACACTAACTGATAACGCTTCATGGAGGCTGATCTGGATCTACACTGGTCGCAAATCCCCGTCATGTTTAATAAACATGCTATGTGAATGAGCCCGCTACAGAAACCGCGTCAGGTGATAGGTACAGCTTCAATGTATGATGATGTCCTTATGTAATAAACAAATAATCGACATTTATGTTTATTTCAAATATTGATTAAGCTCATTGACTGATTCTTACGAACCTCGGTATAGCCGCCTTTATTAATATGATACTCGTTCAATAAGTATGATATTAAGTCGTCGTTCAGTTAATATTCTCTGTATAGCAGTTTGTGATATTCATCCATTCAATTCTTATATGAGACTGTGACTGGAGACATGAGGCTGATGGGATTTGTGACCAGTGTAGCTTCTGATCAAATAGCACACTCCTGTATCCTGATAACAAATATACGTGTGTGGTCTCATTCATGGAATGGGGAGCAGTGCAGATCCTGATCAGACTGCACGAAGGCGCAGACGCAGGCTGATCTGGATTTACACTGGTCGCAAATCCCCGTCGTGTTTAATTCATAGAATGGGGAACGGTACATATCCTAATTAGGCTGAGCGGATGCGCATGCTGTTCTGGATCTGCACTGGTCGTAATTCCCATAAGCCCAATTTCTTCAGTGACAGCCACATATTTTGCAGGATTTTGGTGGTAGCGGTGTGATTTATATAACCGGGGGCTCGGCCGCCCTGGTCCTCACCTACATACTGGGTCCGCGGCAAGGGCGGCAGCGGCGGCACGGGTCAAAGGTCATGTTCAGCGATATCCACGGACACTCCGTCCCGGTACGTACGACTTACAGAACCGCCTGCGTTAATCTTGCCAAATATGTCAACGTTTCTGGAAATATATTGGTAATCTCGACTCGCAATTATTGGCTGAGCCTGAGCTGTAGCACAACTCAGGCTCAGCCAATCAAGCTGCTCGACTTCAAGCACCGTATGTAAGTATTTCGAAATAAAAGCAATCAACTATTAGCAAGATTGGCGCAGGTCGTTGTGTACTATCTATACACATGTGTATGGGTGGTCGCCTTATAAAAGAGACATTCCACATACATGTATGTAGATCATGATCATTCTGTGTATTCTGTAGTATACGGTATTATCACACTATACTATAGAAACAAAACTGCTACCCCGCTTCATACCTCTCGCGAGGGTAGCAATTTAACCCCATCTCTTTAATGTAACACATGAAAGAGTGATTTTTGCGTGTTTTCCGGCGTGTTTGATATGTTAGCGATATAAAACTGTCAACACTGTATCAATAAATTATTAATAAAGAACATACACATGCAGACATTGGTTATGTTACCGTGTCAAGGTGTTTATCTGACATTTACATGTATATCTTGTAAATTTGAAAGCTTCATTTCGTTATGTTGAATGTTCAGCAACAACAAGAGAAACAAATTGCCTTCATATGAAAATAATTTCCCTGTTATATTATTTTTGGGCAATTTACTAGTTCTACATCAAAGATTATATGTTTAAATGTATAAAATATACAGTTTACTAAAGTTTGACCTACATACAACAGGTTTGGGTATGCACTTCAGTTGCTCACATTTTTGAATGGGTCAAATTGTAGCCGTAGATAACGTATCGGAGGCGAATTATTGTAGCTATTGCGACCCATGTAGTGCCAAATTAGCCTGCGACTACACGGTTCGCTATTGTGTCAAGAATGTGCTTATTGGCTTTGCTGCCAATTCGGCCCTCAAGCCTCTATGGGAGAATGTGCGACCAGCATCAACATTGCAAAGTATACTTATCTAGCAAAGTATACTTTGAGGGAGTAATAATTTATTTTCCCCGAAATGCATTATTTCATATAGAACTAACGACTGCATATATTTGATGATTAAAAGTATGCAGAAATATTACACTGAATGTATTACATTATCACAGCCAAAATGGCTGTGATAATGTGATAAATTCAGTATAATAAAAATTAATACATTTATCCTAAAATTGAAAATTTCTCCTTCAAAGTATACTTTGCTAGAAAAGTATACTTTGCAATGTTGGTCAAATATGCTACAGGTCATACCGTACACGTATAAGCTTAAATATGAGATCCGGTACACTTCGGCTACATATGTGGTGTCACGGTGGTAAGGGCAGAGGCAATGATTACACACGTATATAGTCTGATCAGGGTCTATGCTGTGCATGGCTTTTCTGTTTTCAGCCTGATATCAGTAAAAATGTAAGTGATTGTAGTTGTGTGCCGGGCAACCTGGGAGGTACCCATTGTTTCTGGTTTTAAAGCTGCATTCCCACTCAGTAGTCACAAAATGTGCTTTCTATCAGAGACATCATCTGAGCCATTTTCTGACAGAATAAACATGTATTCACCATTACACCACGTATTTATTGACATTATTATACATTATATATCAGACTTATATCAGGGGCGATAACTGTGTTTCCTTAAAATGTTAACGGACATTACTATTTATTCTTTGTATTTATTTTTTGATTTGCAATGATCATACTTTATAATCTGTTGAAATTATTATTTTTTGATATGGCGCATTTAATTAGTATAAATAATTAAAAAATATCATGCCTTATTTGCGTTTGAAAATAGCCTGATACAACCGCGCGTCACTATCAGTAAAATAAATATTACTAAATGATTATATCTGTATAGCGGGCACTCGTACATTTTAGAACTGGTGGAATAGTGACACAATTATACACTTATTTAATTACTATAAAGAACATTTTGTGCCTACTGAGTGGGCATGTACCTTTAAGAGGTTGCACTGAAGACTGATTGTGTTCTTTGCATCCACATGACTCGCCGTGGGTGGATTTTGTGAGGTTTCATCGTAAATCCAACTGTCTATCGAATGCTGTAAACAACTCATTGAAAGTCTGATCGTGATTGTTACGTCAACTAGCGTGGCCGGATACGATCCCATGCGACACGAGAAACAGGACGTACAGTGAAACCTCTCTAAACCGGACACCCTGGGAGGTCCACAGGGTGTCCGGTTTGGAGAGGTTTCACTGTAAATCAGGCATTTGATCATTCTGAGCCATGGCTGTGTGTTATTCGATCATGAACATGCATTATTACCTGAGATAAATGACCGAGGAACTCATAACACATATGATCACAGATGTTGTCTTGCGTCCAATGTATCCTAAATGTGTGCATAGTATGACAAGGTATATACTGTATACATACTAACTTGGGTATAGGCCTCTGCTATACCGATATAATCATTTAGTAATTTGTTTTACTGATAGTGACTCGCGGTGGTATCAGGCAATTTTTATATGCAAATGAGGCATGGTATTTTTGAATTATTTATACTAATTTAATGCGTCACCTGAACAAATAATATTTTCGACAGATTATAAAGTATGACCATCGCGCATCAAACAATGAATACAGAGAATAAATCGTATTGTCCGCTAACATTTTAAGGAAACACGGTTATCACCCCTGATATCAGTGTGGAAATTTATGTCTGATATAAAATGTATAATAATGCCACCTTGGGGTAATGGTTAATGAACGTTTGTTTTTTCCAGAAAATGTCTCAGATGATGTCTGATATAAAGAACAGTTTGCGCCTACTGAGTGGGCATGTACCTTTAAAGATACATGCCCACTCAGTAGGCACAAACTGTAGGCATAAACATGTTGTGCCTACTGAGTGGGCGTGTACATGTAACAAATCGGTCGAGTCACACGTACTTCATCGGTGTAAATACGTCACTACCATTGTGATGGCGTCGTTCGACATTCAGAGCGTCTTCTCTTGATAACCGTTGTCATTCACCATATGATACAATCTAGTTGATGAAGGGTTTCATGCAAAATATTTACAAAGACTGTGATATTTTCAGCAAATGACGCCGAAAATTGACAACATTTTCAATTCAAATGCACTGAAACTTGTCTCTATATTCGACGCATCCGCACAGTCTGATCAGGATCTGCACTGTTCGCCATTTTATTAATGAATCACCCGTCATGCTTCTAACAAGCAACATATATCACTATCCGTGTACAGGAGTGTGCTATTTGACCAGTAGCCGATTTCATCAACATTGCAAAGTATACTTTACTAGCAAAGTATACTTTGAGGGAGAAATTTTTGGCTGTGATAATGTAATAAATTCAGTATAATAATTCTGCATACTTTTAATCATCAAATATATGCAGTAGTTAGTTCTATATGAAATAATGCATTTCAGGAAAAATAAATGATTACTCCCTCAAAGTATACTTTGCTAGTAAAGTATACTTTGCAATGTTGATGAAATAGGCTACTGGAGCTGCACCGGCCACAAATCCTATAAGTCGCATGTCTCCAGTCACAGCCACACATACAAGTAAGGTCCGATTTGTCTGGTGGCGACATCGATGAATCTGACAGCACGAACCAGTACTTGCATTTAAATGCGGATATAACTATGGCTTCTGGTGATGTTTGATAATGCATTATTAAACGAGACAAATACGTTAGGTGCGATGACACGCACACATAACTAGAGTATAGTAGGTGCCGTGAATGGGAAAAATATCTGACAAGGCTTAGGAAACGGGATGGGCGAGGCTCTACCGAGCCAATCCCGTTTCCGTGCCGCGCCAGCTATGTTTTCCTATCCACGGCACTAATCTACTATTCTATGTATCCCATCAACACCTACAAATAGCTTTAAAATGCAAAAAAAATAAATGACCTCAGCCGCATCCTCAAAATCGGTGAATCGACAAGTATGACAACCGCACATATTCATACGCAGTGATTAGGTCGTATTGACTGGATATCTACATTATTTCACGGCACCATGTTTCACGACACATACGCACTGTGTTGACGGGATACATAGAGAATAGTAGGTTAGTACTGTGAAAGGGAAAACATATCTGGCAAGGCTTAGGAAACGGGATGTAAATATTATCACGTGGTTGCTATATTAATAATTAAAAGCAAACTGTGGTTTGGCCGCATAAGAATCGAACAATAGGGTTCTTACTTCAATATGAAACCTGCCTTAAACCTGCACTCTCACATCACAGGTTATATTGTTAAAGGTGCATGACCACTCAGTAGGCACAAACTGTTCTTTATAGGAATTAAATAAGTGTATAATTGTGTCACCATTCCACCAGTTCTAAAAATTTCGAGTGCCCGCGATACAGGTATAAACATGTCACATGAACAAATAATATTTTGACATATTATAAAGTACGTTCATTGCACATAAAAAAAATATACAGAGAATAAATAGTAATGTCCGTTAGCATTTTAAAGAAACACGGTTATCGCCCCTGATATCAGTGTGGAAATTTACGTCCGATATAAAACGTATACAATTATCAATCAATACGTGGGGTAATTGTGAATGCATGTTTATTCTGCCTGAAAATATCTCGGAAGATGTCTCTGATATAAAGAATAGTTTGTGCCTACTGAGTGGGAATGTACCTTTAAGACAATATGGAACACCCCTTGTGTTTACACCCCTTGTGTACCAACTGTCATATAATGGTTTTCAGACTAGTCCATTTATGAAAAGGGGATATTTTTGGTTCTCAAAAATATTAAAATTACTTTCAAAAAGTGCAGATCCTGATGAGACGGCTCGTTACGAGCCGTCTCATCTGGATCTGCACTTTTTGCATAAACCGCTATAGCGGGATTTCAGGTTCAAAGGGTTAAAGGTACATTCCCACTCAGTAGGCACAAACTGGTCTTTATATCAGAAACATAATCTGAGGCTTTTTCTGGCATTTTATGTCGTCTATTCATTAGACATGACATTTTTCGGCAAACTAAACATTCATGTAACATGATTGGACGTTTTAATTGGAATTATTATACAAACGTAATCGCCACTCAGGGGCGATAACCGTGTATACATAACTAGTTATCAGAAACAACTATTTATTATCTTTATATAGGTGACGCATTTAATTATATAAATAGTTTAAAATGTTCTGCCTCACAGGCATATCAAAATAGCCTGATACAACCGCGCGTCTCTATCAGTAATTTAAAGATTAATACATGATTATATCTGCATAACGGGCACTCATAATGTTTAAAACTGGAGGATTAGTTACACAAATATACTTTTATTTAACTCCTATAAAGAACATGCTGTACCTACTGTGTGCTCCACGTTGTGCTGCCGACGAACATTTGGCTATTAAACACATTAAATCTAAAAAAAAATTAAAAGTAAGTACTTTTTCATCAATAACAAAAAGTCACCCTCCCAAAAAAAATTATTTTATGGAATTTATTGCGAAAAAAACGATTTTCCTATGGGAATTTAACATTTCTGGTCACCTTCGAACCCAACATGTGACTGGAGAACTGCAGCCTATTTCACCAAAAGTGCAAAGTATACTTATCTTGCTCAGTACACATTGAGCGATAAATTTTCAATTTAAGGATAAATTTATTATTTTTTATTGTACTGAATTTATGAATTTATCACATCCATTTTGGCTGTGATAATGTAATAAATTCAGTATAATAAGTCTGCATACGTTTAATCATCAAACTATGCAGTTGTTAGTTCTCTATGAAATAATGCATTTCGGGAAAAATAAATGATTACTCCCTCAAAATATACTTTGCTACATACAATGTAAGTATTCTTTGCAATGTTGGTGAAATAGGCTACTGGTGACAATGCCCCTTCAATTTCGCAAAGCACATCCGCATACCTTGGCATAGTCATATGTCTGATTTACAGTGGAACGTCTCAAAACCGGACCCCCTGGGGGCCTCCCAGGGTGTCCGGTTTAGAGAGGTTCCACTGTACCATAATATACAAAAATGTGTCGCGTTGCATTTCTAAAGACGTTGAATATATGGTACAAGACGTAGCTTATAATGGTTCTGTAAATGAAATACTATTTCGAATTATGTCGAAAGTGTTTCCAAAATTAGCACGGGCTTCCATCTGAAATTACATAATTTCTCTCATTTGCTCTGTTGACGCCGTAAGCTGTGTTATGAAATCGTGGTCCAGATATGCGTATAATTTGAACATATCCGGTAGATAGAAGCTACAGCGCCTCTGACTTGGAATTACACAAGGGGTGTTCCATATTGTCTTAAAGGTACATGCCCACTGAGTAGGCACAATATGTTCTTTATAGGATTTAAACAAGTGTATAATTGTGTCACTATTCCAACAGTTCTAAAAGAGTGCCCGCTATACGGATATAATCATTTAGTAATATTTATTTTACTGGTAATGACTCGCGGGGGTATCAGGCTATTTACATATGCAAATTAGGCATGATATCTTTTAATTATTTATACTAATTAAATTCGTCATCTGAAAAAATAATTGTTTCGACAGATTATAAAGTATGATCATTGCAAATAAAAGCAGAGAATAAATATAAATGTCCGTTAACATTCAAGTTTTAAGTGTGGATATAAAGTGTATAATAATGCCAATCAATACGTGGGGTAATGGTGAATTAATGTTTATTTTACCAGAAAATGTAACAGATGATGTCTCTGGTATAAAGAACATGTTGTGCCTTCTGAGTGGGCACGTACCTTTAATAAAATGTATAATACATTTTCGATCATTTGCTTGCCTTGTGCATCAACGATTATTTCATAGTACATTGTATTTCCATCACACTGGTCTTTCAGATGAGACTTGAAACCGAGGTCCCGTTCCTAAATGACCTTAGCTGTTGTTGGGACGTTAGCCCTATTTACTGATGTTCATATACATGTAGAGTGGAACCTACATAAACCGGACACACTGGGTCCCCCAGGGTGTCCGGTTTAGAAAGGTTTCACTAAGAATCAAAGTCAATGATCTACTAGTCATTACAAGACGTGTATATGCGCATTATTGTCATATATATCATTGACCTTGAAACCCATGAAACCCATGAAACCAAGGTCAACGAAATTGTCTCGGTGTCCGATATAGTTATCCAAATACGGATATTATTGATACCATCTGTGTTATCATATGGCTTCTCTGTGTTGACCATCTGGACAGTGTGTCAATGGACGAGAATATAGAGAATAGTAGGTTAGTGCCGTGAATAAGAACAAATAGCTGGCAAGGCTTAGGAAACGGTATGGGCGAGGCTCTGCCGAGCACATCCCGTTTCCGTGCCGTGCCAGATATTTTCACCTACAAATGACTTTAAAATGAAAAAATAACACCGCACATATTCATACGCAGTGATTTGGTCGTATTGACAGGATATCACAAATGTATCACGGCACCGTGTTTCACGACACATACGCACTGTGTTGACGGGATAAAATCCAGAAATGCGACCTATGAGCAAACTGTACATGTTTAAGCTTCACGATACATTGAGAATAACCGCCAGCGTTTCATATATACACTATATTTCACGATACATTGAGAATAACCGCCAGCGTTTCAGATACACGCTATATTTCACGAGAAAGACATACCATGTACGTCGGTTTATAAAACTTGATTGTGTAGGGGTGGGGTTCCGGGGTCGACCCTCCCCCCCACCACCACCACCCACCACCCCCGTTCAGACACGGAGTTTATATAGATCACAGTTTACCACTAGTTGGAGTCTGAATTTAAATGTCGTAAAACAAAGGAAAGTGCATTTCGAAGAGCTCCAAAATAGGACAACCTCCTAGTTGCGAACGGTAACTCTTGCAATTACTCCCGTAACGTCTAGCTAGCTATGGACGGTACGGGAGTAGATTGAAAGAGTTACCTTCGCAACTAGACAACCCCCACCCCA
Organism: Conchocele bisecta; assembly: GCA_029237695.1. Classification (NCBI taxonomy): domain Eukaryota; kingdom Metazoa; phylum Mollusca; class Bivalvia; order Lucinida; family Thyasiridae; genus Conchocele; species Conchocele bisecta. Next base: position 90,270,192 of record CM055273.1, read on the forward strand.
CACACACACACGCGCGCACACACACACACACGTTCCACAAATGCAGGATCCGCCCCTGATAATATACAATTATTTGCATTGATGCGGATTCTATGTCATACTTTATGTTATTCATTTTTAGCTACAGTCACATTTAATGTGTTGCCAGCGAGATAATATGCTTCGTTTAACTATCTTTGGTGTGGTATGGACATGACACCAAGTCCGGTTATTCTAATTTCAGGGCTGAATATATTTTTGTTCGATGTAAATAGTCCGTTCAACGTTTGGGATTTTCCTCCCAATGCATCGGGTTATATAAGTGATTGAACACGTGGGCCCGCCCTTAAATGACCATAGCTGTTGATAGGCGATTACACACCAATAAATCAAATCAAATCGTTTAACGATGCCATTTCTTGTTTTAATATAACATATGCTTATTATAGGAATGAATGGCCTTTTTGTGGAATTTATCGGAGTATAAACTTGCAAAAGGCCATTCAGTATCCGTCTGAGAAAGACGGGCGATAATCAGGGGCGGATATGGAGGGGTGGGGTTCCGGGGTTGCAACCTCCCCCCCGCCCCACCACCCCCGTCCACGACCATTCATTCCTTATAATTCCAGCATTTGAAATAAATTTATCAAGAAAATGTGTTTATTTTCCGTTTTTAGCCTGTTTTTTTTTTAAAAGAAATCCAGGCTATTGGATTGGCGAAAGCCGGACGGGTGCGGGCGGCGGGCGGCGGCGGCGGCGGGCGGCGGGCAACTCTGCAACTCTGCAACTGCTTCGCCCATTACCTTGAAACTTCACATGGGTGTTTATCATCATCCATATTTTCATTCTACCCCCCAACCGTGCGGCCCCTGTGCCCAATGTCAAGGTCAAATTACCTTTTTTGTTAAAGTTTTTTCGTGTACTATATCTCTGCAACCGCTTCACCCATTACCTTGATACTTCACATGGGTGTTTATCATCATTGTCGCGCCCGCTTGCGGAAAGCGCGATATCGTCGGCATTTTGGCATACGTCCGTTCGTCCGTCCGTACGTCCGTGTGTCCGGTTAAAGTTTTTTGGATAAAGTTTTTCCATCTACTATATCTATTTGTTTAGTGTCCATGTCTCGCCCCAAGGCGCGACATGCAGGCCACAGCCATCTAGTCTACACAAAGTGGGTATAATTATGTTATCCAAGTGTCTATGCTTGGACAAAAGCAGGCCTTCGTGGCTTTGCCTCGTTTCTTGTCTTAAGAATTATTTTAACTGCGCCTGACGGTTACGGAAAGTAGTTAGGCGTGGGAGTTTACTGGGACTGATATCAATTTCATAATTACCCATTGAATCTGTTGAACCAAGGATGTGAATTTTAACATGTGGAAATTGTATTCGGGTATGTAACTGCACGGGTTACAATGTGCCAAGTTTACGTAGCCCTGCAGGGGACGTAGAATTATTTTTTATTAATTCGTTCCCACGAAATAACAATTCGTTCCCACGAAATAACAATTTGTTCCCTCAATTTAACAATTTGTTCCCACGAATTAACAATTCATTCCCACGAATTAACAATTCGTTCCCTCAATTTAACAATTTGTTCCCACGAAATAACAATTCGTTCCCACGATATAACAATTAATTCCACGATATAACAATTCATTCTCACAATATAACAATTTGTTCCCTCGAATGAACAATTCGTTCCCACGAGTGTTAATTCGTAGGAACGAAATGTCAATTCGAGGGAACGAAATAACAAATTGTTAAATTGAGGGAACGAATTGTTAATTCGTGGGAACGAATTGTTAATTCGTGGGAATTGTTAATTCGTGGGAACGAATTGTTAATTCGTGGGAATTGTTAATTCGTGGGAACGAATTGTTAATTCGCGGGAATTAATTGTTATATCGTGGTAACGAATTGTTATTTCGTGGGAACTAATTGTTATATCGAGGGAACGAATTAATAAAAACAAATCCATGTCCCCTGCGGGGCTCCGTACACGTTGTACATATGCACTTGCCAGAATTATTTGGTGACATAATTCACTTGCAGTTACTAGTAGACTCCAATACCTGTACATATACACTGGAACAAGGTTACACATGCATGATAACATTCGGCACTGATTTGTATATGGGGTGAAGTTCTTAGTTCACAAGTTGAATTATCATCCACAGAATATATGACAAATAACACAATGTATAGTTGGCGGCATAGTAAAATACATATTTATACCGCAACCATTGCTCCATGTAGCATAATAAAGGGGGTTGAATAAATGCTGTTTATATCTGAAGTAACCTAATATGCCTGAAGTAGCCTAATATACATGAAGTGCCGTTTTTGCCTTTATTTTTTCAACTTTGACCCATAATCGTGGCCTCTGGCAACGAATTTTAAAATCGAAATCGCTGTCGGTGCAGCTCAATTTTGTCCATTTTTACAGTATATATGCGACGTAACCAACGACATGGATATGTCCATTATGATTACAATGCTTATTATGCAACTGTGTAGTCTAAAACGAGCCATTATTGAAGCGCATCGTAAATGAATAAGATATTTAATCAGATACAATACCGAATCTACCTAGCGTGGACGCCACCATTTTGCTTTGAATGACGTCGCTGGATGTGTGACGTACGGCGAGGGAATTACGTCAAAACATGACGTCACGCACGTTCAAACAAATAAGTTTAGTATAAGGTATAAATTAAATACATGATTAGTGCCGTCGAATATAAAATATATTCGGTTTCGCCCCGACAACTTTATAGGTGCTCGCTAAAGCTCGCCCCAATAAAGCTGCCTAAGGCTCAACCGAATATATTTTATATTAGACGGCACTAACTATGTATTTACTATATACATGTAACACACTTGTGTGGTTCCATATTGTGTGGTTCCATATGCGAATGGGGATGGATTGTGACCTAGGGGTTAGAACACCTAACTTCCAATCCGGTTGTGGGTTCAATCCTCGCCTTAGGCACCAAACATACTTTCATAGTATTTCTATCCTACTACCAGTACTGGTCTGTCTGAGAGACTTTAAACTGTGGTCTCGTCTCTATATGACACTATTTGTCGGTGGGAGGTTAAACCCATTGACGTTCACATTTTTAGCCAGGTTTTTTGAAAAAAAATCCAGGCTATTGGATTGGCGAAAGCCGGGCGGGCGGCGGGCGGCGTCCACAATCAATGTTAAGTTTTCGTGTTTCAGTCTATTTCTTTGTTACTGTACCACCTAGGACCACCAAACTTTCACAGCTTCATAATCAAGGGGTGCCCACCACATATCACTATCCAACATGTTACTTTTTTTTAATTTTTTTCTTGACCCATTTTTTCCGCGCAATCGACTTAGCCATTTTCAATGTTAAGTTTTCGCGTTTTCAATGTTAAGTTTTCGTGTTTAAGTCCATTTCTGGTACTGTACCACCTAGGACCACCATAAACTTTCACAGCTTCATAATCAAGGGGTGCCCACCACATATCACTATCCAAACATGTTACTTTTTTTTTAACTTGACCCATTTTTTCCGCGCAATCGACTTAGCCATTTTCAATGTTAAGTTTTCGCGTTTTCAATGTTAAGTTTTCGTGTTTAAGTCCATTTCTTTGGTACTGTACGACCTAGGACCACCAAACTTCCACAGCTTCATAATCAAGGGGTGCCCACCACATATCACTATCCAACATGTTACTTTTTTTTTAACTTGACCCATTTTTTCCGCGCATTCGACTTAGCCATTTTCAATGTTAACTTTTCGCGTTTACAATGTTAAGTTTTCGTGTTTAAGTCCATTTCTTTGGTACTGTACCACCTAGGACCACCAAACTTTCACAGCTTCATAACCAAGGGGTGCCTACCACATACAACTATCCAACATGTGACCATTTTTTACCTTCACCTATTATTTCTACGTAATTGACTTAGCCATTTTCAACGTTAACTTTTTAACGTACGTCTGGTTAAATATTTTGGTTAAAACTTTTTTGTTATACTATATCTCTGCAACTGCTTCGCCCATTACCTTGAAACTGAAATTCTTCACCATGGGTGTTTATCATCGTCCATATTTTCACTCTAACCCCCAACCGTGCGGCCCCTGTGCGCAATGTCAAGGTCAAATTACAATTTATTTGTTAAAGTTGTTTCGTGTACTATATCTCTGCAACCGCTTCACCCATTACCTTGATACTTCACATGGGTGTTTAGCATCATTGTCGCACCCGCTTGCGGAAAGCGCGATATCGTCGGCATTTTGACATACGTCCGTCCGTCCGTACGTCCGTGTGTCCGGTTAAATTGTTTTCGTTAAAGTTTTTCCATCTACTATATCTATTTTGTTAGTGTCCATGCCTCGCCCCAAGGCGCGACATGTAGGCCACGGCCATCTAGTCTACAAAAAGTGGGTATAATTATGTTATCCAAGTGTCCATGCTTGGAAAAAACCTGTCCTTCGTGGCTTTGCCTCGTTTCTTGTTTTCATATGAGAATGCAGAGGGTGTGTGTGCTTGTACGCCAGTGGTTAGAATACAAGTTCAAAATGTGTATCACCAAGGTGTATGATCACGTGGTTAAAACAACAACAACAGGTACTGAAACTTCCAGAAGCGCCTCCGATTCAAGGTACGTATTCTGTTATATTGTCCTTATTATGTAACGGATTTTTATGAAATATCGCGCATCAAACGCGTCTTGTTAAGCTGCATTTGGTGGTCTCAGAACTTTGGCCCAAACTTATGTCGTTTTTGCGAAGAATCGATTTCCGTGTCTACGTGTCTACGTGCCGAACTCCCGGTGTCATATGATATTTTCACCCGCCTATTTTTTCACCCGCGGGTGAAAATATCGCGCGATATTTTCACCTGCGGGTGAAAAAAATGCCATGAGATTCTCACCCCCCCTATGAGATTTTCACCCGCCCCCAATATTTTTGTCAAATGTTGTTGTTGCTGTGTTGCTTCTATCTTATGGTATGTGAGAGTCATATGACTATTTTATATATGGTGGTGACAAAATTGAAAGAGATTGCAGGTGGGGGGGGGGGGGGGGGGGCTGTTGAAACACATCATGACTATTGACAACTAGCACAACTTTCAATTGACTGAGTGTCCAGTAGTGGGGAATTGTACTCATTATATAAAGAATTAATAGTTGCACCTACCATTCACCTTAAAATTTACATTAATATTTTCACCCGCGGGTGAAGATATCATGGCCATGAGATTTTCACCCCCACCCCCCCCCCCCCCCCCTAATTGTCTTAAACAACATATCTATTGACATAGCACAACTGTCAATTTACTGAGTGTGCAGTAGTGGGGAATTGTACTCATTATATAAAGAATTAACAGTTGCACCTACATGTACCATTCATCTTAAAATTTGTCGCTTTTGATTTTTGATTTTTTCTTGTGTATATCATGGAATATGACGTTGCTGTATTGCTTCTATCTCATGGTATGGGAGAGAAATATGACTATTTCAAATATGATGGTGGCAAATTTGAAAGAGTTGCTGGGGGGGGGTGATGAAAATATCATAGCAATGATATTTTCACCCGCGGGTGAAGATATCATGGCCATAAGATTTCCCCCCCCCCCTAATTGTCTTAAACAACATATCCATTGACATAGCACAACTTTAAATTGACTGAGTGTGCAGTAGTGGGGAATTGTACTCATTATATAAAGAATTAACAGTTGCACCTACCATTCATCTTAAAATTTGTCGCTTTTGATTTTTGATTTTTTCCTTGTATATCATGGAATATGACGTTGCTGTATTGCTTCTATCTCATGGTATGGGAGAGAAATATGATGGAGAGGGTGAAAATACTGTATAGCTATGTTATGAGGGACGAACAGGAAAATGTCATAGCGATGATATTTTCAACAAAGTTTCTCATAATAACTGACATGTGTTTGAATGATACCATTATGACATGATAAAACTTATCATGAGGAATAAAGTTGAAGGGAAAGAAAGACACATTGGTAGAAAACTAGAGGGGTTGATGTTGGGGGCGGGCGGGCGGTGAAAATCTCATCATGGTCATGATATTTTCACCCCCCCCCCCCCCTCTGTTAGTTCTATGTTTTCTTCTGGTATCCTTGTATGTTATTTTAGCATGACTTGCATGAATCACGTGACTACTTAATTAGAACAGACTTTGATGGAGAGGGTGAAAATACTGTATAGCTATGCTATGAGGGACGAACAGGCAAAATGTCATAGCGATGATATTTTCAACAAAGTTTCTCATAATAACTGACATGTGTTTGAATGATACCATTATGACATGATAAAACTTATCATGAGGAATAAAGTTGAAGGGAAAGAAAGACACATTGGTAGAAAACTAGAGGGGTTGATGTTGGGGGCGGGGGGTGAAAATCTCATGGTCATGATATTTTCAACCGCGGGTGAATATGTCATGGCCATGACATTTTCACCCCCCCTCCCCTCTTTTAGTTCTATGTTTTCTTCTGGTATCCTTGTATGTTATTTTAGCATGACTTGCATGAATCACATGACTACTTAATTAGAACAGACTTTGATGGAGAGGGTGAAAATACTGTATAGCTATGCTATTAGGGACGAAAAGGAAAATGTCAATTTAGACATGATATTTTCAAACAAAGTTTCTTCATAATAACTGACATGTGTTTTGAATGATAAACTTATCATGAGGCACATAAATTGAAGGGTTTAAAGGAAAGACTCTTGTTATGTAGCTATCGAGGGGTGTCATGTGGGGGATGGGGTGAATAACTCATGGTCATGAGGAATATTTTCACGTGCGAGGGGTGATGATATCATGGCCATGAACATTTTCACTACTCTCTTAGTTTTCTCTGTTTTCTTGTTGGTATCCATTGTCTTGATGTATTTTAGCAGACTTGATGAATCACATGACTACTTATTTAGAACAAAAGAAAATGCATAGCGATGACAAAATACTGTATAGCTATGCTATGAGGGGACGAAAAGGAAAACTGTCATAGCATGATGTATTTTCAACAAAGTTTCATCATAATCTGACATGTGATTTGATGGAATCACATGACTCAATTGACGGAATATTGAGAGGGTGAAAATACTGACATTGTAGGGACTAGATGGGTTGATGTAAGGGGGGTGACATCTCATGGTCATTGATAGGGGGTTCATCGCCGGTGAATATATCATGGCCATGACATTTTCACCCCCCCCCCTCTTTTAGTTCTATGTTTTCTTCTGGTATCCTTGTATGTTATTTTAGCATGACTTGTATGAATCACATGACTACTTAATTAGAACAGACTTTCATGGAGAGGGTGAAAGTACTGTATAGCTATGCTATGAGGGACGAACAGGAAAATGTCATAGCGATGATATTTTCAACAAAGTTTCTCATAATAACTGACATGTGTTTGAATGATAAACTTATCATGAGGAATAAATTGAAAGGGAAAGAAAGACACATTGGTAGAAACTAGAGGGGTTGATGTGATTACTTGATTAGTCAGCTGATGTTTTGAACATTGATATGCCTTAAATGGATAATTGATCACTTGATTAGTTTTCAAATTGGTTTCTCTGATCTCTTCAATCAAACTAATCAGGCTAATTTAAATATGAACCATTTACAAATTGGTTTCCATATTGGTTTGTATATGTGCTAAAGAAACGAGTGCAGAGCATTGGATGGAGGGGAGGGGGGGTGGGTGGAGGGGGGGGGGAAATCTCATGGCCATGATATCTTCACCCGCGGGTGAAAATATCATTGCTATGATATTTTCACCCCCCCCCCACCCCCCCCCCCCTCCCCAGCAACTCTTTCAAATGTGCCCACCATCATATTTGAAAAGTCATATTTCTCTCCCATACCATGAGATAGAAGCAATACAGCAACAACATTAGTCATATTCCATGATATACAAGGAAAAAATCAATAAAAAAAGCGAGAAATTTTAAGGTGAATGGTAGGTGCAACTATTAATTCTTTATATAATGAGTACAATTCCCCACTACTGCACACTCAGTCAATTGAAAGTTGTGTGCTATGTCAATGGATATGTTGTTTAAGACAATTAGGGGCGGGGGGTGAAAATCTCATGGCCATGATATCTTCACCCGCGGGGTGAAAATATCATGGCCATGAGATTTTCACCCCCCCCCCCCCCGCCCCCCCCCCCCCCCCGCACCCCCCCGCCACCCCCCCTGCAACTCTTTCAATTTTGTCACCACCATATATAAAGGTCATATGACTCTCACAAACCATAAGATAGAAGCAACACAGCAACAACAACATTTGACAAAAATATTGGAGGGCGGGTGAAAATCTCATAGGGGGTGGTGAATATCTCATGGCATTTTTTTTCACCCGCGGGTGAAAATATCGCGCGGGTGAAAATCTCATGTGACACCGGGACCACCAAATGCAGCTCATGAAGACACGTTTGCTGTGCCATATTTCATCAAAATCCGTTGCTTATTAAGGAAAATATAAAATAATACTTACTTTGGAGTGGGCGCGCTTTCAATATGTTCATCCGTTGTTGTTGTTGTTATAACCACGTGATCATGCACCTTGATTACTCATTCATTAATATTGTCAAAAATAACGCATCTGGTAGCACATACGTACATGTCAATGCGCCGTCGTAAAATGTTACACGTCGACATATGCGCCGGATTCCTGAAGAATTCCCAAACAGCTACCTGCAGAAGATATTTCATAAACATATTTTCGTCTAGTAACCGGCGCAAACATTTGCGCGGGTTCTAGACGAAAAATGCGTTTATGTGATAGCTCTAAGTAGAGCATAGTTGGCATCTCGTCAGGAAACCGGTGTCTTTTATGCCATGAAACAGTTTACGCCGGTGCGGAGTGCAGCCCAGTGTGTATTCAAGGTGTATGATCACGTGGTACTAACAACAACAACAAGTACTGAAACTTCCAGAATCCATCTGATTCAAAGTACGTATTCTTTTATATTGTCTTTATTACGTAACGGATTTTGATGAAATATGGCACAGTAAACGCGTCTTGTTAAGCTGCATTTGGTGGTCTCTGTATTTTCGCCCAAACTTCTGTCGTTTTTGCGAAGAATCGATTTCCGTGTCTACCGACACCAAATGCAGCTCTTGAAGATGCGTTTGCTGCGCCATATTTCATAAAAATTCATTGCGTATTAAGGAAAATATCAAATAATACTTACTTTGGAGTGGGCGACCTTGTTGTTGTAATCACGTGATCATGTACCTTGGTATTCTGTACCTGTTTTTGTTGTCGTCCAGATGGAGGTGATGGGCGGGTACCTGCTGTTCACGTGCTACGTATGCGCCAACTGTGTGCGCGCGCTGACCACGTGCATTGACTGCGATCCTGTGGCGGATGTAGGTGTCGCTTTGATGAACACAGTCGTGGCGGCGGCGGCGTCCGGTCTTACCACGCTGGCCATAATTACCATACTCAACAAACTGCTCGTGAGTAACTTTCTACTGAATGTTCCGTTTAAAAATCTGCCGGTGGCTTTTGGGAAATTATACATATTAAATCCGATGTTTGTCAAATTGTAGGTGTTTAATTAAAATGTTACTATTTTCAAAACATATTTTATAAAATTCCTGAAGATATTAATTTTATTACCAAACAATTATTTTGTAATGTGATTTTACCATGTGCCGAATTGGAAGACGAGCTCGACTACCACGTGTGAAAAACAATGCAAATATGACTTCGAAACCTGACATAATGGCTTACTAATGACCAAATTAGGAAACAAAAGTTAGATGTTAAAATCATTACGTTAATTATTTAAAACAAATATATTTTCGAACCCATATTAAAATCCCTATTGGAAAAATAGCGTCCGTCCGTTCGTCCGTCCGTCCGGTGGGTTTTGGACGGGTAAGTGTCCTATAATGTCTGTTTCATTGCATTGATCTGCTTGATATTTCACACAATATACCCATTGCTCTGATGATTTGCTTTCATGCTGTGACGAATCCAACGCTTATTGGTCCTCTGTGTTTTCAAATGTGCCTCGTTTTCTTTCGCTGCCAGTGGGGATTTCTTGTGCTGACAGGCCACATTTCTAGTTTGATTATGTAAAGTAAGAATAAATCTGCAACTATACCAGACTTGTACAATCGACCTATATGTCGTACTGGCTTGTCACAGTCTGGATTGGGTCCGGAGTGTATTTTGTACAGCCTATCATTTGTACTTCGGCTGACAGATGGAGATATTTGAGACGAGCATAGTTCCTAATGAAGTTCATAGTAGTTCATCAATCAAATACATAGAGAATGATCCATCGTACATCTGAATAGCGGGAATAATACACGAGTGTACGTCGGCTTCCGCGAAAACAACTCGTTCGCTTCGCTTGCTCGTTGTTTACGCGTAAACAACGAGCAAGCGAAGCGAACGAGTTGTTTTCGCGGAAGCCGACGTACACTCGTGTATTATTTCACGCTATTCAAACATGTACGATGAAATATCCTATCTATTACACTTCCACGGTGGTTATAGATGCACATTTAGTCTATTTTACTGTGCGCATGAATAGTTACACAATGATGTATTTCCCGCTTTGCGACGTGTGACGTCGAATGTGACGTCATGTAAGCTGTTTGGAATCCAAATTACGCAGCTGTTTATATGAACTAGATATATTTGAGTGCATGTTTGGAATGTGTTCACTCACATTAACATTGTCGATTAGTAGAGACCCTCTTCAATATGTCAAATAACTTTATTTTGAAATAAACATTTTGCGTGGCAGCTCGTGGTTTCCAAGAATACACGCGCGCAATTACGGGTGTTCTCTTCACTGTGTATTATTTGTAAGGAGTTGATTACGGGTTTTCTGTCGCAGAGAAACCCATGCAAATAATTCGCAAGTCTATAATAAATACGTGTGTTTGCAACGAAATAATATCTGATTTAGTTTCTTACCAGTGTAGACGCTGTTTACTATTTATGTACACGGTTTGCTATAATTGCGGTCGGCGAAAATACAATCGTTATGTAATCTTTACATGTGAAATTTTCCATGAATATTACAGCTGGTCAGGAGTTGTACTCACTGAGTAACCCGCATTATCTGTCTGTAACGCAGGGCAAGTCGCCCTGCGTTACAGATAGAGAATTCGGGTTATCACCGGAGCTGTACGTCGGCGTAACGTAAACTGTTTCACATTGAAATATGCGCCGGATTCCTGACGAATTCCCATACTGCTACATGCAGAAGATACTGCACAAACATAAGTTTCGTCTAGTATGAAGGTCCATTTTGTCGGGAGTATTTTGCTGTATACAAATTTGATAGACATATATAGACACGCCATGCGATTTTTACATTCGGATATCTGCGTAATTTCATTAAATACGTTTACAAAATTCACAATATGTTTAAAGTCAAAAGCTGACTCAGTACAATCCCGCATGTACTCTGAAAATAGTGTCAACTGCTGACGCCATATACGGACAATATAAATGTTGTAAACGTATTTCATGAAATTACGCAGATGTCCGAAGGTACAAAATCACATGGCGTGTCTCGTATTGTAAGTGTCGCGGAACATCGCGGTTCGTTTGGTGTAATTCTAGTCGGGGATAGACAACTTGGCGTTATTGCGTTAGGATCGAATTACGTGTAAAACGTCTTCAGCCGCATGAGACTCTCATGATTGGATTCTCGATTCGATCAAATCCCACTTATAGCTACAATGAAAACAGTTATGTACTCCCGAAATCGCTTAAATTGTAGACAGTGTCGATTTCTATTACATTTAACACGCATGTGAATGAGACAAAGGACCTTACGACGTTTACGGTACGAATAGGTACTTTTAGTATGTACTAATCAGTAGCGTTTTCTCGTATCTGCAACCGTGTGTAATACATTTTACCATTGTATCAACGGTACGACATTGACGAGCTATCGAACAGCGCATGCCCTGATCAACCTGCGCGGATGCGCAGGCTGATCAGGGCATACGCTGGTTGCAAACATTGTATTGTCAATTTTGACAAGTAGCGGTCTATTTGTCACGGTAACATAGACAACTACCGGTCTATTTTGAAGTACATCGCAACCCTGTTGATCTTGTACGTGTATATACTAACATGTACATGTACGCACACACGTACTCGCACGGTTACGTTTTTAGCCATTCACTTGTGGAGTTTCACGTGCATGCCATGTGCGTGTATATTACTGACTGATTTGCAGCGAGTGTAATGACATATCCGTCTGCACTGATCTGGTAAACTGCACTCGCTCTCAACTGGCGAGTGGCCGATTGAGCCGGTGAACCATTTCGTCCGGCCCGTCATGCGACACAATTTTCTGGTATTGAACGGTTATACAGTTGAATTAGGTTGCTACGAATTACATTATAATGGGACTCGCCATGACGAAAAGGCCAGTGTGGGCGCTATGACAGCACATAGCCACCTGCGTTAATATTGCCAATAGTTCAGCGTTTTGCAACATATATTCTTTTGGCAATCTCGAAACGCAATCAAGCAGTTTGATTGACTGAGCGTGAGCTGTAGCAAAGCTCAGGCTCAGTCAATCAAGCTGCTTAGCTTCAAGTACAATGGGGATGGGTTGTGGCCTAGGGGTTAGGACAACTGACTTCCAATCCGGAGGTTGTGGGTTCAAACCTCGCCTTCGGCATCAACGATACTTGCATAGTAGTTCCATCTCACAGGTATGTGGAATGAGACTTTAAACTGTGGTCCCGTCTCCATATGACCTTAGCTGTAGGTGGGACGTTAAATCCGTTCACTTTCTGACGCGTAGTGTATCATAGCATGATGTGCCGATGACCCGTTTGTCCAGTCCATCATGCCACACGTTCTGCTTGTAAAAGCTTTTAGGCAGTTGTATTGTGTTGCTGGAGTGCATATCTTGTGAGCGCCAATCTTGCCAATATTTGTCTTTCTTGTTTCAAAATACATGAATAGTGTGTCTGATTGCAATTTGGGATTGCCAATAGATGTCCAGAAATGTTTACATCTTGGCAAGATTAACGCAGACCATTGCAGAGGCGGATCCAGCATTTGGGTAACGGGGGGGGGGGTGTCTTGTTGCGAAGGTAACTCTTGAAATATACTCCCGTACCGTCCTACCGTGGTAAACTGTGATCTATGTAAGCTCCGTGGCTGAACGGGGGAGGGGTTCAACCCCGGAACCCCTCCCACTTCCATATGCGCACCTGCATTGCTGTTCCATGCCATACTTGCCATCGTGGTATCACACTAAGCTGAGGGGTATTGCTCTAAGGCTTGGTAAACCACTGTCCCATTTTGCCGGCTTCATATTACCACACAATTTGCTTGTATCGATGTCATTGTGAATTGAATTAGGTTACTGGGGGTCGCCTACATACACAACCGCCTGCGTTAATCTTGCTAATACGACATCTGTTTCTGAAAATCTATTGGTAATCTCAACTCGCAATCCAGCAGCCTGATTGACCGAGCCTGAGCTGTAGCACAGCTCAGGCTCGGTCAATCAAGCTGCTCGATTGCAAGCACACTTGTAGCGTACATGTACATGTATTTTGAAGAGAAAACGAATTCAAATATTGGCGGGATTAGCGCCGGCGGTGATGTAGCCTGATGAGCCACTAACCCACTTTGCTGCAATCATCATGCCACACAATCCACTTGTACTGATGCTATTAGGCAGTTGAATTAGGTTACTGGGGGTCACCTTGCAGTACTGTTATTACATTGTGCGTGACCGACCCGCCATGTCGAAATGGGTCTAATGATGGCGTCCGGTGTACGTTATTGCATTTTATCCCGTCAACACGGTGCATATGTGCCGTGAAACACGGTGCCGTGAAACATTTTTGATATCCTGTCAATACGACCTAATCACTGCGTATGAATATGTGCTGTGGCTGGGGTTATATTTTTGCATTTTACAGCCATTTGTAGGTGTTGACGGGATAAATAGAATAGTAGGTTAGTGCCGTGAATGGGAACAATATCTGGCGCGGCTCAGAAACGGGATGTGCTCGGCAGAGCCTCGCCCATCCCGTTTCCTAAGCCTTGCCAGATATTTTTTCCCATTCACGGCGCTAACCTACTATTCTCTATACACTGGTATACTGAAGTGGAAAAGAAGCGTACCATTTTCTACATTCAATGCGTTGCCTGCTTGTAAATTCAAAGTGAAATTGGTTAACCCTTTCAACCCTAAGGAACTGGAATGGACTGTGATATGCTAATGTTCCGACCAATCCAATGGTCACAAAATTATTTTCAGATTCGTCCATTTATGAAAATGGGGTGTTTTTGTTCTCAAAAATATTAAAATTACTTTCAAAAAGTGCAGATCCCTGATGAGACGGCTCGTTACGAGCCGGCTCATCTGCATCTGCACTTTTTGCATAAACCGATATAGCGGGATTTCGGGTTCAAAGGGTTAAGCTATGTTTTTATTTCCTCCACCCACGATAGTGGAAAGTGAGACAGCGGTCACAATTATTTCGTTGTCATCGTCGACATGTTTTGACGTACCTCCAACGTTCGTATATTTCTTAGTCCATTAGTTACCAAACTACATCAATATAGTTTGCGTTAAAGCCCAACAAGCAAACAAACAAAACCACTTATAAGAGTAATCCTACCGGTATTACATTCATGGGTAGGGGCCAAGTGACTTTGACGTTATATGGACCTGACACCAGGTCGGGTTACTCGAAATTCAGGGCTGAATATATAAATTATATATTTCCATGTAAATATTCATTTCCGATTTCTGGATCCGCCCATGCAGGGGTGTGACCTTAAATGACCTTAGCTGTTGATAGGCCGTTCAGCACCAATACATCATTAAATCAATCTACTGTCTGTTCCACGTTTTTCTGCCAACGAACATTTGGCTATTAAACACATTAAATCTAAAAAATAGTTAAATGTAAGTACTTTTTGACCAATAACAAAAAAGTCACCCTCCCGAAAAGATTTTGTTTCATGAAATTCCATCAAATATTGATTTTATTGTGAAAAAACGATTTTACTATGGGAATTTAACATAGGGAGTCAATTTCCAAAACTTTTGGAAATTGACTCCGAAACCTGGCGAGATAGCTTGAAAATGATGTAATTAAGAAAACAAAAGTTAGATTTTGAAAATCTGTCCACAAATAAAAAAAATATTTAAAAAAACATATATTTTTAGCCCCCATGTTAAATTCCCATAACCGTTTTAAAAAAACGGTACGTATTATGTTTTACCGCACGGCGGGCGGGCGGGCGGCTGAAGAAAAAAGAGCATAGTTCGTGTACACAACTCCTCCGAAACCGTTCAGTCGATCGATCTGAAACTATACACACGTCTTCTACACATATTGAAGATGTGCACCTTGGTGTTTTTATGCCGAAAAAATATTTTTTAACAAAAATATCACCTTTTTAGCTTAGCCATTTTTTCTACACTTTTCTATACAATTCTATATACGGTACAGAGTTTGTGTACACAACTCCTCCGAAACCTTTCAGTCGATCGATCTGAAACTATACACACGTCTTCTACACATATTGAAGATCTGCACCTTGGTGTTTTTATGCCGAAAAAATATTTTTTAACAAAAATATCACCTTTTTAACTAAGCCATTTTTCTACATTTTTCTATACAATTCTATATACTGTACAGAGTTTGTGTACACAACTCCTCCGAAACCGTTCAGTCGATCATTCTGAAACTATACACACACCTTCTACACATATTGAGGATGTGCACCTTGGTGTTTTTATGCCGAAAAAATATTTTTTAACAAAAATATCACCTTTTTAACTTAGCCATTTGTTCTACACTTTTCTATACAATTCTATATACGGTACAGAGTTTGTGTATACAACTCCTCAGAAAATACATGTAGGCCATTATACACCATTATATAAATAAATAAATAAATGCATCAATAAATAAATGCATCAATAAATAAATGCATCAATAAATAAATAAAGCAATAAATACATATTCCAGGGTGAGAAGCGTTTCCAGTGGATCCTGACGAGAACGTTGATGGGCGGCATACTCTGTGGTACCGTGAGTAGTACTACTGTCTGTTTCACGAATCACATGCACTCATCACACAGCCCTTTGTACAGTCTGACATACCGGCATAGTACGATAGGAGAATGAACTAGCTACATGTAGGTTAAATTAACCTCATTCATTTAATGCACATATTTCTACTTTATTGCACACATGAGGACATTCGGAGATAAATGGGGCAACGACCATTGACCTGACACTTCTTTTGGGCTCAAATGCCGGGTTTAGAATGTATTCGAGGTATATCAGCTAGATAAAAGAATAAAAAGTCGCGTCACTTGATCATTATGCTTCGAACAGTTCGTCCAACTTTAAATGTTGGCACATTCTTTCATGGAACAATCCTTGTAGATATATGGCTTCTCGTATTTATGATCTGTCTAGCTCTGAATGGAGAAGTCGGGTTATAGCATACTGTGGTTGTGACTGGAAACATTGTGCTTATGAGTTGTGTGACCAGTGTAGATCCAGATCAGCCTGTGCATCCGCACAGTCTGATCAGGATCTGCACTGTTCACCATTCCATCAGTGAAACACCCATCATGCTTCTAACAAGCAATATAGATCGTTATCAGGCATTAGGAGTGTGATATTTGATCGAGAAATACACTGGTCACAAATGCCATAAACCTCGTTTCTCCAGTCACAGCCACATAGTAATGTGGCCATTCCAGTTTGTTAATGGGGCTCGTTTCATTACATTTAGTACCGATACACAGGGCTCCAGATAAGCTGTGTATTTGCTTAAATACACAATTAAAATTGCCAAAAACCCAATTGAAATCAGAAGTAGCGAGTATCAAAAAGCAATAAAAAATGTATGGACCTTCATCATGCTGCAGAAAACAAACAAACTATAAATATAGCATATTTTCCATGAAAACACATCTCGGTATTTCATTAGAATTGTCTCCATGGAGACAATTCTAATGAAATGCCAAGACATGTTTTCATATCGAAGCAAACTATTCAATAATTGCGGTCTGTTGATGTGTAAACAGTAGTGTGATTTTATTTTACCCAATTACAATTTTGAAATACCCAATTGCTTCAGAAATGATGGAGTAACACTACTCAATAATTAATTCCTTATCTGGAGCCCTGGATACAAATGTTCGCATGGAACTCTTTATGCATTTGCTTCTCACATTAGCATTGTTCACTAAATTATATGTTATCATGTGATACGCCTGTTTGAAAGAACCTTGTACGGACGGGCGGCTGGCTGGCGGGCGGGCGAGCGCAGCTTATACTTGACGGGTCGTAACACAATTCGGCATGCTTATCACGACAAGATTGAGAAGCCCATTGATTTTCCAAATATTCCGATGACTTATCTCCCCTTGGCGGCCGTTTTATATTTCGCACTCTGTATCCTTGTCCACGTAATAACTCAAGTTCACTTAGTGGCTCGTAGCCAAATTTGGCACACATGTTTATCATGGGAAAACAAGGGACCCTATTCATTTTCAAAATTGACTGATTACTTTTCCTCCCTTGGCGTCCATTTGTTTAATGTTCGCACTCTATGTCCTTGTCCGCACCATAGCAAGAGTTCTACTTGACAGACAATAACCAAGTTTGGTATGTTTACCACGGCAAGAGGAATGACAATATTAATTTTCAGTGAGTTAAGTCCCCTTGTTGACTGGCCATGCCTCGACGGGGGGCGTGTATTGTGACATTCGGCACTCTTGTTCCATGGAGTTGTTGAAAATAGGAGAAAAGGGTGGTTACAAACTTTTTCACAAACCAACGGATAACCAATATATAGCCGATCTATAAAATAGATCGGCTAATAATTATACGTCCCCTTCTGTGCTCCGTGGACTAGTATTGCAATATAATTTGCGACACTATAATTCCAGCACAAAAATATTTACACAATTCCCTAACATTTGATTGGCCCGTAGCAAGTCTCTGTCCAAAATTTATATCCCAGTGAACTCCCACGCCGAACTACTTTCCGTAACCGTGAGGCGCAGTTAAAATAATTCTTAAGAAAACGGAAAATAAACACATTTTCTTGAAGAATTTATTTCAAATGCTGGAATTATAAGGAATGAATGGCATTTTTGTGGAAATTATCGGTGATATAAACTTGGAAAAGTCGTGGGAATACTGGACAAGGCCTTAAAAAATTACAATTTTCGAAAAAAAAACGAAAAAAAACAACAAAATATTTGTTTTTGATTTTTTTTAGAAAATTGTAATTTTTTATCGCTTCGTCCAGTATTCCCGCGACTTTTCCAAGTTTATAACGCCGATAAATTCCAGAAAAAGGCCATTCATTCCTACACTGATTACTTTTCCTCCCTTGACGTCCATTTTTTTATTTTAATGTTCGCACTCTATGTCCTTGTCCGCACAATAGGAAGAGTTCTACTTGACAGATAATAACCAAGTTTGGTACACATGTTTACCATGGCAAGTGGAATGACAATATTAATTTTCAGTGAGTTATGTCCCCTTGTTGACTGGCCATGTCTCGACGGGGGCGGGGGGGGGCGTATATTGTGACATTCGGCACTCTTGTTCCATGGAGTTGTCCCTTTTTGTATACTGCCTACACCTCGACGGGTGTATATTGTGACATTCGGTACTCTTGTTAGGACCTCGTATCACTGGTTTTACACCACCACCATTAATCTTGCCAATATTGATTTTAGTTTTGCTTCAAAATAATTGACTATTGTGTTTTGAAATCTGGCAGCTTGATTGGCTGAGCCTGAGTTGTGCTACATCTCAGGTTCAACCACTGATGCAGCTCAGGCTCAGCCAATCAAACTGCTTAATAGGGAGTTGAGATTGCCAATATTGAAATTGCCAGAAACGATGATATATTGGCAAGATTAATGCAGACGGATTTGCAACCACCGTCTGGTTTGGCCCTCAGGTAAGTTTTTTTATATTTGGCACTGTTGTTACATGGGAGTTGAATTGGGTTATTACCAATTATAAAAGTAGTAAGAGTATTACTGATCCTACTGCTTTTGGGATGGGGCCAACTTCTGGTGTGGCGAGGACCTGGCATTATTGGATTTACATTTATTGAGCATAGGCTGCATATGCAGCCTATGCTCAATAAATGTAAATCCATCAATTGAAATTTCTAGACGATTTATATTTGCTCTTACGAACATTTTAGTCGTAAGAATGTTAGTGAAACTGGCTCCCGGCTGTGCAAACGGAACCTTCTGCATGTGCATACATGCAGTGGAACCGCTCTAAACCGGACACCAAGAAAACACATGTGATCTTGTTTTTGATGAGTTGCTTGGTCGTTTATTTCCGGTGATATTGTATGTTCGTTATCGCATAGCGCACAACTTTCGCTCAGAATGATCAAATGCATGATTTACAGTGAAACCTCTCTAAACTGGACACCCTGGAGACCTCCCAGGGTGTTCGGTTTAGAGACGTTTCACTGTACTTCATCCATATACTTACTTACACCATCTGATCATAGTTGACCCTGTTCAACAGTAGTTAGAGACCTCTTTCCTGACAATTGCAAACAGTGTAGATTATGGTGAGCCGGCTCGTAACGAGCCGTCTCACCAGGATCTGCACGATTTGTGGATATTTGTATGCCTCTTATGCGATAGAATGGGGCTATATTGCGATAGCAAGGGGCTATATTGCTTTGATCCTGAGGTTCTATACGTCCGTACGTACGTCCGTGTACATTCGAAAAGATGAAAGTCGAAAAGTGTCCAAGAGTTTCTCCAGTTACGATTGCAGTATGCCACGGGGGCATATCCATGTTTCACATAATTTTAACAAGATGACAACATTTTCTGCGTAATGGCACAGTCACAAATTTAGCATGAAATAGTCAATGCCAGTTACTTACGGCTGAAATAGTCAATGCCAGTTACTTACAGCTGAAATAGTCAATGTCAGTTACTTACGACTGAAATAGTCAATGTCAGTTACTTACGGCTGAAATAGTCAATGCCAGTTACTTACGGTTGAAATAGTCAATGTCAGTTACTTACGGCTGAAATATACTTACGGCTGAAATAGTCAATGTCAGTTACTTACGGCTGAAATAGTCAATGCCAGTTACCTACGACTGAAATAGTCAATGTCAGTTACTTACGGCTGAAATAGTCAATGCCAGTTACTTACGGCTGAAATAGTCAATGTCAGTTACTTACGACTGAAATAGTCAATGTCAGTTACTTACGACTGAAATAGTCAATGTCATTTACTTACGGCTGAAATAGTCAATGTCAGTTACTTACGACTGAAATAGTCAATGTCAGTTACTTACGACTGAAATAGTCAATGTCGTTACTTACGGCTGAAATAGTCAATGTCAGTTACTTACGACTGAAATAGTCAATGTCAGTTACTTACGACTGAAATAGTCAATGTCATTTACTTACGGCTGAAATAGTCAATGTCAGTTACTTACGACTGAAATAGTCAATGTCAGTTACTTACGACTGAAATAGTCAATGTCAGTTACTTACGGCTGAAATAGTCAATGCCAGTTACTTACGGCTGAAATAGTCTATGTCAGTTACTTACGGCTGAAATAGTCAATGTCGGTTACTTACGGCTGAAATAATCAATGTCAGTTACTTACGACTGAAATAGTCAATGTCGGTTACTTACGGCTGAAATAGTCAATGTCGGTTACTTACGGCTGAAATAGTCAATGTCATTACTTACGACTGAAATAGTCAATGTCAGTTACATACGGCTGAAATAGTCAATGTCAGTTACTTACGGCTGAAATAGTCAATGTCAGTTACATACGGCTGAAATAGTCAATGTCAGTTACTTACGGCTGAAATAGTCAATGTCAGTTACTTACGACTGAAATAGTCAATGTCAGTTACTTACGGCTGAAATAGTCAATGTCAGTTACTTACGGCTGAAATAGTCAATGTCTGTTACTTACGGCTGAAATAGTCAATGCCAGTTACTTACGGCTGAAATAGTCAATGCCAGTTACTTACGGCTGAAATAGTCAATGCCAGTTACTTACGACTGAAATAGTCAATGTCAGTTACTTACGACTGAAATAGTCAATGTCAGTTACTTACGACTGAAATAGTCAATGTCAGTTACTTACGGCTGAAATAGTCAATGTCAGTTACTTACGACTGAAATAGTCAATGCCAGTTACTTACGGCTGAAATAGTCAATGTCAGTTACTTACGGCTGAAATAGTCAATGTCAGTTACTTACGGCTGAAATAGTCAATGCCAGTTACAGTCAATGTCAGTTACTTACGGCTGAAATAGTCAATGCCAGTTACTTAGTCAATGTCAGTTACTTACGACTGAAATAGTCAATGTCAGTTACTTACGGCTGAAATAGTCAATGCCAGTTACTTAGTCAATGTCAGTTACTTACGGCTGAAATAGTCAATGTCAGTTACTTACGGCTGAAATAGTCAATGCCAGTTACTTACGGCTGAAATAGTCAATGTCAGTTACTTACGGCTGAAATAGTCAATGCCAGTTACTTACGGCTGAAATAGTCAATGCCAGTTACTTACGGCTGAAATAGTCAATGCCAGTTACTTACGACTGAAATAGTCAATGCCAGTTACTTACGGCTGAAATAGTCAATGTCAGTTACTTACGGCTGAAATAGTCAATGTCAGTTACTTACGGCTGAAATAGTCAATGTCAGTTACTTACGGCTGAAATTGTTACTTACTTCGCTAGTGACTGTGAGGACACTACATGCGTGATATTTTAGAATAAGCTGATGATGGCAAACGGTTTAGACCCTTATCAGACTGCGCGGATGCACATGCTGATCTGGGGGCCGTTTCACTAAACTTCGTACGACTAAAATGTTCGTAAGTGCAAATTTAGGATCGTCTATAAATTTAAATTGATGGATTTACATTTATTGAGCATAGCCTATGCTCAATAAACGTAAATCCAATAATCGTTTACATGAAAATGCTAATGTGACATTTACAGACTATCATATGTTTGCACTTACGAACATTTTAGTCGTACGAAGTTTAATGAAACGGCCCCCTGGGGCTACACTGATCGCAAACGTCTTACATTGTAACTGTTTATTTTCGTCCTCTGACGGCCCACGTTCGGTTTTAGTGCTTCTATATGACGATAATGCACTGAACATTCTCAATGGAAGCCCCATTGATAATTGAGATTTATAGGAAAACTGTCTTATTCTTATCTAGACAATGCAGCTATATGGAAACTACTGCTATAGTTATACGACCACTTAAGTTTATGATTAGAAGACACATTGCGATATCGTCTTCCGTTGCCTTTGCCGGACCTGTCAACTATTCTGCGTAAACCGTCGTAATGACCTTGCGGCAACACTGAGTAGAACATTTGCTAAACATGCGACATTCTTTTAAAGTCACTCTTATTATTAAATGTTTGACCACATGGTCTTTATCAAAATACGTGTAGTCTGAAACTGTATTTGCAGTCCTTCGTGACGGCCGTCCGGCTCATAACATTCGGTTTACAACTAAAATGTGGAAGTAGCATAGGACTGCCAATACAGTTTCAGACTATTTTGATAAAGACCATGTGGTTGAACATTTAATAAAAATGGTGAATTTCAAATATTGTGTATTAAATGTGCTTCCCTTCGGAGGTTATTGGAAATTAATAAAAAAACATAGTTCTGCCCCTTGTATTGGCAGAACAAGGAGGCATATACAATTTGGACTGTGTCCGTTCGTGTGTCTGTCCCACCGGTAGTGTGTGTGTTCGTGGGTCCGTTACAGAAGTTTGCACGAGTTGTACATACCTGTCCTCGGTGACATTCGTCTGGCAACAGGCCATGTCCTTATTATTAGCCGATCTATTTATAGATCGGCTATATATTGGTTACCATTGGTTGGTGAAAAAGTTTGTAACCACCCTTTTCTCCTATATTCTGTAATCTACAAAACACGAAATTTGTTGTACACTTCCAAATTACATCAACCGGATAATTTTTCATTTTTGGCCATTATCTCTGTTGACAACTTTAAATATAGCGAAATAACACAATTTGGCTATAAATAAACGTTTTCACTACAAGAGTTCGGTTAACATAAGTTTTTTATTTGGCTATAAATAAACACGGTAAACTAAAGTTAGGCGGTTTGCCTTCTAGTCCAGGGGCAATTGCAGGTATCTATATAAGATTCAGGCGCCTCGTGTTAATTTATGGCACCCGGTGTTTTTATAAACTTGAATGTATAAGGTTTTCAAAAAAGTCGGGTGCAATTTTTAGCGCGCCTTCCGAAGGAAGCCGTGCTTATGGCATACCCTCGGCGTCGAAGGCGTCCGTCCGTCCGTCCGTCCGTCTGTCTTCAAAAATTATAATGGCCTATATTTTCCTTGTTTGGATTTGCTTCATATTTCACACACGCATCGCTCCATATGGTCCTCTACTGCGCTGTGGCAAATCCACGTTCAAATGTGCCCGCGGTTCCTTTGCTGCCACCGGGCGCGCTTCGTTGTCCTCTGACAACTCTTGTTTAAACCAAGTTGAAGGTCATTTCAAGGTCCTTGAACTTTATGCTTGACGGAAGCAAAAAATTGCCAATATATGAGCCAATAGGTCATGGTCCTTAACTTGGAAATTGGTGTAAGTTGTTCAAAAACATTTTCTGATGGATATATTAAAGAATTTACGTAAACTACACTAATATTCAATATATAGTTATCATATTTTCAAGATGGCCGCCAAAAATCGGGTATTTATGAGATTTCGGTTGACTTGCTACATATTTGTGTAATGCTAAGCGCCTTCACCTATATTCAAAGGTTAATTCTTTCAACTGGAATACTATTGTTTACATTTGAATACCATAAGTATTGCTATGATCAGATATTAATGATAGCTAAATATAACTGGGAGAATTTGGTTGGGGAGGAAATCAACACTTCTCACTTTTCTCTGAGATTCCGTAACTACTAAAATGTGGACATATATTGAACCCTGATTTGATCAGCTAATAAGATCATGCTCTGCATGACTTTTCATTTTAGCTGTTTGATTGTTCTCATTTTTATAAAACCCACAGACAAAAAAAATCACAGCTGAGTAACCTAAACATGGTGGACTTTTATAAAATAAACACTAAACAGTAACGTTAGTTAAATAATATCAACTAACATAGAAACATCTTTCTAAAGGTGATACTTTGTGATCATTTCACGGCTCATATGCATAGTACTACGGCATGTGCTTACTACATCAGTAAAGGATGAATTTTGTTATCATTTATATCCCATATGTATGGTAGCACTAAATATATGCGATGGTCTTTCACTGAATGCAAAACAGACTCCTTCGAATTTGATCGAATGCAACACTGCAATTGGCTGATGTATGTCATTTGCAGTCACAATGTCGTGTTAAATATCGGAGCCATTATCTGATATACAGTGACGTTATGAAACGGTCGCCAAACGATCTTCCAATTGTGTATACCTGTTAATTTGTGCTAGGTGTTTTGTTTGCTGGCTAACTGATTGTCTCGGACCTCAACCAGACGTAGCAAGCATCGGCACAATCGTATATCAACTTTAACCCTTACAACGCTGAATTAAAATGTGTCGTCTGCTGTTTATTTTTATTTTCCATTTTTGTGTCATTAAAACCATGTTTTGACAACACTTTAGAATCATTTCCAATGGAAATGATTCTAAAGTGTTGTCAAACCATGTTTTTATTGACAAAAAAGACAAAACATAAATCAACAGCATACGACAATTTACGTTTCCCGCGTTCTAAGGGTTAAACCTGTATAAGGCGATAGTACCCATGCGCTACAGGAAGCTCACCACTGAGCGTATCAGCTAGTAATGGGCCCTATACAGTGGTCTTCAGGTATATATATAGTTACTAAACCATAATGAATACATTAATAGAATAGTGCAGCCCGAGCACACGACATCAAGCAGGGCATCTAAATGGAAGCCACACTAAATACACCAGAGTTTATTAAATAGACCCGACATACATGTATCACCATATTGTAAGGTTTCATGTCAATTAAATATAGTTCAGTGAGAATAATCGTATACATTGTAAAAGAATAATATGAAATAATACAAACTTCACTTCCATTTATTCTGTGTTCTGTGTTCACAGTACACTGGGCAAACCTTCCATATTTGGAAGAAAGTTGTCAACACATAGTTAGTAATAACTAATTATTGGCTAATAAATAATTAAATATATGTTGAGCAAGCTAAACAAAACAGCTCTGTCATTGGAAAACAAAAGTTGGAGCCATTATCTGATATACAGTGACGTTATGAAACTGGTCGCCAAACGATATTCCACCTGTGCAAACTTGTTAATTGATTATATACAATAGAACTTCTATAAACCGTACACGATGAGGACCACATCGTTTTTAATGTTTCATGCTGAGGATACGCCATTTTGTTTGTGGAAAATCCTAAATATTTTCTTTATATGAGGTAATAAATATATGTGGTGGCCACTATTTGAACCGTCTCGAAGTGGTCACATCATATACATGCATTGAGAAAACACAAACATAAAAATAAAGTATTTTAAAAAGTTCATATCCGTAATGGTATATTTGGAGATGACATAAAGTGTTCATGTAATGCAATTTACAGTGGGGCCACTTTATACGGACACCCTGGGGGACCCCATACATTGTACATGCATATAAGTATATATACACACAGTATATACAATGTAAATATTACTGAGCAGTACGTGATGTAAGCGATTCTAACACATTTGTGCAACTAACTTCCACCAGAATTGTTCTTTAATACTTCACAATAATACTGTTTTATCAAGTTGCAGAACTGCTTCGTTCCGAAATGAGACTATTGTGCATCTTAAATTGTGTAATTATGCCATGCGATTGAGGGGTTGACCTGTAGTCTATTGCCCACATTTTAGAACATATCAGCTGTGCTTATGCTGCACTTACTGATACCGGGTGGTCAATGTACATTTACAACATGACACATGGATGGGCTGTGGCTCAGGGTTAGTCTACACATGGGCGGATTCAGGGGGGGGGGGGGGACGGACCCGGCGCGCGCGCCCCCCCCCCCTAAAATTCGCCCAGTAAAGATGTTGTACAAGTCACAAGGCACGTTTCATGCCAGGTGCCATGTATTCCATGCATTTTTCTGCTCCGCTCCGCTCGGTCGACTATTTTGCAATACTTGACTATATTATCGAACGAGCTTAGCTCGTTCGATAATATAGTCAAGTATTGCAAAATAGTTACGCCCCCCCTAACCCGAAATCCTGGATCCGCGCCTGATACAGAACTTAAATACTGAATGTTGTACAGTCGAACCTCCCAAAACGGCCACCTCTCTACAACAACACCCTTTCTATATATAACAGCCGCTATTTTATATCCAAAATGGATGATTTCCTCTGTATCTAACCCTTAGACTGCTGAGCACGAAAATTGTTGTCTGCTGTTGTTGTTGCCTTCTTTCTCAATAAAAACATGTGTTGACAGCATTTTAGAATCATTTCCATTGGAAATGATTCTAAAATGTTGCCAAAGCATATTTCTGATGATAATTATGGAAGAAAATAAATAAACAGTGGACGACAACATTTAATATGCGTCTTCCCATGGGTGGCTGTTGTACAGAGGTTGCATTGTACGTTCACAACCTACCATAAGGCATGAACAATACTTGCATAGTATGTCCATCCCACTGATCTGTCGGATGGGACTTTAAAACTGTGGTCGTGTCCCTATGTGACTTCAGCTGCTGCTGGAACGTTAAACCCCATTCATTTCATTTAATTTGAAACATAACATAAACGGTCGTAATTTGTTTGTGGCCCGAGAATAATTCCCAGTCCCAATTATCGGGACAGGTAAATGAACATGGGCACGACTCGCTTGACGAAATCCTGGCCTCTGTAGATTGACCTACTGTCTGTTTCACGTAACCTACCCAAATCATACTGTCATATAAACGATGCAAGAATAACATATTATATTATATTATATTAAATTTAAGAATGAGCCTTCTTTTTATTTCGTGAAATTTTGTCCAATATTGATTTTATTGCGGAAAAACAATGTCCCCATGTTAAATCCCCATAGACATCTTCACAGAGTTTTTCATGGGGAAATCTTTTAGAATCTCAGAAATACTGGACCGATTTTTAAAATTTAACTTTTGTTTTATTTCCAAGTCAATTTCCAATATTTTTATTTTTTTGAGACTTCTCACAACTCCTCTACCGCTTCACAGATATCTACATATGGGGATTTAATATGGGGATTTCTTTTTATAATTTCAGAAATAGTGAATTGATTTTCAAAATATAACTTTCATTTTCAATTTCCAAAATATTTTTGACTCCTCCCCCAGCTCCCCTTACTCCTCCCCCATGTTAAATTTCCATAGACAACTCAATTCTTCGTCATAAAATCAATCGATAGTTGACCAACTTTCACAAAATAAAAAGAAACCTTATTCTTAAATATTGATAAAATGTATTAATATCGAAAAAACTATTGTTTAACATTTGGGACCGGTTTCGTGAAACATACGGTAGTCCCGAAATCAGATTAGGGTGCTATCCAAGCACATGATTTCGTTAAAGTTCATCTTCATGGCAAACCGTGAAGTTTACATGTAATATATATAGAGAATAGTAGGTTAGTGCCGTGAATGGTAAAACATATATTGCAAGGCTTAGGAAACGGGATGGGCGAGGCTCTGCCGAACACATCCCGTTTCCGTGCCGCGCCACTTTGTCAGATTGTTCGTGCTGTGCTGTCCTCATTATGTCTCCCTCATATATGGGGAGACATATTGTTTTTGGCATGGTTATCCGTCCGTCCGTCCGTCCGTCACAAAATTTGTGTTTCTCCAAATGTATTTGAGTTAGTCGCGAAATGGTACAGGACTATTTGTCATGATGTGAAGTTGAGCACCATTCGTCCAGCATTTGCAGAGTTATGGCCCTTGACTTAGTGAAAAGTGGCAATTTTCAACTTGTGTCGCACTTACCTGAAATATATTTGAGCTACAGTCATGACACCGTATAGGAATGTGTGTCGCCATCTGAAGTTACGCACCTCAGGTTTTAGATGCGGATCCATCCAGTAATCGCAGAGTTATGGTCATTGACCATGTTGACTTGAAAAGTGGCGATTTTAAACTTGTGTCGTACATAACTGAACAACTATTTGAGCAACAGCCATAGGTTTTAGATGAGGATTCATCCAGTATTCGCAGAGTTATGGTGATTGACTTAGTGAAAAGTTAAAAGTTGCGATTTCAACTTGCGTCGCACATAACTGGACAACTATTTGAACTACAGTCATAGGGTTTAGATGTGGATTCATCCATTGACTTAGTTAAATGATTTTCAGACTATTACATTTATAAAAAGGGGGTATTTGTTTTTCTCAAAAATATGAAAATTACTTTCAAACACTGAAACAGTGCAGATCCTGATGAGACGGCTCGTTACGAGCCGGCTCATCTGGATCTGCACTGTTTGCATAAACCGATATAGCGGGCTTTCGGGTTCAAAGGGTTAAAAGTGGCGATTTTCAACTCGTGTGCCACAACAGGCATGAAACTACATAGGAATGTTAAGGTATTAGATCATAGATAGATACATTTGACTTCAATGATAATTGCTTCATACATGTCATAAGAGTGATGTGATGTATGAATATAACATATGTGAATATTGTTTTGTTACTGTATACTATATGGAGTATTGAGTTGCCATCTCCGCCATCGTTGTATGTACAAGCCATCCTACAGTTTCACCACTTCGTGCGTAGACACATACAGCAAATAATATGATAGTAAACCAAATAAAAGTTTGTTCAATACATAATAGACATATATGACAACGGCAAGCTATAAATATTGTGCCAGCAAACTATACAAGTTTATAGTTTGGTGTAATATAACGGATAGGAGTCCTTTTTCCTGGCTTTTCTACATTATTACAACTTCACAAATTGAATTATTTGTCAAACGGCAGAACATGTGAAGCTGGCTGATGGCTGGAGTACATGTACACAAAGATGGCCGACTTTACTACTCCATGTGCAGTATTCACAGTATAGGCAGTATTCACATTTATATTATACATATAATCTATCACATTTACGTAGAAATTATCGTTCAGTCAAACGATGATCATGTATATAACGGGTCAGCATGTGTAGTTGTGCACTTGGGGTTTTGTTTGCGGAATCATCCAGTAAGGATGGAGTTATGACCATTGACTTAGAGAAAATTGGCAATTTTGTCCATCACAAATTCATCACAAATTTGTATCGCACGTACATGTATTTCCAAAAGTGTTTTGAGTTAGAGTTGCGAAATGTTACAGCAATGTTTGTCACTATGTGCGGTTGTGCACATGGGGCGTTTGATGCGGATTCATTTAGTATTGGCAGAGTTATGGCCATTGGACTCTGTTTATTAGTGTTGTTATTAAAGGTACATGCCCAGTCAGTAGGTTATACTATAGTAATACAGATAGTTTTGTATATTCTGTAGATATGACATTTTTCTGACAAAATAAACATTCATTCCCCATTAACCAACCTATTGGTTGGCAATATTTTTATTGTATATCGGACGTAACTTTTCACACTGATATCAGGGTTATTTTCACACTGATATCAGGGTTATTTTCACACTGATATCAGGGTTATTTTCACACTGATATCAGGGTTGATCAGTGTTTCCTTAAAATGTTAACGGACAGTAGTATTTATTCTCTGTATTTATTTTTTGGTGTGCAATTATCATACTTTAGAATATGTCGAAAATATTATTTAAAAAAAATCATGCCTCATTTGCATATGAAAATAGCCTGATACCACCACGAGTCACTATCAGTAAAACAACTATTACTAAGTGATTATGTCTGCATAGCTGGCACTTTGTAATTTTAAGAACTGGTGTAATAGTTATACAATTATACACTTATGTAATTGGTATAAAGAACAGTATGTGCCTACTGAGTGGGCATGTACCTTTAACTTACACAGCAAACAGGGTACATGTATCTACATATATGCTGTTATGCCTTAAATTCTAAGGTATTTTAGGTAATTGATTCAACATACAGATCAGTATTTGACTTGAAAATCGTAAATTATGTCCACTGTAAAAGTAGACCTACCATGCACATGCATGTTATGTTAAAGTTACCACAACTCACCTCAGACCAGGCATGTGGCATTGATGACTTCTGTCTTCAAATGTTTGTCACAATTTTGTTTAATGCGGTTCTTGTTGTTGTTGGTCCCGGTGTCCTCATGCGCTTACTTTTCGCCACCACCAGTGGTGAAATACCGAAACTCATATTACAAAGCGCAATATACAACAGAAAAAGTCATTCAACTATTCGCTGACTGAAATTTAACCTATATACGAGTCATAAATCGAGATATGAGCAAAAATCATTTTCCATTTTTTGCCCTTTTTAGTTTTAAAAAAATCATGCTGGCTCAAAAAGGGGGGTTCGTACGAACCTCCTGAACCTACCCCCTACATTCGCCGTTGATACGGAACGCCATACATGTATTTTACACAAGCAAGTTAATTATTTACAGCAATGTTCCTGTATGGTCTATTTCTACCAGAGATCCAATTTCGGTTTCGACAATTCCCAATAAACTGTTTATTTTGTTATCGCATACAGATTGTGCAGTTGTAATTGCGTCATTGCTCTATTCTACGGAGCCACGCAGGGACATGTATTTGTTTTTATAATTTCGTTCCCACGAAATAACAATTCGTTCCCTCAATTTAACAAATCCTTCCCTCGAATTAACAATTCGTTCCCACGATATAACAATTCGTTCCCACGAATTAACAATGTTATTTCGTGGGAACGAATTGTTAAATTGAGGGAACGCATTGTTAATTCGTGGGAACGAATTGTTAATTCGTGAGAACGAATTGTTAGATTGAGGGAACGAATTGTTATTTCCTGGGAACGAATTTCTATTTCGTGGGGAACGAATTAATAAAAAAAAAATCTACGTCCCCTGCGGCGCTCCGTACTATTCGTCCCGACACTATATCTTGTACAGAAGCAAGATCGAACATACCAGGCTTATATTAATGGTGAACAGTGAACAGTGTGTGGATGCGCAGGCTGATCTGGGTCTACACTGGTCGTAAATGTAAATTCTGTTGACCGCGGTCGCTAATGTACATGTACTTGTATGTACATGTTGGATACTTTGCGTGATGTGTTTAAACATTTCTAAGAACATAGAGGACATATTTGGGTGGGGGTTAAATCGTTTTAACATTTCACTCAATCAATCATTCAAACAATCAATAAATCAATTAATTAATAAACGCATCGATCCGTAACATTATCATTAAAAAGCTACTGTATTTGTGTTTTGGAATGTCACCGTATGTAGGCTTGATTTGAAAGTTCGTATTGTTTGTTTATTGACATCCATACGTGTAGTATATCTCCCAGCCAGTCATATGTGTGTTTATCATCATCCATATTTATCCTCGATAGGCAAGAGGGGATATAACGTTAGCCCATGTGCCTACGTCCGTACGTACGTTAGTAACACCTTTCATATTTCAATAACTGAATATTTACCGCTTCACCGATTTTTATAATATTTGGCCACAATGTGTGTCTAGGGATGGTGCTGTGTTTTGCATACGAGCCACATCCGACCGCCCAAGGCCAAGGTTACTCGGGATGTATGTTCACTTTGTTTGTTGTGGTGGTATGTTGGGAGCATACGATGGGTAATTTCACTATCGGGATTCATGTAAATCCATCAACTGAAATTCCCAGACGATCCTAAATTTGCACTTACGAACATTTTAGTTTCACTAAAATTTGTACGACTAAAATGTTCGTAAGTGCAAAATTATGGTAGTCTGTAAATTTCACATTAACAATGTATTCTTGTAAACAATTGATGGATTTACATTTATTGATCATAGGCTGCATATGCAGCCTATGCTCAATAAATGTAAATACATCAATTGAAATTTACAGTCGATCCTAAATTTGCACTTACGAACATTTTAGTCGTACGAAGTTTAGTGACACGGACAACAGGTGCGAGTGACGTACATTCGCCATCATGTACAAGTGTACAATGGTTGATGTTCCTCCAGATTCACCACAATTCAGTAAACAAAGCGTGTTTTATCGAGTCTCTGATTGGAATTGATTCCTTGACAGCCGGGCCAATTGATGCTGAGTGTTATTCAAGTCACGTAGAAAATGTCATTGGAATGCTATATAGTGTCCTTTGTAATCATCTTCCCGGCGGATAAACCTTGAGAAAGTTCCTCAAAGCACGCCTTATTGCCCTGTTTATATTCGCCCACATACGAGACAAGCCTTATACCGAGTGCGGAAAGTCCTTTGAGCCACTTCCAAGCCTTAAATATAAGATACATGAAATGAAAGACAAGCGTGATAGTGTACCTAACATGTGCGACTTTTTATGACTTTTTATGAAAACTATTTACACAACCTGTGACATTTTCGGTAAATGACGTCGAAAGTTGATGAAAGTTGAAAGTTGATGAAATTTCCTTCACTGTCGAGTTCATATACGAAAAGTATCGTATATTTTGTAAATATTTGTCATGACATCGATGGTCTAGTAACATAAGGTCGTAACTGCTATGCTAAAGCATAGCAGTTACGACCTTATGTTACTAGACCATCGATATCGCACATCTCCTGACGGTTGTACACACGTGCAATCACAGGCCCTGTGTAGTGTTGCCATGCACCTCCCTTGTAAAACTGCACATTCGCCAATACGTTAGGAAAACCCGAATTTAAAAATCAGAGTGCACCCCATGTTTCCTTAATATACCCCCGGCATACGAGGGGTATGTAGTGTCCGTCCGTCCGTCCGTTCGTCCGCCGTAAGAGTGGCGTTTATAGGGTTAACTGTATTGTAATTTTGAAATTTGCAGTGTATATCAGAAAATGATAGGTCAGACAATCTGTTTAATGGCGACGCGCTAGCGGAGCCATTAAACATGTTTTCCGACCTATCATTTTTGTCGCGCCTGCTTTAGCAGAGGCGCGACTATAGTCGGCGCTTTTTCCGTCGTCGTCGTCGTCCGCGTCGTCGTCGTCGTCGTCGTCGTTCGCGTCGTCCGCGTCGTCCGCGTCGTCCGGTTTTTTTGTAAGGCAAATGCGTTAAAGTTATTGTTTTTTCACAATATCTCTTTAACCCCTTGCCAGACATTGATAATATTTCACATCAATGTTTGTCTAGGGATCATGCTTCATTACGCACACCCCCACATCCAAAGTCTGAAGGTCAAGCTCATTTATTTACTTGTAATGTTCACCGGTTTTGTAACAGAAATGCGTTAAAGTTATTGTTTTTTCACAATATCTCTTTAACCCCTTGCCAGACTTTGATAATATTTCACATCAATGTTTGTCTAAGAATGATGCTTCATTACGCACACCCCCACATCCAAATTTTGAAGGTCAATGTCATTTATTTACTTGTAATGTTCACCGGATTTGTAACAGAAATGCGTTAAGGTTATTGTTTTTTCACAATATCTCTTTAACCCCTTTCCAGACATTGATAATATTTCACATCAATGTTTGTCTACGGATGATGCTTCACTATGCACACCCCCACATCCAAATTCTGAAGGTCAAGGTAATTTATTTACTTGTAATGTTCACGGTCAAATGCCTCGGCAGGCGCGACACCGCTTCCGTGGCGGAATTCTTGTCTGATACACGCCACAAATTTCTAAATTACAATGCGGTTAACTTATTTATAATGCACTCCTTTACTGTTTTGCAAACTTTATCGAGTTTAGTTGAAAATCGTACCGCATTGCAAGCTGGTTGAGCAGGCCATACCGGACGGATCACACAAATAATATTTTCTATGAAGAAAATAGTTCCAACACAATTACAAGATATTAGCATTTTTTGCATGAATGCATATACGTTTATGTTGCTGATTTCATTATTTTTCAATAGTAAAAGCAATAAATTCGTCGTTAGAATTATAATTGCATTATTTACTACTTTGCGCTTTTAATGTCACTCCAGCGCGATCTCTTAGCAACAATATTGCAATGGCAGCTGCCTGTCAAACTTCCTGATGTTGATAAATATTGTGATAACTTGTCTAATCATTCATGATATACTACAATTTGAGATGCAAGATTACACATGATATATACTTTCTGTTTGTGTGAACGATCTATTACTGCCAAAACATATGAAACGTGATCAACGGTGAGTTATTTGCAAAACAAATTCGCCGTACGCTTCGGACCATGCAATATTCGGACCAGGTCACCAGGACGTTTCGGACCAGGACGTTTCAGATGCAAGCCAGTTGTGTCTTTGGCAATAATACCAGTCTGAGAATACCACTTGGGACATTTTATGTGAGTTACCCCATCTTTTGGTCGGTCATTGACCGACCTCAAACTTAGTTTTATTTTGGCGTAGGAATACATATTGAAATAATTTGCGACCGTATCAACAATGATATACCTGTACTGTATGACCATCAGCCAATCAGATTGCGTAATATTTATATAGTGCATTGGAAAATGTTTTTATTTGTCGGTCCAGGCGGTGACCCGGGCTATCCGTGAGCCTCTGTTGACTTGCTCTAGTTTCCATAAAATGTAGCTTTTCTCAAAATAACTCCTAATCAGCCACATCTACGAGGATGTGCAAATGGAACACCGACCCGTACATAATGCGCATCCTAACAGATGAACCAATTGATAGTATTGATATGTTGAATCATTTTCACATTAAACTATTCATCGCTTGACAGACAGAATTCGTGATTAGTTGGAAAATATATTGGTCTACGGATTATATAGAGGATATTCATATTTTTGCAACGAATATGACATAGTATGTTCGTCGAGTGGCCTGATGGCACTCGTGAAATATGGACATTTCACCCACTCGACGAACATACTATGTCATATTCGTTGTAAAAATATGAATATTCTATTTATTATATACCGCTCCATGGAAATTAGCAGTTTTTGTCTCGCCCGCGAAAGCGGAAAGCGAGACTAAGGTTTTGCTTTTCCGGAGTCGTCGTCGTCGGCGGCGGCGTCGTCATCATTCAATGTTAAGTTTTCGTGTTACGGTCATTACTTTAACACCTTATCAGCTACAGTCATCAAACTTTATACATACCTTTACTATGATATGTAGATGAATATATGACTATTCTCGGGGCCCCAGGGTCAAGGTCAATTCTTGTTTAGACTGTATACGGTAATGAATGTGTATCTGCAGCCTAGTTGCGTCCGGCACTGCAGAAGCGCGTTATGAATATAGATAGCGGAAGTAGTCGTATTTTCACCGGGAGTTGTTTCATCGATGAGAACATATGACTTTTATTTACATCGTATAACTATGTATTTCATGGGTAGGTATATAATAAATGCTGCTTTGCTGCGCACTCGCCCCGCTTTCAACGCCCGTGATCAAGGTGTAGTATTTTACATGCATATAGTTTATTTATTTAATGGTTCTTAACGGTATGTCAAGAGCTACACCTCTCTACAACAACACCCTCTCTATAACAGCCGCTATTTTATATCCCAAATTTATGGTTTCTTCTGTATCTAACCCGTAGACTGCTGCACACGAACATTGTCGTCTGCTGTTGCTTTGCCTTCTTTCTCAATAATAACATGTTTTGACAGCATTTTAGAATCATTTCCATTGGGAATGATTCTAAAATGTTGCCAAAGCATGTTTTTGATGATAATTATCTAAGAAAATATATAACATCGGACAACAAAATTTAATTCAGCATTAACCTCCTTACAACAGCCACCTCTCTACAGCAGCCAATTTTGTGTCTTCCCATGTATGGCTGTTGTAGAGAGGTTGCACTGTAGCATGATATGATGTCAGCTCCGCACGACACTAGACCCACTCCCTAAAAGTAATATGTAGTGCTGATAATACTACTCGTACTCGTATGTATAATGGATCTTATCTACCCGGATTCAACTCTCACGTACAGAAAGCCAAAATGTGCATGAGGGCACCACCAGGATATTGGCATTCCGATAAGAATGAACTACACAGTCACACTTACCCTTCCCGAATTTCACATTAAGTTTGTTTGCACTTTCATATTCCTGCACTTTTGTCACTCAGGCTGTCAGCGAGTGGGATTGCTTCATGTAACGATGCCATTTCTTGTTCTACAATTGAATTATCTTCTTTGTGGAGTATCTTCATACAAATGGGCTTATCTAGTTGGCGAACTGCATACAGTGGGGTCAGCGTGTAAGTGCACACACGAACGAACACGACAGGTTGGTTCCAACCTGTCGTGTTCGTTCGTGTGTGCAGTTACACGCTGACCCCACTGTAGATCATGCCGCGACAACGGACTAAATTTGTTGAAATTGTATTGTGTGTATCGTCCAGTCGCCGATTTCACCAAAATTGCTAAGCATACTTATTTATATAAGTATACTTTGAGGGAGTAATCATGAATTTTTCCCGAAATGCATTATTTCATATAGAACTAACGACTGCATAGATTTGATGATTAAACGTATGCAGAATTATTATACTTAATTTATTACATTATCACAGCCAAAATTGCTGTGATAATGTAATAAATTCAGTATAATAAACATTACTAAATTTATCCTTAAATTGAAAATTTCTCCCTCAAAGTGTACTTAGCGAGATAAGTATATTTTACAACTTTGGTGAAATAGGCTACTGAAGTGTAATGTGCCGTCGTCTAAGTAAATGGGTATTATGAAACGTATGGCATTTACAATAATGGCATCTTGAATGGGTGGTAGGTCGGGAGCACAATTTAACGATCGGGGTTCATCCTTCCCGGAATGCCGACTTACATGGTTTGGCCCTCGTGTACGTACAGTTTCGGCCTTCTGATACTTGAGAGCTAAATCCCATTACACTCCGTCAATAAAGTAATACTAGTAGTTCTGATCATATTACGTTTGGGGTTGTAACTAAGTGACTGTTGTGGAATGGACCTGGCACCAGCTCAGGATATTCTAATGTCATAATGCAAAGAAGCTACATGCTATCATCAATGCAATAAACAACTTCCTGTGAAATAGCTGTACTTCCGGTATCTATATGTGCGAACCTGATAAATCTGATGTGTGTTGCAAATGTGTGTTCCGTAAATGACTTCAGAAGTTGACACAAAAATCAGGGTACATATGGAATATATAATTCCGCATGTACTCTGTAAATTGTGTCAACTTTCGACGCCATTTACGGAAAATATAATATTTTCCGTAAATGGCGTCAAAAGTTGACACAATTTAACATCGAATACGACACATGAGACATGCCATGTGATTTTGTACCTTCGGATATCTGCGTAATACGTGTTTCATGAAATTACGCAGATATCCGACCGAAGGTACAAAATCACATGGCCTGTCTCATGTGTCGTATTCGATGTTAACATATAAACATCAGCTACATATATGTACTTCCACACACAGACATTCCGCGTGTTTCGGTTTTCATCGGTATAAATATATATATATGAACAAGGCTTCTAACTTTGGTCGCACACGACCTGTATCATAACACATTCCGCGATGTTATATAAGCTAATGTGAATATTTTGGCGGAAAGTTCACATGTTCATTTGAGAATTATTGTTTGCTTGCTAAAACAACATAGGTAGAACCTATTTATGCAAATAATATCGAATGTGGAGACATATTGGTTTTGGCTTGGTTGTCCGTCCGTCCGTCCGTCCGTCCGTGCGGATTCATCCTGTATTCACGGAGTTATGGCCCTTGGCTTAGTGAAAAGGGGAGATTTTCAATTTGTGTCGCGCGTATCTCCAAAAGTATTTCAGTTAGAGTCGCGAAACTTTACAGGAATACTGGTCATCGTGTGAAGTTGCGCACCTGGGGTTTTAGATGCGGATTCATCCTGTATTCACGGAGTTATGGCCCTTGACTTAGTGAAAAGTGGGGATTTTCAACTTGTGTCGCGCGTATCTTCAAAAGTATTTCAGTTAGAGTCGTGAAACTTTACAGGAATACTGTCATCGTGTGAAGTTGCGCACCTGGTGTTTTAGATGCGGATTCATCCTGTAGTCACGGAGTTATGGCCCTTGACTTAGTGAAAAGTGGGGATATTCAACTTGTGTCGCGCGTATCTTCAAATGTATGCAGAAAATACAAGGTAGCTACATATATGCTGTTGCTGCCTTAAATTCTACTTTTCCAAGTCCTGATAACATGCATTGGTGGTATTGGGGGAGACATATGATTTTGTCTGAAAAACAATCCTCTAGTTACAGCTCGTTTTCCTAGGTCGGACACATCATCGTATCATAACAAATTACATAACGTGTTTAAGGCTCTAACGTCAATATTGTAGTGGCAAGTTCATATGATCATTTGAGAATTATCGATATCCTGCAGAAATACATATAATTTATAGAAAGTTACAATTTTAAACATGTTATTTTGTTATGATACGAGGTGGTGTCCTACCAAAGTTTGAAGCATTATTCATATATATATCATTATACTGATGAAAGCCGAAATACGCCAAATAACTGCTTCCACACAGGCGTACGTCTCGAGAGTCAACGTCTCGAGAGTGAACGTATTCGCGGAAAATGGTGTACTTTAAATGCGTCTGGCCACATGTCACATTGTCGGGTTGTCTGTCCATGATAAGGAACAATGGTTCAAAGATAAATTGCTCTGTCACTCACAATAAGTCACCTCGGTCTTAGTCGGCCGGAAACAACGAACAAAGTATTGTATATACGAACAGACAGACTGGGAGTGCAGTATAAAGCAGTGTAATCGGCTACATGTAGGCAAAGTATTGTATATACGAACAGACAGACTGGGAGTGCAGTATAAAGCAGTGTAA
This sequence comes from Conchocele bisecta, assembly GCA_029237695.1. NCBI lineage: Eukaryota > Metazoa > Mollusca > Bivalvia > Lucinida > Thyasiridae > Conchocele > Conchocele bisecta. The sequence continues at coordinate 90,309,184 of CM055273.1, forward strand.
TCGGCTACATGTAGGCAAAGTATTGTATATAGAAACAGACAGACTGGGAGTGCAGTATAAAGCAGTGTAATCGGCTACATGTAGGCAAAGTATTGTATATAGGAACAGACAGACTGGGAGTGCAGTACAAAGCAGTGTAATCGGCTACATGTAGGCAAAGGTGGCCGGATTAGCTCAGTAGGTAGAGCGTCGGACTGTGAACCGGGGGTTCGATTCCCACCTCGACCGCTGCGAATGGTCGATTCGGCGTGTCCAAGATAACTTCGTGCTAGCCTAGTCCTATCGGATGGGGACTTAAATAGTCGGTCCCGACATGCCAGTGCCGTCGTTAAATCAAAGCATTTGAATTTGAATTTGAAAACATGTAGGCACTGTCAGGGCGCATTACACCGTCCGGTCTACCTGTAGCCTATTTCATCAACATTGCAAAGTATACTTTTCTAGCAAAAGTATGCTTTGAGGGAGTAGTCATTTATTATACCCCGACAAACAAAGTTTAAGGGGGTTTAAGGGGGTATATAAGTCTAGCTTATATTTAACGGCGGCACTGGCTCTAGGACCTTGCATGCCGTCTCCCAAGAATGGGAGAAAGAACGGAGGTAGAGATTTTTGAGAGAAGCCGGTAATTCGTATTTACAGAGCAACTACGAATTATCGGTACCCATTTACAGCTGGGTGAACTGGAGCAGTGTGGATAAAGTGTCTTGCTCAAGGACACAACGCACGCCGCTAGTCAGGCTCGAACCCACGACCCTTGGATCAGTAGTCCGACACACTAACCATTACGCCACGGCGCTCCCACTAATATAAGAGTCAGCTTGTCGGTCGGTCGGTCGGTCGGTCGGTCTGTTGGAAATTCCCTTCCGCTCTATATCTTCTACACCCATGCATGGATTATCAAATGGCTTGGCACAAATGTTTCTCATGATAAGAAGGTGTGTCGCGATCAATAACCACGCACCTACGTCCAAGGTCAATGTCACAGTTGAAGGTCAAAGGTCAAACCTATCGAAATTCCCTTCCACTCTATATCTTCTACACCGATGCATAGATTATCAAATGGCTTGGCACAAATGTTTTTCATGATGAGAAGGTGTGTCGCGATTAATAACCACGCACCTACGTCCAAGGTCAAGGTCACAGTTGAAGGTCAAAGGTCAAACCTATTTAAATTCCCTTCCGCTCTATATCTTCTACACCGATGTATGGATTATCAAATGCCTTGGCACAAATGTTTCTCAGGATGAGAAGGTGTGTCGCGATCAATAACCACGCACATACGTCCAAGGTCAAGGTCACAGTTGAAGGTCAAAGGTCAAACCTATTGAAATTCCCTTCCGCTCTATATCTTCTACACCGATGCATGGATTATCAAATGGCTTGGCACAAATGTTTCTCATGATGAGAAGGTGTGTCGCGATCAATAACCACGTACCTACGTCCAAGGTCAAGGTCACAGTTGAAGGTCAAATGTCAAACATATTGAAATTCCCGTGCGCTCTATATCTTCTACACCGATGCATGGATTATCACACTATGCCCAGGGTGAAGGTCACAGACTTGATGCGTTTGAAACCTTAACGCTCGGCTAAATGGCTTATAATAAAAAATGCCTCGTTTTCTTTGGCTGCCAGTGGGGGTATTCGTGTGCCGACAGGCCACATTTCTAGTTTTTCCTAAAATGCGTTATTTCATATATAACTAACGACTGCATATATTTGATGATTAAAAGTATGCATAGTTATTATACTGAATGTATTACATTATCACAGCCAAAATGGCTGTGATAATGTAATAAATTCAGTAAATAAAAATTAACAATTTTATCCAAAAATTTAAAATTTCTCCTTCAAAGTATACTTTGCTAGATAAGTATACTTTGCAATGTTAGTGAAATAGGCTACTGCTCATTGGAATTTATAAGACAATCACGCAATACATGTATATACTAGTACCCACTTGAATGGCCACGTTTATCCCCGTCAATCTACCTTTTGCAAATACATTTATTAAACGACACATGTAAGTCTTACACGCACATTGAATTTTACGGTATACTGTGTCGGACAACGTTCGTGGTGGGGGCTGGGTGCGCGGGGCGTAGGTTGTTGTCAACGGGGAATCCGACTAAGAAAATGGACTTTGGGGCTTTACGACGCATTAAAGTGTACTACCAGATACGGAGATTAGTGACACCCGCCATACTCCTCATTGTTTCTCCTGTCACAACTACAGTGTGGTTGCAGGTGGCGGTGGCGGCCGGTTGTAACGTGTACCAGTCATGGGCGGCATGTGTGGTCGGCATCACCGGCGCCGGTAGTTACGTCATCTGGATGGTCGCTCTCTACGTCACCGGGGCCGACGATCCCGTCAGTGCCGTCGCAGGTAAACACAATGATATTATATGAGACACATCATGTGGTTGTGTACCTTCGGACATCTGCGTAATTTCATGAAATACGTAAACAAAACTTACACTATTTTTCGTAAATGGCTTCAAAAGTTAACACAATTGTCAGAGTACATGCGGGATTATATTCCGCATGTACTCTGAAAAGTGTGTAAACTTTTAACTTTATTTATGAAAAAATATTGTAAATTGTGTAAACGTATTTATTGAAATTACGCAGATGTCCGAAGGTACAAAGTCGCATGGCGTGTCTCAAATATTATATATTGTAGTTTAGATATAGTACTAATTATGGCCTTATATTAGTAAGACGGCACTACACTACAACTGCCTTATACAGGTTTAAACATTGTGAAATCTAAAATGGATGCCACTTAGTGTTCAGTAGAAAATAATTCCTTGATAAAGGCCTTTTACCGAAACGTCGGAAATGTGGGTTCCTGGTTTTTGCAGAATTGTTGAACATATTGTATTATGGTGGAAACATTACTAGTTTCATCAATGGAACACCCGTTACTCAATATATAGCATCATCAGGCGAAATGAGTGTTATTTGATCATGAGATGCACTGGTCAAAATGTCATAAGCCCTAATTCGCCAGTCATAGCCACATATATTAAATAATCAGCCGGCACATTCGCATGACACACCCTGGGGGTCGTTTCACTAAACTTCGTACGACTAAAATGTTCGTAAGTGCAGAATAATGATAGTCTGTAAATTTCACATTAACAATGTTTGCTTGTATTATTATTGGATTTACATTTATTGAGCATAGGCTGCATATGCAGCCTATGCACAATAAATGTAAATCCATGGATTTAAATTTCCAGACGATCCTCAATTTGTACTTACGAACATTTTAGTCGTACGAAGTTTAATGAAACGCACCCCAGATCTCGATCTTCTTGCAATGTTGATTTCAATATTTGTTAGCTCGAGCATGAATATTTCTCACACCAAATTACTTCATTAGGCCGCTTAATTTGTGTGTGGAGAGCGGCAAGGTCTCTTGATATATTGTAGATGTATGACTGCGACTGGAGAAATGGGGCTTGTGGGGTTTTGCAACCAGTGTAGATCCAGATCAGCCTGTGCATACACACATACACCGTCTGATCAGGGTCTGCACTTTTCTCCATGTCATCAATACAACAAATGTCATGCTTTTAACAAAATATAAGGTTGGTTGCCGATAAATTGGCAAGGGCACATGACGCCACGGGGTCTGCGGACTAGGTCTATTTTAGCTTTCTGTGGATGTAGCCGTTTGCAGCCATTTTAGGTGGTCGAATCGACGCCTTATCTAGAGCTTGAGAATATAAGCCGCCCCTGGTAGCTTGGGAGATAATTTAAATTACGAACTGGTTGACTGGTGAAACAGGCGATTGCAAGCCACAATAAATGCCATATTTACTAACGTAACATGTTTCAATAGTTGAATCACTGTGATCGTGCAGTCTTGCGCAAGCACAAGCATTATTGTCCCCATATTTCAGATGGTAGAGGGCTCAATAATTCCAGCACAACAATATTTACACAATTCCCTAACATTTGATTGGCCAGTAGCAAGTCTCTGTCCAAAATGTATATCCCAGTAAACTCCCACGCCGAACTACTTTCCGTAATCGTGAAGCGCAGTTAAAATAATTCTTAAGAAAACGGAAAATAAACACATTTTCTTGATGAATTTATTTCAACTGCTGGAATTATAAGGAATGAATGGCCTTTTTGTGGAATTTATCGGGGATATAAACTTGGAAAAGTCGCGGGAATACTGGACGAGGCCTTCCGGTCTTCGTCCAGTATTCCCGCGACTTTTCCAAGTTTATACCCCGATAAATTCCACAAAAAGGCCATTCATTCCTATAATATCTATAAAAAAACGTGAAAGAAGACCAATACAATTCACGGGGGCAGACGTCTGGAGGCGTCAATATACACATCTTCGGCGTTCTTGGCCTCCAGTTTTCTGGCCCCTGAAAATGTTTGGCTGGCTAAATTCACTCCGCACGCCGTACATATGTCTGCCGCCCCCAGATGGGGAAGATATTTGTTACGTGTATACGTTTGGTCCAGACAGACATATGAGTGTATATCTAAGGCGATTCAAACAGCATTAGGCAATATACAATGTACGTATATATCAGATTTTGAACAAATGTAAAACAAAATGTTTCTATGAGGTACATTAAATAATGTTAATAAAATAAACGTATGAACCACGGCATATATATGGGACTATGAAGTGAGGGACATTGAATTATAAAAAAAGATAACTATGTGGTGGTGCCGATCCCACAACCGTCAACGAAAAAGTAATTTAAAAAAAAAATAACAAAAAGCACTAGTCTACATGCATCAGTAACCGATTTCATCAAACTTGCAAAGTATACTTATCTAGCAAAGTATACTTTGAGGGAAATATCATTTATTTTTCCTGAAATGCATTATTTCATATAGAACTAACAACTGCATATATTTGATGATTAAAAGTATGCAGAATTATTATACTGAATTTATTACATTATCACAGCCAAATTGGCTGTGATAATGTAATAAATTCAGTATAATAAAAATTAATAAATTTATCCTAAAATTTAAAATTTCTCCCTCAAAGTATACTTTGCTAGGAAAGTATACTTTGCAATGTTGATGAAATAAGCTACTGATACGAAATATATGTCTTGGTCACAGGTTGATATCGGTGCGATTATGTGTAACAATGCTCGTATATTCTAAAATTAGATGACATCACAGGTGCGTAGTTATCGATTAATATTGACTTGTTCATTCGTGCATTTCCCACGGAGTTCTTGACGTTCTTGGTGTGATACATGTATGATTTGAGTGCCTGTGCTCACTATTTTCTTGTTTAGCAAATACGTAGCAACAAACGTGACGAATTGATTCAGAATATGCCTGAACGGTGTTTGAATATATTTCGGGCGAACACTGGTCACATACATGTTACACCGCCGTGCTAATGTCAGTTCTGCATTATTAATACACATACCTTACCTATGATGGTTCAATATGGAATTTCCTTTGACCTTTTTCCTCGCCACTATATCTGCAATCAACAGTCCATGTGGAGCATTATCAGGCCACGGGAGTGTGCTATTTGATCAGAAGTTGCACGGGGCACAATCCCGCCAGTCCCATTTTTATCCCATCAACACAATGTGTATGTGCCGTGAAACGCGGTGCCGTGAAACATTTTTGATATCCAGTCAATACCATTTTTGCATTTTACAGCCATTTGTAGGTGTTGACGGGATACATAGAACAGTAGGTTAGTGCCGTGAATGGGAAAACAATATCTGGCGCGGCACGGAAACTGAATGTGCTCGGCAGAGTCTCGCCCATCCCGTTTCCTGAGCCTTGCCAGATATGTTTTCCCTTTCACGGCACTAACCTACAATTCTCTATATCCAGGTCACAGCCATATTTGTGTGTGGACAGTGGTAAGAGTACTTCAACTAATATATTGATTTAGCATTTGGCGTTTCCCCCATTAATACATAAAGGGTCTACCTTAATCTTGCCAGTACATTGAATTTATTTTTATTTCAAAATACTTCATTATTGTGTTTGAAATCAAGCAGCTTGATCGGCTGAGCATGAGCTGTGCAACAGCTCATGCTCAGCCAATCAAACTGCTTGATTATGAGTAAAGAGATTGCCATCAGAAGCGATATTATAATGACAATATTAACGCCGGCGGATGTGTAATGTGCCCTGTAGAACCTATGAATCAAAGAATAAAATCGGCAACATATGCTACATGTACAGTATCCGCTGTATCTCCTTGTGTTCGTCCATTGCAGTGCACCTCGGTGGAGGTCTGTGGGGCGTGGTTTGCGTACGTCTCTTCCAGACAGACACGGGACTACTTTTCGCCTCCAATACCTCCGCAGCCGGTCTGGTGAGTTTGCAATCAGTTGGAATTAGGATATACACTGTGTGCAAGTATGTGTTTGTTATGGTTTATAAAATATATATTCTGGTTAAAATGCGTAACAACAATGCGGCTTCCCCACCTGGTTGGTTATTGGTGATGCGTTGAACAAACTACGCGACTGGGACCCGTTTCAATAAGTGATAAAACGTTCCTACAAATAGTTTATGCCCAAATAGGTACATGCCCACGCAGTAGGCACAAACTATTCTTGATAGAATTTAAATAAGCGTATAATTGTGTCACTATTCCACCAGTTCTAAACATTACGAGTGCCCGCAATACAGATATAATCATGTAGTAATATTTATTTTACTGATAATGACTCTCGGTTGTATCAGGATATTTTCATATGCCAATGAGGCAAGATATTTTTTAATTATTTATACTAATTAAATCCGTCACATGAAAAACTAATATTTTCTACAGATTATAAAGTATGACCATTGCACATCAAACAATAATACATAGAATAAATAATAATATATGTTAACATTTTAAGGAAACACGGTTATCGCCCTTGATATCAGTGTGGGAATTTACGTCGGATATAAAATATATAATAATGCCAATTAATACGTGGGGTAATGGTGAATGAATCTTTAATTTGCCAGAAAATGTCATATCTACAGAATATACAAAACTATCTGATTTAATTCCTATAAAGAACATGTGCCTCCTGAGTGGGCATGTACCTTGCTTCCTAATGCCATCATTTTACACCGACATGTGCTCATTATAGAAATGAATGGCCTTTTTGTGGAATTCCGGCCTTCGTCCAGTATTCCCGCGACTTTTCCAAGTTTATATCCCCGATAACTTGAAATTCCACAAAAAGGCCATTCATTCCTTATAATTCCAGCATTTGAAATAAATTCATCAAGAAATTGTGTTTATTTTCCGTTTTCTTAAGAATTATTTTAACTGCGCATCATGGTTACGAAAATTAGTTCGGCGTGGGAGTTTACTGGGATATAAATTTTTGGACAGAGACTTGCTACGGGCCAATCAAATGTTAGGGAATTGTGTAAATATTTTTGTGCTGGAATTATCAATAAATATGAGGAAAGCCGTAAAATATTTACTAACATCTACTGTCTGATCAAACATAGAAAACAAGTTATCCAAAGGAGACGAACCAACCCAGGTAAAGAAGACACTGACGCGATGCATCATAATACACTCGTGATACACGCACAGCGACTGTCGAGGTGCTTTCAATATGACACAATCATGCGGTATGCTGCCCCAAAGGAATACATCAGCATGACAAATAAATCTAACGCATAAAAACAAGTGCAAGTCCCACAACAACTACAGTGAAACCTCTCTAAACCGGACACCCTGGGAGGTCTCCAGTGTGTCCGGCTTAGAGAGGGTTCAGTATAAATGAGGCATTTGATTATTTTGAGACATAGTTATGTGCTATGCGATCAAGAACATACAGTATCACCTGTGATAAATGACCAGGAAACTCATAAAAAATAGACCACATGTGTGTTCTTGGTGTCCGGTTTAGATAGGTTGCACTGTACCACAAAGTATATAGTTATCATGTATTATTGTACCTTTCAATCGTCCACTTCCGAACGTGTTAGTCATACGACGTTGAGTAAAACGTATCTGGGGGCCGTGCAAACATATGATAGTCTGTAAATTTAATATTAACAATGTTTTCTTGTAAACAATTATTGGATTTACATTTATTGAGCATAGGCTGCAGCTTATGCTCAATAAATGTAAATCCAATAATTGTAAATCCATGAATTTCAATTTCCAGACGATCCTAAATTTGCACTTACGAACATTTTAGTCGTTCGAAGTTTAGTGAAACGGGCCCCACGCTCTGATATACCTACATGTAATGTAGTGTATACGTTCATAAAACATGCATTGTTTTCATACGCCCGTTTGTAAAAACGAGACGTATTATGTATTCATCTTGTACGGGCGGGTGGCGGGCGGCGGCGGCGGGCGGCGGGCGACGGGCGGCGGGCGGTTGACGGCTGGCGAGCGGGCACAGCTTGTCCACGCAATAACTAGAGTGCTACTTGATGGATTGTAACCAAATTTGGTATACATGTTTATCACGGCAAGCCGAAGAAGCCTATTTATTTTCATCGATTTTCTACTTCACTGATCGAAACCAAATTCGATATACAAGTTTATCATGGCAAGACAAAGAAGCCTATTGATTTTGTATTTCCGATGACTTATCTCCCCTTGGCGGCCATTTTTAATTTTCGGACTCCGTATCCTTGTCCACGCAATAAGTCGAGTTGTACTTCACGGATCGTAACCAAATTTGGTTTTCATGTTTATCACGTCAATATGAGTTATCTACCCTTGTTCACTGGCCTTGCCTCGACGGGCGTATATTGTGACCTTCGGCACTCTTGTTAATTTTGGCACTCTGTATCCTTGTCCACGCAATAACTCAAGTTCTACTTCACCGATCGAAACCAAATTCGGTATACATGTTTATCACGGCATGACGAAGCAGCCTATTGATTTTGAAAAAGATCCGATACTTATCTCCCCTTGGCAGCCATTTTTAATTTTCGCACTCTGTATCCTTGTCCACGCAATAACTCAAGTTCTACTTGACCGATCCTAACCAAATTTGGTTTACATCTTTATCACGTCAATATGAGTTATCTCCCCTTGGTGACTGGCCTTGCCTCGGCGGGCGCATATTGTGACCTTCGGCACTCTTGTTAATTTTGCCACTCTGTAGTCTTGTCCACGCAATAACTCAAGTTTTACTTCTTCACCGATCGAAACCAAATTCGGTATACATGTTTATCATGGCAACACAAAGAAGCCTATTGATTTTGAAAAATTTCCGATACTTATCTCCCGTTGGCAGCTATTTTTGATTTTCGCACTTTGTATCCTTGTCCACGCAATAACTCAAGTTCTACTTGACCGACCATAACCAAATTCGGTATACATGTTTATCACGGCAAGACGAAGCAGCCTATTGATTTTGAAAAAGATCCGATACTTATCTCCCCTTGGCAGCCATTTTTAATTTTCGCACTCTGTATCCTTGTCCACGCAATAACTCAAGTTCTACTTGACCGACCATAACCAAATTCGGTATACATGTTTATCACGGCAAGACGAAGCAGCCTATTGATTTTGAAAAAGATCCGATACTTATCTCCCCTTGGCAGCCATTTTTAATTTTCGCACTCTGTATCCTTGTCCACGCAATAACTCAAGTTCTACTTGACCGATCCTAACCAAATTTGGTTTACATCTTTATCACGTCAATATGAGTTATCTCCCCTTGGTGACTGGCCTTGCCTCGGCGGGCGCATATTGTGACCTTCGGCACTCTTGTTAATTTTGCCACTCTGTAGTCTTGTCCACGCAATAACTCAAGTTTTACTTCACCGATCGAAACCAAATTCGGTATACATGTTTATCATGGCAACACAAAGAAGCCTATTGATTTTGAAAAATTTCCGATACTTATCTCCCGTTGGCAGCTATTTTTGATTTTCGCACTTTGTATCCTTGTCCACGCAATAACTCAAGTTCTACTTGACCGACTATAACCAAATTCGGTATACATGTTTATCACGGCAAGACGAAGCAGCCTATTGATTTTGAAAAAGATCCGATACTTATCTCCCCTTGGCAGCCATTTTTAATTTTCGCACTCTGTATCCTTGTCCAAGCAATAACTCAAGTTCTACTTGACCGATCCTAACCAAATTTGGTTTACATGTTTATCACGTCAAGATGAGTTATCTCCCCTTGTTGACTGGCCTTGCCTCGATGGGCGTATATTGTGACCTTCGGAACTCTTGTTTAACTTAATTGTATTGGAATGGCGCTCTGTACTGGCACAAAACCCGTCTTAACTGTCACCTGGTTGTCGTGCGCCCAAACAAAAGCATGTCGATTATTGGAACTAGGTCATGAGCTTGTCAATTTATTTCCCATCACAGGCGAGATTTTTGGAATTAGAACAAATTCCCACATGAATCGGGCTTAAACAGTGTGAATATGGAATCGGCTCTAGGGAAACTGGCGTTGTCGTGAATCTATGCTTTGCCAATAGTCAAGGTGCATGATCACGTGGTTACAACAACAACAATAATTACTGAAACTTCGATTCAAGGTACGCATTCTTATATATTGTCATTATTATGTAACGATTTTGATGGAATATGGCGCATCAAACGTGTCATGTTAGGCTTTTGGTGGTCTCTGTACTTTGGCCCAGACTTCTGTCGTGTTTTAGAAGAATCGATTTAGGCGTTTACTGTAATACTGAGACGGAGTCCCGAGACCACCAAATGCAGCTATGCAGACGCGTTTGCAACGCCGTAGCCATATTTCATCAACATCCGTTGCATATTAAGGAAACTATCAAGTAATAATTACTTTGAAGTGGGCTCGCTTTCAACACGTTTATCCATCGTAACAGTTGTTGTTGTTGTTGTGATCATGCACTTTGAATATTGATTTGGAAACTTGGAAATTTAGCTGTAAATTTGGCTGTAACGGGAAAAATTGAGTGTATGGGTGTTGCGACCAGTGTAGATTCAGTAGCCGTTTTCATCAAAATTGCAAAATATACTTATCTAGCAAAGTATACTTTGAGGGAGTAATCATTTATTTTACCCGAAATGTATTATTTAATATAGAACTAACGACTGCATATATTTGATGATTAAAAGTATACAGAATCATTATACTGAATTTATTACATTATCACAGCCAAAATTCAGTATAATACAAATTAAAAATTTATCCTAAAATTGAAAATTTCTCCCTCAAAGTATACTTTGCTAGATACATGTAAGTATACTTTGCAATGTTGGTGAACTAGGCTACAGATCAGCCAGTGCATCTGGCTATATATTGTCCGCCATTACATCAATGCAACAACCGTCATGCGGCTAGCAGGCACTATACATGTAGATCGTCACAGGCTACAGGAATGTGATCAGGAGATACACTGGCCACAAATCCCATAAGCCCCATTAGCCCCATTTCTCAAGTCGCAGCCACATATTTTGTAAATGCCAAGCTGTTGATAGTATTATGTCGTTTAATGCAATTGTCACGCACGTCGTCTGGCAATTATTGTCTTGCAATAGTTGCCTGCATGTATTGCCAATTGTCTGTAACACGTTTTTCTGCTGACGAACTTTTGGCAATTGAACACATTAAATCTAAAAACTATTTAAATGTATGTACTTTTTCATTAATAACAAAAATGTCACCTTCCCCAAAACAATTTATTTCATGAATTCTTCCATAAAATATTGATAATACTACGAAACGATTTTCCTATGGGAATGTATCATGGGGGCTAAAAGTAGATTTTTTAAAACATTTTGAAATATTTTTTTATTTGTGGACCGATTTTCAATATCTAACTTTTGTTTTCTTATTTACATCATTTCCAAGCTATCTCGCCAGGCATCGGAGTCAATTTCCCAAAAAAATCGTTTTTCGAATTTATCCCACAGGAAAACCGTTTTGTTTTTTTCCGCAATAAAATCAATATTTTGTTGAATTTCATCAAATGAAAAAAATTGGGGAGGGTGAGTTTTTCTTGTTGATGAAAAAGTACTTTTTTAGATTTAATATGTTTAATAGCCAAAAGTTTGTCGGCAGTAAATAGAGATATATTTATAGAGATCCGGTCCTACGCTGTATTTCAGCGTTCATTTCTTCCTGAATAGAACAAACATTGAGTTTTGCGAACAGAGTAGACCCAGATCAGACTGCACTCCTGTACAGTCTGATCTGAGTATACACTGTTTGCAATGGCATTGCTACGTGTGGAAATATGAATCTGGCAAATATTGTCGCCCCAGATCGGATTGCGTAGATAATTATGTACATGTAGTATGATCTGGATCAGCACTAGTCGAAATCAATATTATAATAGTTGCTCATTTCCACATCTTATCATTCTACATTCGCTTTATTTACAAGCAATAACGCCACCAACTACACAATTTGGACCGGATTTCTATAAATAAATTCAACGGGAGATAACTAGCTACGATCTCCGATGTATACGCATTGTGATAACACATTGTCCGCAATCCACGACAGCAGAACATACTAGCATATTTGGAGTGCTCATATTCTGGAGTTTCATGCAAAAACACTCCAACATGGCATGCTCGGCATAGCCTCATTTATTATGAAATCAGTAAACGCGTTGAATAAATAACATATTAAATAATCACTAATGGAAGATGCTCTACATGTTTTACATACACATGTGTTCGTGGTGTGACAGGCGTTGCTATGGAACGTGGTCGCGGGCGTGACGTTGGGCGTGGTTGCCGGGGCGGTAACCGGGGCCGTGCTCATGATCCCCAAGATGCTCAATTCCATCCCGCTCGCCCCTGCTCAGGAACTACAGGGTATATACTATTTAAGGAATAAAACAATGGGCTGTTGCGTTTACTGGGGTAAAGATTACATTTGGTCAGTTTAAAGTTTGCGAGGAGTCCGAAGAAGGACCATGGTTTTATTATTTAAATTTACACTGCATTTTCTGATAGTTTCAAAAATATAAATACATGTAACTAAATATGGCGTTAAAATTAAGAATAATCTTGTTTTACGTCATGTTGTCGCAATTCCTGGAACAGCGACGTTGCCGGTCAATAGCGTGGCATTATTGACAACCTCGTGGAAATTAATGACGTCAAACGAACGTTAACCAATCAACAACATCGCGCGACGTCACGTGGCTCCAATGTATTGTATTATGATGTAAACGCAATACGTTGAATGGGCGTGTCCATTATACATGTATAGAAGGTGTAAATATCCGTGTATAATTCATTAACCCTTTGAACCCGAAAGCCCGCTATAGCGGTTTATGCAAACAGTGCAGATCCAGATGAGCCGGCTCGTAACGAGCCGTCTCATCAGGATCTGCGCTTTTTGCAAGTAATTTTCATATTTCTTAGAACAAAAACACCCCCTTTTCATAAATGGACGAATCTGAAAATCATTTTGTGACCATAATATTAGTATGTAAACGCAATACGTCGAATGGGCGTGTCCATTATAAATGTATAGAAGGTGTAAATATATCCGTGTACAATACATTAACTGTATACTTTGATTTGTTTGTACATGTACCTGCCTATTTATTGCACTGCTAGCTCGTTAGTCTCTTGTTATTTC